>JARQZK010000767.1:257500-535000 GCA_030704885.1 Cynegetis impunctata
AGATGTCAGAAGTCATAAACTTCTTCAGAAGAATTTGTAGATTTTTGGAAACTGGTACCAAAAGAAAATTTTCCTGCAATAACTAACCTGGCCTTCCAATTTCTAAGTAGTTTCGGTTCAACATATGTTTGTAATCCGAATTACTTATATAAAAAATAAATTTTTTTGTTGTGTCTGTCAACATTTGATTTGACGCCTAATATAGGAAAATTATTGAAACAAAAAAAATTCAGAAATCACATTGATTGTGCCAAATTTTAAGTTCGATTTTAAATTTTGTTAATTGTATTTCTTTAAATAGCAGAATATGCTGTTTATGTTATTATTTTTATTGAACTGTCAGTGGTCAGTGGCCCGCCTGTGATTCTTGAATCGTCCTTTTTGCCCGACTGTTAAAAAGGTTGGGCAGCCTTGCCCTAGGGCGTTATCTAAATATTTTTTATAATGTGAAACATAAGCCAACTGTTTTTATTTTAAAGTTTATACTTTATTCTTTACGATGTTTCACCAAGTGATGTGCGAGAATTCAATCTCGGTTGAATAACTAATTGTTATTGTATTATTATTGTTATTGCTATCTCTTCATTTATATAGTTGATTAATTCTCAGGTTTAATATTCTATATTCATTAGGAAAATAATGAAAGAATTTAAAATGAATTATCTATAAAAAAATTGAATGAATTGTAGGAAATGCTGGGATGTTAATTCCTCAATTCAGCGGTCAACGACACAAACACATTTGCTTACTCCGTAACAAAATCAAAAATTCCACATCATACTCCATTTATGTGCATCAAAACATTTCCTAACGTAAATATCGACGATAATAAGGGAGTGTCTTCTCGATCGCACAAAACATAAAAAACTGACTCACCTAGATTCTATAATATTCAATTAACATATCGAAAAATCGCCTAATTGAACACTTCCTCCATCAAATCACATCCAACTCGGCTGGTGGGCCAAACTAATCATATTTCGTTCAATAGAAAATTTTTCTGAATACGCTGCTACACGGTTTATTAATTAAAAATAATTACCGGTTTTGAATATCGATTTTTCCTTTCAATTTGCAACGTGTTATTGAAAGATATTGAAGAACCCGCACAACATATCCTTTAATACGCAAGAAAATCGACTTATATTTAATTATAAGTATAACGTTTCAATGTAGTAATCTGCTCGTTATTTATTTACTTCCAGTAATTAGTGGAACTATAGAGCATCTACGAAGGAGTTAATTCGTATCGAGGAAATGTCATAAAATGTTGACGTGAGCGGATTACAGGTAGCATAGAATATGTGAATAAATTGACTTTTGTGAAAAATCGATGGACGTTTCAATTTACAGAGAGTTACACCCCGAATTTAATTATGGGCTGATGAACGTTTAATCTTATGATTAAAAAATTATATTTGTATACATCTATCTATCTATAAGCATGGGTCTTCAAGGACTTCATGTTTGAGATACAATTTATTAAAGATTTTATTTCATTTTTGACATGACATCAGGAAAAAAGTGAATAAAGATTGCAAGATAAGCCTCCTAGCCTACTTGATCCATTAATTTTCAAAAAGTTGCTATAATTACACTCATTAGGACCTAGGGCGTAATGAGCGGGCATAATGGATCATAACGCCCGCTAATTGTACGAGGAGAAACGAAGCAACTTCCATTGATTAAATACTTCATAATCCTTGTCGTATACGACTCTGGATTTCTCCGGCAATTAATTATTCGCAGCTTTGGCTGCATTTTGTATGATAGGTTAAATTCATTTTCATTTCCATTATTTCTATAATACTACAGCAGCAATGACATTCCCTAATGTGATGACAAAAATATTCACATATGTCAAAATATCAAAAAATGACATGCCTACTATGAGAAGAAAAATGGAAAGTATAGGAGCAATGAACCGATTTTTCATTATAATAAAATAATTTTTTCGTGAAAAATAAAATCTTGTGTGCACCACGTGCGTTACTAGATCCTAAGATCTATATATCTATACATCTATCTATCTATAAGCATGGGTCCTCAAGGCCTACATTTTTGAGATAGAATTTAAGTATTAAAGATTTTATTTCATTTTTGACATGACAGCTGAAAAAAGTAAATAAACATTGCAAGGTGAACCTCCTAGCCTACTTGATACGTTTATTTTCAAAGCGTTCGCGAAACGACAATGAGACGAAGATTGAATGATAGATACTATCAATTTAAATCGAAATATCTTGAAAACAGCTGCTTGTAGCGACTTTTGACAATCGTACATTTCTTACGTAAAAATGATAAACGAATCGATTATTTTTCTAGAAAATGTGATACATTCATGAACTAAAAGGTTGTGACTCCCAAAATAGACCTGTAGGTGGCGTCCCCTACAATTAAGAGCCGAACTAAAATCAAATTTGAATTTAAAATATTAAAAAATCCCCAAATATCAATTTTCGTCCAAATATCGACATTATTTCAAAAATTATTTACGAGTTACAAAAATAAAATAAAATTTTCAACAACCTGTATTTCGAAAATTAAGGCATTTGCAACCTATAAATAACCGTGGAATCTTCCTGTGAAATATCCGACACTTATCAAATAATTCCCTGTATATTTATGAATTAGTTATTTATGTACCAAGTGCGTTATAAAGATCCTAACGCCCGGAGGGAAACGTTCGGTCCGTGGGCCTTTGGCCTGAGGAATGAATGTTGACCAATGGGCGTTAGGATCTAGTAACGCACGTGGTGCATACAAGATTTTATTTTTCACGAAAAAATTATTTTATTATAGTGAAAAAGCGATTTTAAAATCAGTTCATTGCTCCTTTACTTTCCATTTTCCTTCTCGTAGTAGGCATGTCATATGTTGATATTTTGACGTTTGTGAATATTTTTGTCATCATATTTAGTGAATGTCATTGCTGCTTTCTTTGTGTAGTCTTATAGAAATAATGGAAATGGAAATGAATTTACCCAAGAATATCGTAGAAAATGCAGCCAAAGCTGCGAATAATTAATTGCCGGATAAATCCAGAGTCCTATACGACAAGGATTATGAAGTATTTAATCAATGGAAGTTGCTTCATTTCTCCTCGTACAATAAGCGGGCGTTATGATCCATTATCTCCGCCCTAGGGCATAATGAGTGTATTTATAGTAATCGTATATAAGGTGAAATAAACATATAATATACAAGTGAGAAATAAAAATACATATGACATCGCTAAACTCCAACACAGTTTGACCGATCATAACCAAATTTGGCATACCTATGCGTTTATTCATGGAGAAGGTTTATATGTGAAAGAATCATGAAAATCAAGTGAAGTTTCTATAAAAATGAATTTTGTAGAATGAGTGGCTCGGTAGCAGGTCCAGCGCATTCAGCAACTCAACACGTTACCTGACAGATAGTATTAAATAAACAAGGAAGAAATAGTTCTTATTTTTTTTTTTTTTTCAAGATGTTCACACCGTAACCATTAGAAACGTTCACAACTTCAAATCGTCTTGAATTTTCGTTGATTCTATTCTGCAAGCAATGTTTAGTTGGCGTTGCCTCTACACTAGACAGAATTATACCGTCCAAAAATAAATTATAACCCTGATGGCTCATGTGAGTACTGAAAAATTACCAGATCAGCTACCCCATACTTAGTCCGGGCGATATCTCTCGTTTCGGACATCTACTCTACATAAAATGGTATTCCCGTAATTACAACTCCGGATTAATTACGAGGTTCATTCATTACGGACCACGGTACTTCTTCTTTCGGACGTATAGCCACAGCGAGGGCAGACGTGTTCCATTGGAAACATCGAGCGAAATTATTGAAATCCATGATAGATTCAGTTTAGTTTCACGGTTTTCGAGATGACAGCGTATACCTGTAGGTAGAGTCACGGCGAAAAGTGTATAATTACTGCGAGGTTTTCACGTGAGGATTTCGGGATTGTTATAATTATCATTGAAGTATTAACGTTAACGACGTTTTAAATACCGAGCGGGCATCGAACAGATGGTACGCTTTTTAATTTCTACCCGTCAGTTTGAGGTAATTACCGTTGTCAAATAAAATTGGTTCGCTCGACGGATATGATAATATTTGGATCATTTGGTATCGGAAGTCCATAATTAATTGAGGTTATGATGGAAGAGTAAGAGAGTGAATAATATCTACGCAAATTAATTTTTGTATCATGAAAACTGTAATTTTTATTATTCGTTTTTTTCATTTTCGTCATTTCTCCAATTATTTTGAGTAGTAAAATTTGTAACAATCTATCGAAAAATAGCGTTAAAACAATTTGTTCAAATAAAAGAAACTTGAAGTAATTCTTGGTCAATAATAAAGAAAAATCTAACATCGGAGAAAACAGTGGTGTTTACAAAATATTTTGCGACGAATGTCCTGCTTTCTATATTGGACAAACAGGAAGGAATATAAACATTCGTGTTGAAGAACATAAAAAGTCCATTTTACAAAATAAAAATACCACTGGCTTCTCCGAACATTTTATAAAATCTAATCATTTCCTCGATTTCAACAAAACCCAATTGTTGCATTCAAGTAACAAAGGAAAGCGCCTTGACCTTCTTGAAATTCTCGAAATAAGTTCCGCCCATAATAGTAAATTACCCCTTGTAAACGAACAAATTGATTTTCAGGTATCACCTTTGCTTTTGTCTGTTTTATAAAATAAAATGTAATACTCTCTTGTAGTCAGTCTTGATAATGAGTTCATAACTCGAAACATGCCACTATTCTTTACTGCTAAATACAGTATCTAAATATTTTTATATAGTGGAACATAAGCCAAGTATGATTTATTTCAAAGTTTATACTTTATTTACCAACATTGTTGACTGATACATCCATTGGAAATTAATTTTAAATTTTGGGAAATGAAATTGAGTCTCATGGATTCGTAATGAAAATAAAATAACGAGAATGGCTCAACCTCGCAACACGTGTCTGTTCATAACCTCATTTCCAAATATCCGGTCAAAATTCTGGAAAGTGCATGTTGTGAATTTTTTTTTCAGAATTTACGTTTGATAATTTTCCAGATTTTTCTTCTAAAAATGGCAAAGCAGTAATGAAAGGGAAACACGTGGTTAGAGGAGTTTAATATCTGTAACAGTTTCATGTGAGATAGACAACATTGTTAACGGAAATTAACTCATTCAGATTCTAGGAACATTTATATATTAATACGTGCAGAAAAAACTTTGTAAATTTTGCGTATTGTGAGAACGGAGTAGTGTGAGATTTGGCTTAATTAAAGTTTATATAGGGAGGGGGTGTAGAAAGATAAAATTTATATATAAGCATTAAAAATACATTAAATCATATTTCTGAAAAAATATTAGTTTAGTATAAAAACTACTGCGCAATTCACCATTTTATATGAACGTCGTTTACGTTCATACTGTCAATGTAGATACATAACATTCGAAGTCATTATTATTCATTCATTATGGGGTTACGCTGAACCGCGTCGTTAAGGTCTATTGTGCCCCCCATCAGAGTTGCTTTCTCTACTGAGGCATCTGCAGCTGGCCTGCTAGTTGCAGAGGACTAATAAACTCCAATATCTGGGTAGACTTCAAGGAGGTTAAGTCCTCACTCCTACAAGTTTCTCGTCCAAACCATTATTTCCTCAGGTTGCCAATGACGAGGCATTCTGTAATCAGATGAACAGGAGTTGCCTCCTCCTCCTCACAAAATCTACACTCTTTAGTTTCTGATAAGCCTATTCTCATCAGATGCTTCCTGAGGCGACAGTGTCCTGTAAGGAAGCTAGTGAGGAGATGTTATCTATTCTTACTGAGATCCAGATATCCTTTGAATCTTGCAGTTTTAAAGTTCTCAGGGAACTTTTTGGAGTTATCCATCACTGAAAAATTCCGCCAGAGCGTTTCTCTTTTGGTTTCCCCCCTCTCTCGAAACTCTTTCTTATAGGTGAATTTTCCTATACCCCAGTAAGGTTCTGGGTCAGTTGATGGCGTTGGTGCTCCCGTTCTGTCAAGTATATCGTCCTCTTCGTATCCTTTGATTCCCGAGTGACCGAGACCCAGACCAAAAAGACCTTGATATTCATGCAGGAAGAAAGTACCTTACCCCAATGCTCAAATCACAATAAACAATACCACACTAGAACGTGTCTCACGTTACCAGTATTTGGGTAGTTGGCTGTACGAGATGGGATAACCATAAAGAAATTAGATGTAGAATAGAAACGGCCCGCAATTATTTCTTCAAATTAAAAAAAAATACTAACACAGAGAGACATAAGTTTAAATCTGAGATTGAGATACGCTAAGTGCTATGTGTGGTCCGTTTTGCTATACGGCGTGGAGACATGGACGCTGAAAACATCATCCATGAATATGATTGAAAGTTTTGAAATGTGGACTTACCGTAGAATGCTGAGAGTACTATGAACTGACCGAGTAACGAATGAGGAAATCTTGAGACGAATGGGGAAAAGCAGGAAAATGTTACTTAACATAAAGAGAAGGAAAACCACTTATTTAGGGCACCTGATGAGAAATCCAAAATACCAACTACTACAGATAATAGTTGAGGGAAAGATTGATGGCAGAAGAGGAGTGGGAAGAAAGCAAATGTCCTGGTTGAGAAATCTAAGGGAATGGACAGGTTTAAGAACTATAGGAGATCTGGTACACACATCAACAGCCCGGGAAGCGTACAGAAATGTCATCGCCAACATCCAATAGTGTGGATAGGCAGATGAAGAAGAAGAATTCATGCAGCGTTAAAAATTTAAGATTCACTGTTTCATTTCAACCACTAGTTGTAATTATTCATTGTCTCTATAAAATCTAAAGACGCCCCTATTCATCGAAGAAATGCATCAATCCTTGAGATAAACTCAACAGAATCGTTAAACCATAAGAAAACAAGTTCGTCTTTCATCGGGACAAATTGAAAATATCGTTTTGAAGCTAGCCATCCCTCTATTAATTATTTCAAGTCATCGTATCTACATTTTTCAACTTCACTCCAACAATTTTAAATGAGTCGTACGTTAGCTTCGTTCTTATTTATCTAATCGGAACAGTCTATACACAGGTAGTTAAAATCTTCGTTCTGGTTATGCAAATACGGTAATGAAATGTTTATCTTGAAGGCTTACACAATCTTTTTGCTCTCTAACTCACTCCGTCGATTCGGAATACTTAATCAGTTTCTTGATTAAAACGGGTTGCAAGATTGTAAATCAAACTATTTTTATGGTTAACTGACGTCAATAAAAGAAATAACTTGATTGGGAATTGCGAAATTTCTATGAATAGGTGGGTACTTAAACTTAACTCCGACTTGTTGATGAAAAAAATTGTAACGAAAGTTTGTAATTGCTAGTGAGCTGGGATGAACACTATATTAGAATAAATGACGTGATGAGAAATTAAGTAAAACATTGTAACTTACAAAGTTACCAACCTACTATATCGAAAACCAACGTTCAAGATTTGATGCAAAAATGTTTACTGTCATCTAATGAAATGTTAATAAAAACTGTTATTTTGTATTAAATATATTAATACTGATGATATAAAATAATATAATGTATTATAACTATATTAAACATTTCGAATTTCTTAGTTTTTGTAAGAAATAAATAACGACAGTTTTAATAAATCTTTGATATTCCCTGGTTTTTTGAAAAGCTTATTCATAGATAATATTATCTTAGAAGAAATGACAGTTTCAATAAAAGTTTGACAGTTTCAATAAAAGTTTGACAGTTTCAATAAAAGTTTGACAGTTTCAATAAATGTTTGACAGTTTTAACAAAAGTTTGACAATTTCAATAGGATGTTTGACAGATTCAATAAAAGTTTGACAATTTCAATAACTGTGTGACAGTTTCAATAAATGTTTAACAATTTCTATTAATTCCCTAAAGCAGAGAAGTACTGACGAATGCCTTCTAATAGACATTCCCATTATTTTTGTATTTTTTCATTCATGGATGGATATGATCTTACAACTAATGACAATTTCAACAAGGATTTGACATTCAATACTCACCGGTTTTTCCAGGCGTACACTGACAATAAAAACTGCCAACTCGGTCTATGCACGTGGCACCGTTGAAACAGGCAGCGCCTGCGCAGTCGTCTATGTTCTGCGAACAGTCTGGCCCAGTCCAACCGTTGACACATATACACGAAAAACCGCCCACGCTGTTGGTGCACGTGGCGCCGTTCTGACACACGGACGGCCTAAGCGAGCACTCGTCCACGTCCTGCTCGCAATGGCGGCCGCTGTACGTGGACGGACATTGACAGGTGTAGCTGTTGATGCCGTCTATGCACTTTCCGCCGTTCATGCATTTGTGGCCGGGGCAGTCGTCTATGTTCTCCTCGCAGTTGGAACCACGAAAACCTGGAAAGAAGACAAAACTTAGTATCTGACTGGAGCAATTTGTATCGATAATGCCGAGAATAGAATTAAGGCAGAGGTATATGCCGAAGCCGAACAAGGCGGCCTTAGTTAGGCTAATTATAACACCGCAGCAAATGCCTCAGGTTGCCTCCTAACACACTAGGACCCTATCATATAGTTATCGGTACATCAAACTGAGGAAAGCTCAGTTAGATAGTACCTCTTATGACGATATTCTCAAGCATACATTGGTGAGAAGCGAGACAAGGCGAAGATGCGTCGTTTGGCCTCGGCTTGCCTCTGCCTCAAGTGTAACACCTTAAGATTCCTGTGACTACTCGTTTGAAATGACGGTGTTAAACAATATGGAATCTGTTGGAATTGTCTCAAAAAATAATACTTCTAGGAAGTCTAGAGAATTTTATTTCCATCTTCAACTTCAGAGAACAATAGAACAACAAGAAAAACGGTGTCATGGGACACCAGGTAGGAACGAAGTTCCTTCGGATAATATAGAAGGACCATAATTTGCGAAAACGAAACATGTGCGTGTCGGGGCGCACCACAGAAGTGAAAACTTATACTAATTCAAGTTGAAATAATTAATATTGAAATGTGGGGCTAAGAGCTCTTGCGAGTTTGTAAATAAAAAAATTAAAAAAGCCAGGAGTAACCTCTGGGATTCGAACCCAGAAATACGGCACACCAGGGCTCAGTACTTAGACCACTCGGTCGTCAACGCAATGTAAAAATTAGACGCAAGAGTGTATATAACGAGAGGATAACGTATCGCCACGCTATATACCTAGTTGAATATAAACCTACAATACGTAGTCATTATTTTATGGAACAAATTTGTAAAGCTTTATCTTTTCATTCTGCCATATCTGATGCCTATCGTAATCTGTTATTTCATGCATATAACTTACACAAAATTATTTCGATGTTTCACATCTGTTTAATTAATGAGTACATATAATGCATAGGCGATTGACGTGGCGGAGTGAAAGAAACGTATGAGACAACGGAAAGAAAGAGGAAGAAAGAGAAAGGTATACTTCGCTTGTGTTAACTAAAAGCGTGACTTTCGTCAGTATAATTTCGTCAGTCTACTTTCGTCACACTTTTAGTCTCGCATATTTTTCAGTTTGGTCCCGCAGCGAAATCCCTATCTCCTCCAAGTCAGCCGTAAGGAACTTCGTTCCAAAAATGTAATTTAGGTTATTTGAATTTTGAATATGTCCTCCGCTGCGAATGCATCGTAACGACAAACCTTCTGTACCGTATTGTAAATACAAAACAGACGACACAATCTAAAAAAGGACAGACAATGGGAAAACATTCAATGTGAACATGGACATCATACGGAGCTAATTTTTCATATGTCGCATGGTTAATTTATCCAGTGGCACTTTTATTCAATCGCTACGTGCATTACAAATGATTTTCATATTTACAAACATATCCGGCTATAATTTCTCTCTGGAATTATATGTATAAACTCTATCTTCGTAAGCCTACGGCGGTAAAGCAGTAAATCAAAGTATTCCCTCTGCGCACTTTGATACACAATTTGCGTGTTATACAAGAGAATAATGTAGCTGTAAACTAAATTTTTCTCGACTCGCCGTTCTCCTTTTCGCAGTTCCTAATTAGGGCGGAAAGCTTGAACTTTAGAAAGTTTATAATTGCGGGTTATCTTGAACGATATACCTATGCTTCCACCGATAATTGAAGTCCGTATGAGCAGGGTTAAAGGAAAGTTACAATGTTTTAAATACATAAATAAATGATTTGTGAAGATTTCTCAAACAAACCATCTTATATGTATCATTATAGTTTCTAATGAGTCTTTTGAAACATGTAGAAAAGTTCAATTAAAATTCACTTTTTAACTAATTACACTACTGATGAGCTCGTTGCGGAGCGTCACGTTGTGTCAATCGTACGTGCGCAGACGTCGAATTTTCTAACATTTCCCCTTGAAGATGTTGTCAGATCTTATGAAACTAGCTTCGTTGGAGGAATAATTCAATTAATCATTGCGTCTATTTAACGCGAATAAATTTTCATTTTCAATAAATATATATATATATATATATATATATATATATATATATATATATATATATATATATATATATATGCTACATATTGAAAACTTTTTTATCATTTGTTTTAACAAAAAAAAATGTATTCTTTAAAAAAAGTTCTGCATGTTCTAAAACCCAAAACTCTATTATCAGTTATTAAATCTTATCAGTCATATACGAGTTTCGTCAACAAAATTATTTCTCATCAAGAATAAAAAAATTATGTGGGAAAAAGATGTTAAGAATTGAAAATAATTCTCAAATATTTAATATTCTATATTTACAATTGAAAAATTGATTCTCTTTGATAATACTGAAAGTTTAAGTTTGAACATTAATGCATAATTATATATATACATATATATATATATATATATATATATATATATATATATATATATATATATATATATATATATATAGTGGCGCCGACTCCATGAGGCCTGAGCGGCGGCTCTCCCCACAATAAATTAAGAAAATTATTAGTGAGACTAGACGATAATATTCTATGACTCTAAAATGCTTTAAAAAAACTCTAAAACTCACTATTTTCCATTTAAAATTTCCCGGGGCAAGATCCCGGTATGGCCCCCCCAATATTTTCTATAAGTCGGCGCCACTGTATATATATATATATATATATATATATATATATATATATATATATATATATATATATATATATATATATATATATATATATATATATATATATATATATATATATATATATATATATATATATATATATATATATATATATATTTAATTTTTGTCGTAGCTCTTATAGAAACTTTGAATTATATTCTTAGGAGTGTTTATTCTTAGATTGGGTGGGTTCTTTCGACATATTAACTTATTTTTAAGTGGATATACTTTCGATATAGTGCAATAATGAATAGTCTTACTATTTCCATGGAAAATATGACTAAAATCAAAGTCGGTATATTTTATTCCAACCTGCATCGAAACATGTACGAAAACGCTCAAGGCCGACATAACCTAAACGGACGAACGCTTGTCCTCGCTCCAATCAACTTTCCACGTAAATCAATCCGATCCTACAACCTACATTACATCTTTGCCGTATTCGCGCGCGATTTCTCAACGCCCTTCTGCCATAATTCCATGTTAAAATTCGCGACAAACTGACGAAACCGTGTAGCTTATCGTTTTCATTCATGAGAAGTCGAAGGTCGGGCGGCTGTCGTGCCCAGTTGCCCAAATTCCCTTGGACGGCCATTAATGGTTTGTAAGAACGAGTTCTCGCCAGGAAATCAATCATGTTTAATTCAATAATTATTAAGAAAACGCTCGCAATATTTTTAATTGAATCCGTACGTAGTTTCGTGTGAACCGTTTCTATTCATGGCTGTGCTCTCGATGGAAAGTGTCTATCGGGGGAACAATGACACGTAGCCCCGGGCTGCGTTCCTAACTTCTTACGTATTCCATAGAACTCTCGTCCTCATTGAAATGGAGTGTTTGTTTGAATAAAGAGACGATGTCATAGACGTCTTCGATTTCGAATTCATCTCGCTCTGTGACTGCGAACATCGAATTGCGACGGTGACTTGCTAACAGGGTTACCGACATTTCTTCGGCAAAATATAGTATTTTATAAAATAAGCTATAAAAAATATAGTAAACTTCAAAAAAATATAGGATTTTATGGAAAAAAATAGACGAAGATAAATTTTTTTTGTACCCAAGCCATTAAAAGTGACTTTTTTAATGCCTTCTTTGAATTTTAAAAGTGTACGTTTATAAAGTATAGTGTTAAAAATATTTTTAACTCTCGTATTAAAATTCTTTTTAACACGTAGTGTTAAAAGAAAGATCCTTATAAACGAACATTTTTAAAGACAGTTTCACTGCAGTTTCCTTCTAGATGTTCTTCAATCTACACCAGGCGAGAAAATTAGAATATGCAATTTCGTACTGCTGACGCGATTTTTTTGGCAGCCTCTTCAATGTCCATTGGTAACAAATCATCACTTTTATTTGGATAAGTATTTTTATCGACTGACATTTTTAAAACTGTTTATGAACTATTTTTGTCACTTATTAATTACGATGGTTACCACAACACACGCGATGCTTGTTAAAAAAATCAAAAAATAATTAGTTGTCAAGAGAAGTCAAAATATGCGATTCCCACTTTTATTTTGTTACCAAGATAGAAAAGGTGTCCGAAAAATAGTGGTGTATATATTGTATATACATTATGTAGTGGGGGCACTGCTTTATTCAAAATTAAAAAAAAAAGTTTGTGATTAGACGTAATTTTATTACTTGAACTTGTTTATTATCGTTAATACATAATAATACAGAAGATACTTTCATATCGATCGAGGTTTTTTATCTTCCGAGTCTTTCCTCTATATAGATTAACTCAAAGTCTGTACAATGTACATGTACGCATCCTCCTGTCACATCCGTGGGAACATAAATCTAACACGTCCTTGGTCTTCTTTATGCCGATTCCCTTCCTTACAGTAGGACATACTCCGACAATGGTTCGTGGCGATGCGGATGTACTCCGTTATCTAGCCAATTAGTTTGAAATTCAGGATGGTCATACATTTTCTCACCAGATTACAAGAACTGCTTCGATAAGATATCGACAAAACTGCCCACGTAAATATAATAGAATGAAAGGTAAGGTAGATATTCGTAGTGTTTAGTGTGAAAGACTGAAGATACAGTTCCACCGTAGGAACATTTTTGTTGTTTTTGCATATTTCCGAAAATTTCTTTATTTTTCACTTGTATATTATTTGTTGATTTTACCTTAGATACAGTTGCTATAAATACACTCATTATGCCCTAGAGCGTTGAGCGGGGATAATGGATCATAACGCCCGCTAATTGTAGGAGGAGAAATGAAGCAACTTCCATTGATTAAATACTTTATAATACTTGTCGTATACGACTCTGGATTTCTCCGGCAATGAATTATTCGCAGCTTTGGCTGCATTTTCTATGATATTCTTGGGTAAATTCATTTTCATTTCCATTATTTCTATAAGACTACACAAAGAAAGCAGCAATGACATTCACTAAATATGATGACAAAAATATTCACAAACGTCAAAATATCAACAAATGGCATGCCTACTATGAGAAGGAAAATAATAATAATAATAATAATAATAATGTTTATTTTTGGTCCTAAAAGCAGTGAGATCTCTGGTGACAGGACCTAATAAATAATTTACAACAATAAAAAATAAAAATCAAATACAAAAACAAAACAAATTCTTGCTTCGTTCCTTAACCTATTCCACATAAAACAAAATCTAATTTCTTTGAACAAGTTAAGTTAAAATAAACACATATGCATTCACCTCTTAAATTATTGTAGATATCAAATGTTTTTTAAGGTTATGGCTAAAGTTTTTTTTATTTATCACATGTACTGGAAGAGAATTGAATGCTGCTACACTGCTGTATATGGGAGACTCTTTGTATTTACTGCTTCTCGGCAGTTTCTGTCGAATACCTGCACACTTTCTGGTACCATGGCAATGTATCTCATGACTATATGTTAATGTAACCCGTGTTTTCATTTGGTTTCTCTGTATATTGAATATAAGTTTAGATTGCTCCATTATCAATAATTTTTTCATGTCAAGTAACTCGGTGACTTTGTAGTGGAAAGTATAGAAGCAATGAACCGATTTTAAAATCGATTTTTAATTATAATAAAATAATTTTTTCGTGAAAAATAAAATCTTGTATGCACTTGGTACATAAATAACTATTATGTTTCGGCAATAAATGTTGACTGTTTCTACTTGTCAGTGGAAACAAGAAATTTCGTTTGTTGCCATATGAATGAGGCAATTGTTAACCTAGGTGTCCCACAGGGTTCTGTATTGGGTCCACTTATATTCATAATGTTTATGAATGACCTACCTGCATATATGAAAACGAAATGTACGGTTATATTTGCGGACGATGTCTCCTTTGCAACTTGTGAACTCCTGAAGAACTGGCAGTTAACCTAATTTTATTATATAATAAGTTTACCGAATGGTGTTTAAACAATCATCTAATTTTAAATAATGGGAAAACGGTTTTAATGAAATTCAATATCACTAATGGATCCAACACGTCTTTTGAAATACATACTGAAAGAATTATTATGACGACTTCCGAGTCGGAAAAGTACCTTGGAACTTTCATTGACTCATCACTTTCTTTTCAGGCATGTGCTGAGCATATATCTGACAAGATATGTAGCAGCTACTATGCAATCTTGCAACTAAAGGATATATTTTCCCAGCAACAACTAATAAACATCTATTATGCGATGACATACTCTCATTTGTCCTATAATGTTATAATATGGGGAAACTCTAGATTCTCAACGAAATTGTTTGTTTTACAAAAAAAAGTAATACGTCTTATCTTTGGGATTGATAAGCGAACCTCCTGTAGAGGCCACTTCCAGAGAAACAAAATTCTAACTCTCCCCTGTATCCATATCTATAAAAATATTCTATTCGTAAAAAATAATCTGAATGAATTCATTAAAAGTGCTGGCAGTCTTAACTATGAGACAAGGCATGGCAGTCTTCTTCGAATAAAGCCTCATCGTACTACTTGTTTTGAAAAGAGTCCATCCTACACTGGCATACAGTTGTATAATAAACTACCAGTCTCTATGAGAAAAGTTCAAAATTTTAATGTGTTTAAAAAATCTCTCAAGGATCTCCTGTGGCAATACTCATTTTATAGCCTTGATGAATTAGTGGAATGTAGCTTTTGATGTTTTTTTATACCTTTTGTGTTTGTTTATACTGTCCACTGACTTTTCCAATATCATGTAAATGGTATATGGAATAAAAATATTATTATTATTATTATTATTTTAAGTTTCTACCCTTGGCAACAAGGAGAAACATTCAGCAACAAAATTTTCCTCAATGTTCCTCCGATGGAACTGTAGCTTTATGTTCATTCCATAAGTTATCAGAATTCTTATATCTGCTAAGTTCTATGGCTTCCCACCAGTTTCAATCCTCTACTCTCTCTTTGTAGAATATGGAAATCTATATTGAATGTACGATTCTTAATTTATAAGAACCGGATTTTGAGAATTTATCGGATCGTGATTTATTGCTTTCTAAATATTGGTCTAAAGCAGGGGTGGGGAACCTCCGGCCCGCGAAGTCATTTGATCTGGCCCGCGAGTGAATACGTTCATGTTGCAGTGATAATACGCCGACTGCTGATAGACATCGTGTTGACGACTTAGTGATGTAAGGATACGTATCCAAATTTCCGTTGAATCCTAATATTGAATTGAAAATCTTTGCTACACCGTTCAATGTGGAACCAGCTGATGTGCCTGATAACCTCCAACACGAAATCATTCAGCTACAAACTAATGTTGAGCTGAAAGCTAGACACAACAATACATACATACGCAATGATGAATTTCCCAGTTTGAGGAGACATGCATTGAAATATGCATCAGTATTTGGAACAACTTACTGTTGCGAGCAGTTTTTTTCGAAACTTGCGATCGCAAAGAATCGACTGCGTTCCAGATTGACCGACGTAAACCTGGAAAATCAGTTGCGAGTAGCCACATCATCAATATCAGCTAATATCACACGACTCAGCAAAGAAAGACAGTTCCAGCCATCACATTAGGATTAGAACGAGTTAATTATGTTTAAAAATGGATATATTTTATGTTTGTTTATTTTTTACTACTACTTGTTTATTTATAATATATATATATATTTTTGTTGAACAGCAAAAACTATTATTATTATTTGTCTGGCCCGCGAATGATGTTATAAATTTCCAAATGGCCCTTGGTAGAAAATAGGTTCCCCACCCCTGGTCTAAAGAGTTGTTCGTTCGCTGAGAGGTATTGATATTAAATACGGAATTTATTGTCAAAATCTTTAGAAAGCGGAAAAAGGAGGTAGGAATTGAAAATTATTGCAAAAATCCAGTAATACGTCTTTTTAAAGGTTTTAAAATATATACAGATTCAGATTTTATACACTATATAATGATTTAAAACAAAATTATGGAGGGAGGGGAAATGGGTAAAAAGGAAAGGAGGATAAAATTAAAAATTGTTAAATAAATTGAGTAGTTTTTCATTACCATAAGTTCCTGCTATTTATAATAAAGATACGTGCAATAACAATTGCTAATTCATCGCTCACTTCTTACATTTTCCAAATAATAATGTAGCTGTGCTCTGCAGATGCTTCAAACACGTGCCCGTTACAATTATTACACTTAGTAAAATATTTACTGCCATTTTTTGATTTATATATGTAACATCTTCGTCGTTTTTTTGCCCTGCTTAATACTTCATCAGGATCAGGAGGTCTGGGCTGAGAAATTGACGGCCTACTTCAATTCGTTGTAGCTCCGTCGCATTTAAGGGCTCTTTGCCATCATATTCACTGTTCAAGAACAATTCACGTACTTTTTCGACATACTGCCGGCCGTCAATCATAAGAAAATCCACAGTGAAATAGATTCAAAACGCACACGCAACTGGTATCCTCGGGTCAAATCTGACCCTAACGCGTACAATTCGGCTTTGGCGATGCTCAAATGGAACTGGCGTTTGAGGTATCTATTTGTACGAAATATTTATGAGAAGTCACGGAACCACAACCAGATAAGTGCAAAAGCGCCTGTCCTGTGATGAAATGAAGATGCGCCGGGTGAATTCTGACCCGACGATACCAGGGTTTTAATGATACTATTCCCTGATGCGTTTCTCCAATTATCGTTCGAGAAGAAATAATTGACCAAATTTTTACTTGGCTCCTGGACTACACCATCTTCCGAAGATTATCAGGATAACTGGACATTTCCGAATTATGTTCCCACGGGTTGTTATCATTCGCCTCTGCTGCGTTCCCCTGCACAATGAACGCCTTTGTGGGAATGTGCAAATCAATCTTCGCTATCGTTATTTCCTGCCTAGATAAGTGTCTTGTCAACAGTTTTTGCCCAAAGTAAACAATTATACCTATCTATTGTTAGAAGTCGGGAATTTGCATGAAATGAATAAACAAACAAGTTGTCTCATAAAATCTTGACAACCATAGATACCGCGGTATGACGTGACCATAGAAATGTTACTTGACGGAAACATAGATAATAAAATTTCTGTAAGAACAACAAGTCTAGTTATCTCGTAATTTTTGCATTTTCGGAAGCAGATATGTATATATATATATATATATATATATATATATATATATATATATATATATATATATATATATATATATATATATATATATATATATATATATTAATGAATATATATAAATATATATATATATATATATATATATATATATATATATATATAACACGCCAGAGGGACACTGGGGTAGATTGACTTCAGGTCAATCAGATAACAACATGACTTTGGTAAAAGTTTTCTGGTTTTCGAGATATTGCCACTCTTTTTTTTTTTGTCTATTATTTTTGGTCATTTTCTTGCCTGTTTTCAATATAAATAACTTCTAACTTATGGTTTTTTTTCTTGTGCTATCATCAATAGTTGGTTGAGACAATCGACCCATCACTTCATCAAAAACTAGCTCGCTAACTTAAAAAAAAATTAAGTTGTTTCAATTTAATCCAAATCCGAAAACTAAAAGTTTGACTATTTACTATATACGATACGGCGTTCATCCGTATCTTAAAAACTACAACTAGATAAATTTGAAAACTCGCTTATTTTAAATGGACCACACTGTATATTTTTGCATTTTTAGATTTAATGCTCTATACCTAACTTCTGAGGTCGTCAAGATATTCTAAGAAAAAAAAATTACAGTTCAGCCATCAATGGATTTTATAATATTTCGCAAAATGTCTGGGCGTTTTGAAATAAAATTTTGCACTATATAGATGTGTTAAATGATTTACCGAATTAAGGTAAAACAGGTTTAATCGTACCTCTTCATACAGGGTGTTAAAAAAGATAACCCAAAATTGTCATTCAAAATTGAAAAAATTTTCATTTTTTTAATGGGAACCTCTAATTTTTGATGAATTCATATTTAGCACTGACATTAAGTCCTTTTTTCAATTGAGTTGCTTATTTCGAAAGCAGTTTTTAATGATATAATCTTAACTTGTTCAAAACTTGAAGTTTCAACGAGCAGGGCAGCCTTAGTAAATCACAAAGCTACCTTTTCCTTGAAAACAATAATGTATATATGTATATACATATATATATATATATATATATATATATATATATATATATATATATATATATATATATATATATATATGATTAACTGTTGGGTGATGACTGAGTTTCAAGCCCATTGGCCGTTCGGAACCGGCGTAAAACTATAGGTCCCTCGAGTAAAAAAAAATATATTAAGCCTTTCTTCGAAAAACATTGCCCAGAAAGTTCCTAATAATTATTAAATTTGTTTTTAATTTAGTAAGTTTTCATTGGAGGTTTCGATTTAGTAACTTGTTTCAATTTAGTAAATTAATTATTGAATATTATTACGAAATGTATTTTTTTTTGTATGTGTGTATGTGTGTATGTGTGTTTTCCTTTTGGTTACCTAATTATTCAATTTTTGTAAATATAATTTTTCTTGAATATGCTCGAGCCCCCCCTAGGGGATCGGAGGGCGCTTCCCACAGGCTGGGAATCTCTGTTGAACGGAGAAATAAATGTCATTTCTCTAAGCAGTAATTAATTCGAAATTCCAAGTGGCCCCCTAAGAATTGTCAAATAAATTCACATTACAAAAATTATTACCCGAAGAAAACGTCGAAAATTGACAATTTTATGAGTTCATTAAAACTGTCATCGATACTTTGATGACGCTAGTGGTTCATCATAGATCACGAATTTCTCGAAAATCACAAGTCCAATCGTTCGTTCCGTTTAGAGACGATAAACAAACGAACGATCGGCCCCGGGTGCAGGCCATCTGGAACTACGAGAGCGACTTTCCCACGATCTCCGCACTTTTGCGCCACGGTATCTGGGCAGCCCACGCCAAGCGACGCGAACTTCTCTATCGCGAGCCCGTTCTACTAGCTTATCGCCCTTGTTCGGCCGTCGTCAGTTTCTCCGCGCTCGAATCTCGGCCGGGCGGCGTTGCCAGCTCGAGACAATTGTAGTAGATATCCGTACTTAATAACAAAAAAATACGAGAGGTATCGTAGGATATACGATTTGAACGGAGTTCTTTTCCTTATAATTTATGTTTTGAATAGCAGGAAAAATGAAATATATTAAAAGAAAAATCGGTCAAGTTCTAGTCGGACTCGCTGACGAAGGTTTCCGTACAATTGACTATGCCCCCCTTAAATATTTATTTTAATTTAATTTTAATATAAGACGTATATTCTACGACAGTGGTGTATGGGATTCCAGAAATATATATATATATATATATATATATATATATATATATATATATATATATATAATACATATATTATATATATATATATATATATATATATAAATATATATATATAATATATATACATATATATATATATATATATATATATATATATTTATATATATATATATATATATATAAATATATATATATATATATATATATATATATATATATATATATATATATATATATATATATATATATCGTTGGCCTTGTTTCTATTATATAATTTTGTTTATATATTTTTTGTTCTTGGTTTTGGGCACAATGAAAACTTCCTCAATATAAGTTTAAAGTCATATAATAAGTTAACGTTTCGGCAAATCTATACATCGTAGTATCTAACAAAAACACGTGTTTCAAATGGATACAAATTAATGGTATCATATTATATTATCTTAGAGCACGAATATATCCTCGCCGAATCTAAAGTAAGGGTTCACACAATTACACATAACAATTCACTTTTAAACCTATTTTTAACAATAACAATTTATTAATATTTTCGACATTTGAATTTTTATCACAGATCCTACACTTCGAACAATTCAGCTGCCTCTCACTACGACTGTATCAGAGAGCGATATATCGTCTCTAAGTTGTTGACATCTTTTTTGTCATTTGATTGCATTTCGTGAAATTCTCTCTTATTAAGTATTGGTTCTGTTCTCAGGATTATAGTATTTTCATAGTTGAATCTATTATTCAATATTCATTGTGTCCCAAACCAAGAACAAAAAACTTATAAAAAAAAATATATATATATATATATATATATATATATATATATAATATATACTTATATATATATATATATATATATATAATATATATATATATATATATATATATATATATAATATATATATATATATATATATATATATATATATATATATATATATATATATATATTCGTAGGATTGTATGTTTTCAAATGTGTATTGTTCTTGCGTATGCACAGTGACTACTTTCAACATTATATAAATAGCAATCAGACAAGAAGAACTAATTTTTTTTATGTATCTTAGAAGACAGTTTTCTCTAACACAAAACAATGTTGAATATATGCGCCTGAATGTGTATAACTCTCTTCCGAGAGAATTTACATGTATAAACGACATGAAGATTTTCAAGAGAAAAATACAGAGTTTTCTATTGGTCTCCGAACCCTACACTTTGAATGAATTCTTTGAAAAGTGTAGAACTCCAATTCTTCTAAAGTGAGGGTTATATAACTCAAATGAATTATTTTACTGACATTTTTTACCTTTATTGTCCTATCTGCAATAATTATTAAAATGAAATAAATTATTATTATTATTATAGCGAAAGGAATATCGTTTCAATCGTCTGTCCCACGACATCCCTACCATTTTTTTTCTATATTTATAACTCAATATAAACCTTACAAAAAAGAATTCTTGAAGAAACGCTTCTCCTCGAATTTCCTATTTTCCACGAAACGTTGACAACGTCGCATTCGCGACCACAGATTCTCCGAATGTCGGTCCGGTTGCGGTTTTCGGGCTTCCGGCCGAATTCCGGCTCATCTTCCCCCGCGAAGAATACACGGTATAATTAGCATTTTTGAATTGCGAGATAAGTTCGAACTCTTTTTTATCATCGTCTACTTGTCAACCGTTTACGATAAACGGTCGGTGGGAGGTTCGCTTTTGTTCCTTTCTACGGATCCGCATGTATGTAGAGTAGATATAGATGCGGAACTCGTCTCCTGATACCAGTTTTATTCGCCTATGGTCCTATGTGAAAAAGTACTATACGGTAGACTATAGTTATATTGGGGGCACGTCATGGAAGTGTAGAGAAATTTCATGATGATTTATTTTCTTGCATACATTTTACATAGTTAGAATATTAACGAGATATTTCACAACGTTGCTTCTAAATTGTCCATTTGACTATTATAACCATAAATTCGATATGTAGAATTAGTCTCGTAAGTAACAATAATTAGTGTTCAGAAAGATTTCCGCGGTCGGAAGTATTTGGAAAATTTGGTTCACGGAATGAACCGCGTAAAAGATTTGAAAAATCTCCAAAAAAAAAGATTTTTCAAATATTTTACGCGGTTCATTCCGTGAACCAAGTTTTTCAATATATATATATATATATGTATATGTATATATATATATATATATATATATATATATATATATATATATATATATATATATATATATATATATATATATATATATATATATATATCGGCTTGCCATATATTTGGTGAATGAAACCGGGACACATTAATATTGGATGGCCTTATCGGAGGGGGTATACCCCTCAGTAGAGCACGGTTATCCCCTGGAAATTTTTTTAAAAATCAGCAAAATCGTGGGTTTTAAGACTTTTTTTAATCGTCGAAAGTAAAGGGAGGGAGAATCTGGAACCCTAACTTGTTAGTTCTGCACACCTTTTAAAAATGAAAAAGGAATATTTGCTACTTAAAAATATATATTTTTTCCTTTTTTTTCTCCTTATCGTAACTTCTTCCATGTTCAGATATTCTCCGAAGTTTCTGCCGGTTTGACAACATATACCATAGGCAGTGTTACCACTGAGCCAAGTAAGAATTATGGTACAGCGTTGCTAGAATTATCAATTTTTCTTCAAAATTATGTTACAATTTTGATTTACACACACAATGCAAACAGAATTCCTTTTTTCCAGTGTCACATATCTCGTACTTGGTGTCAGGTAGTTTCCATAATTATTTATATTATAGTCGAAAAACCTCTAGGTTAGAATTATGTTACAATTATTATCGATCGAGGACAAATTGGAGAAGAAATTATGTTACAATTCGATAATTATGTTACAAACGGCAACGCTGACCATAGGACATGAACCGCAAGTTAGCTTATAAATAGGTACCTGATTTATTATGAGGTGTAGTTTCATCTTTTGAATTTCTGATATGTTTACCTATTTTATTCTGAGTTTTAAAGGATATTCTTACATTTCGATTAGACAGGAAAGTAGAAATTTCCTGTGTTGGATCAACTATGTCAGTTCATAATTTGAAGTTTACATCTATCATGTTTGGAGAAGAAAATACGATTCAAAAGTATCGAAAATTCCACAATTTTCATACAATCTACTCATTCGATAACTTCCAAATTATGCACAAATTATCGAAAGGAACCAAACTAACTTACTTAGAATCATTGGAAATTTTTAAATTCAATCATGATGCAAAAGATAATTGCTGAACGACCAGATTGACTTGATATATTCTCCTATATTTAGTGTATTTAAATAATAATGATTTTTCTAAGAACATTTTATTATATATTCTCCTATATTTAGTGTATTCAAACAATAATGATTTTTCTAAGAACATTTTATTGTACCAATTTGGGAAATCCACTCGGTTAGCCCTTCTTGAAATATGTTCCTCTTGTCTATTAAGGTACCTGTAATAATTCTTTCCCACCCGTAAACGTCAAATCTATAATTATGTATTCAGTTCTTAACTCAATCTGCCCGATGATGGTCTAGTGACCGAAATTGCAATCGCAGTTTTATATTTTTCAAAGTATTTTTGTGATAATAAACGTAGTAAATTCAAGTTTTGTTTCTGTTCATAATCACAGATTCCATAAAATCACCAAATACGCAAAATGCGAATTCTGAAAACATTTTCTTATCGTCATATTCCATACACGGTCGTCGTTTCCATTCTATTGTTGCCTAGTTTCGCCCAAATGGGCGTCTTCTAGGCACAAACTCATCCTTGGGTCATTAGTAGGCACAAAAGCGAAAAGGTCAGCGTGGAGAAAAGACAAACAGTACCTAATCTCTCCTCGGCTATCTTACATTACAATTCATCTGAAATGACTGTAATTAACAGCGACCGCAATCGCTTTTTCTCATCGTCCGCTCATATCCAACTGTTGGATCACGCGAGGATGCAAAAACAAACAAATATTCATTATGGTTGCCACTTTCGAGTTAACGTTGACGTAGTTGCGAAATTACGTAAACGCTTTTTGGAAGAATTGGAGAGTTAAATTTAGCCACTTTCGAATTTTCAAACTATTTCTATCGAGAGAAAATTTAACGAAGTTTTATCTTTTTTACGCCCGCCACACGAGAGCAACTTGAGTTTTTTTAACTCAAGGGATCTATAGTTTTTACGCCGGTTCCGAACGGCCAATGGGATTTAAACTGAGTCATTACTCAACAGTTAATCATATTTAGAACCTCTAAATTTCATTGGACGTACACAACATGCAAACCTTACTTCGAGCAAAATGGAATTTTGACGCTTCCTTCTTTATATTTACTTGAATCTGTGTGCTTGATTCATAAGAGAGAGAGAGAGAGAGAGAGAGAGGGAGAAACAACTTTATTGTCCTATAAAATTACAAAATTTTGTCGACAAAGCACATACCTATAAAAAATTAAAAATAAAATTTAACAATGATAACTAATCAAACAAAACACACTTTCAATCGTTGAACAAAACAAGAATCTATTAAATAGAAGAACAAAATAGAAAAACATTTATCAGTCAATTATGTATAAACATATGTTAAGAATCAGCATATTTGTCAACTAAACTTATTATACAGATATAAAATTTTGTATATTACAAAAAAAAAACAAAACATTAATATATGTTGCTACTAAATGTGGATCTCAAGGGTCTATGTTACATTGTGAAATTCAGTTACAGAATAAAATTCTGCTACTGAGTAAAATGGTCTCTCCAAAAGAAAAGCCTTAGTCGAACTCCGGAACTTTTTGTACGTACTCAAGTCTTTTAGCTCCAATGGTAGATGATTGTATAACTTTCCGGCATTGTAGGAAAAGGAGTTTTTTGTTAAGACGGAGGTGGGCGTTATTAAATAAATATCTGTATCTGAATTTCTTGTGGGATATCTATGATTTGGTCTTTCTGAAAAGTTATGAATATGTTTGCGAACCAAACAGACGGATTCGAATATGAATAGTGAAGGAAGAGTTAGAATTTTGAATTTTTTAAAGTAGAATTCGCAATGTGTCCTTCTGCTCAGATCAAACATATAACGAACTGCTCTCTTTTGCAATCTGAAAACAGACTCAAAGTGGAAGAGGCTGCATGAACCCCAATATGGCAAACCATATGGAAGGTGTGATTCGAATAAAGAAAAGTATGTCGACAACGCAGCAGAAATTGAAAGCTCTCTAGAAACCGTTTTGATGGCGAAACATGCAGAAGATAATTTTTTTGTTAATATATCTATATGAGTAGACCATTTGAGCGACTCATCAATATAAAGACCTAAAAACTTCACTGAGTTCACTGTTTGAATTGTTTTATTGTTTAGGGTAACAGGTTGTAGGGTTCCTCTGTAAGACATTACTACAGTTTTATCTGTGTTGAAACAAAGCTCATTTGAATCAGACCAGGTCTTAATAGCCATCAAATCATTACTTATGATTGACTGTAAGGCTTGTATATCAGAGTTACTCCAAGTTACACTGGTGTCATCAGCAAACAAAGTATTCGCATGCCGTACCCTTGGTGTCACAGCACGGGTATTCCATCACCAGATCTTCGGGACATCATGTTCACCTCCCTATTCATTCCTCTGAATTAACAAAAAAGTCCATCATTTACAATGCTACGAAAATTTACAATCACCTTCCAGAGGAATTAAAATCTATATATGACCAATTTTCGGAAACGAACAAAATCTTATTTTCTTGATACACCTTATTACTCTATAGAGGACTGCTATTCTGAGCATTGATTGATCGATATGACCAAATTGAATAGCACAGGCATCAGCTTCGATTGAGGAGGATTCTACGCTCTCGGTTCTATTGTGAAGTTTGTATATATTTTTTATGGAAATGTGGTGTGATTTTCATTTCTAGGTATTACATTGTTTAGTTTGTATATTTTTTGATCGATGTGTGTTTATTTTTATGCTTTACGTTGTTTAGTTCCTATATTTTTCGCTTTGTCAATGAAATGTATAATTTTAAGACAATAAAGCATATTGGATTTGATTTGAGAGAAAGGTGGGACTCGAACCCACAATCCTCGGTTTACAAGCGATACCCCTTACTGCTGGGCTACCGAGGTCTGTCCAACTTGAGTTGTTGGTGATTAAAAATCGACGAGATAAAAAGTCTTTTTAGGGTTCCGTACCCAAAGGGTAGAAACGGGAGACCCTATTATTAAGACTTCGCTGTCCGTCCGTCTGTCTGTCACCAGGCTGTATCTCAAGATAATGTAAGAACTTCTAAATTTACAAGAAAAATTAAGTATCTAAATGAAGGACCTTCACTTTGAAATAAAAATATCTAATGAAATCTTGGCAAAGGTAAAAGATTGTAGTTAGTTTACTTATGAAATTAAAGGTCACAAATGGCAGCAAAAACACTGAAAATAACTTAGGAAGTTTATTTAAAGTAATTTCGAATCTGCGATTTATTTCCGTCACTTCGGAATTCACAGAAAGGGTATTTTCGATTATTATGAAATCGAAATGGCGAGAACAAGGAAATAGATGTAGTATCTCATTAATGAAAAATGAGATACATTAATTTAAAAATTGGATGTAATAAAGCATAGGACACTTTTATTGCATATAAAAAATTATTAAAGAATGCAAGAAGTGCAAAAGATATAGTTTTTATGAAAATGAGTGAATTAAAAATCTTCGTCGTTTTTTTCTTTTTCCATATCCTATTTTTTTGAAGTGTACTGTATTTTTAGGGTTCCGTACCGAAATGATAAAAACGGGACCCTATTACTGAGACTTCGCTGTCTGTCCGTCCGTCTGTCTGTCACCAGGCTGTATATCTCAAGAACCGCGATAGGTAGACAGTTGAAATTTTCACAAATTATGTGTTTCTATTGCCGCTATAACAACAAATTAAAATGAAATAAATATTTAAGGGGGGCTCTCATACAACAAACGCGATTTTTTTTGCCCCTTTTTACCGATATCAATAATGGCAACAGGTAGCCACTTAAAATATTCACAAAATTCTCAGTTGTATTTTTACTTCAATAATAAATAATAAAATTGAAATAAAATAAAAATTTAAGGGGGGCTCCCATAAAAAGAACGCCATATTTTGCCTATTTTTGCTCGATATCAATAAAAGGTAACAGGTACGCACTTGGAATATTTACAAAATACTTAATTGTATATTTACTTTAATTATAAATGATAAAATTAAAATTAAAAAAATATTTAAGGGGGACCATGCCCCCTTAAATAAATATTTAAGGGGGCATGCCCCCCTTAAATATTTTTTTAATTTTAATTTTATTATTTATAATTAAAGTCAATATACAATTGTACGGAACCCTTCGTGCGCGAGTTCGACTCGCACTTGTCCAATTTTTTATGCTACGTACGATTATCCCTTCGTATTACGCGCCACGCGCCGCCACTGGAAGCATGCCCTCTCGTTTCGTTTCCCTCATCACAACGGCGAACAATGCCCAGAAATATATTCGCCATGTCAGGCCGTTGAAAAATATGACGTAACGACAAGATGACAGATGGATGTTGAAAGGCAATTATTTCACGTGTTGCGACGTTCTCGAGGAAAAAGCCTGCTTTGTTGGTGGATACAATGAATAAAAATTTCCGAATTAATTAATTAATTATTTCTTCACGGATGAAAAGGGGGCAATATATAACGCGTATTCATAACGTGATAGGTGTGAAAGATGCTTATATCTCAAACCTTTTATTCGACGATGAAACGTGGGACATATCCGTTAGAAATTCTGCTCTTTAATTACGTGTGGATTGGAAAATTGTTTCATTCAAGTTCCCGAGAGAAGCTTTCTTTTACTTGGGCTTCTATTTCACTGGAATTAACTCGTATACATATATATATATATATATATATATATATATATATATATATATATATATATATATATATATATATATATATATATATATATATATATATATATATATATATATACATACAGTGACGTAGTTAAGAATTGGCTGGAATTATTTAAGCCCCTTCTAGAGAAGAAACCAGATACTACTATTTGTTTATATTTAATGATGAAAGTACATTTTAATTTTTTTTTAAATATTTTTTATTTCTATTTGTTTTATTTATTATTTTTAATAAGAATAAATTTTTTTTTTTTCCAAAATGTTTTTTTAATTAATATACGTTTTCCAGTATACTTCTCTAGGTGAAAAGACAGAAATGGCTGTATATCCCTGTCTTTTTTTCACGTATATTTATTTTAGTACTATGTAAAAAACAAGCCCCCTCAAGAATTTTTTCAACCCCCTCAAGAAAGGTGTTTTAAACAGTTGTTCTACCAGAACAGGCTATAGTTAAATTATAGTCATATTGTACTTGACCTCTATAAATTTCGTTCAAAATTTGAATTTGAACTTCCTCAAGAGCAGTACAACAAAGATATCATTCAGACAAAAAGGTTTTCTTACAATACTCAAGACAGCAACAACTAACATCCTATATGACCGGAAAAATACAGGACTGAGCAAAATACATGCTCTGCTTTAATTAAAATACAAATTAAAAAGTACTATCTCGCATGTATTTAAAATACGAAATACAAAATATTTTCCAAATTTATTCGAAATATACAATACAGTATTTTAACTATTTTTATTTAAAATTCAAATTACAAACAACATACGGTTCAAAGTTTCGTGAAAATAACCGTTTATTAAGAATGAAAATGACAAGATACTTGACAATTTGACGTACCGTACCGGCACAGTGTTGCCAACTTTAAAGATAAACATATTTAGCGGTTCCCATTTTGCTTGCGAAAAGTATCGAGCAGCTATTTTCTGCAGAACGTACCATTAATAAGATCTCTAAATGTATATATGTTCAAATATATCTCGAAGCCATGAGTATTTGAAATACTTAATACAGGATTCCTCAGTGTCAGGTATTTGAAGTACATTTTTAAAAAGTAATTTAATTACAATTAAATATTTCCAAAAGACTGTAATTCAGACGAAAATACTACGATAATATGAAACATAGCTCTTGGCAATCAAAAAAATGCAATAAAAAATACAGGTCCGTATTTGAAAATTAAAAGTTGAGGGTGGCCCAATTTATACGATATCCTGTATATGATTTTTATTCAGATATTTGCATAGCCTGCAAAAAGTTGCAATGGTAAAGTGACAATTTGTTTAAAAAAATTCCCAAAATAAAAAGACCTAGGCAAAGGAAGAATTTCGAAATTTTCGATTTTTCCTGTATAATAACTTCAGAACTAAAGAAACTAAATCAGATTCTTTTTATCCATATAATTGACCTCTGAAATATGCCACTTTGCCCTCATTCAACCATCCTTCTATCTCTTACCGTTCTCAAAATGCATAGACTCGAATTTGATTAGCCCTGTATATATATATATATATATATATATATATATATATATATATATATATATATATATATATATATATTTCATGATGAGAGATGCCGATCAAAAGTACAGAAAGACAATAGTTATAAAAAAATATCTAAATTAATTTAAAATATTAACCTACCGAACGTGTTAAGAGTTCCCTTTCCTCTGGCTTTTATTTAATCTAGGTATAAACTGTACATGGAGGAATCATGGAAAAAGCTAGACAACAAACGTCTGTTGTGATTGTGTGCAAATGCAGCCCTTCAATTTGGGAAAGAAGTAAACAAACCAATCAAAATATGAACATAATTACAAGTGACGCAAAATACCTAACTAATTAAATCTGACCGAATTCTTCGACATGCTGACTGCAACTCCGGAATTCTCCCTTTCAAAATGCACGATCGATTTACTGTTTCGAATATTAGACGTTTCACGAAAAGCATTCAAAAAAATAAATCCACAATCGAAGTGTGGAGAAGCAAAAGTTACGGCGATTGGAAAAAAGCGAGCATCGTCCTAACTAACACCTCGACACCCAAGAAGATTTCGTTTAGCAAATACCACAAATGAAACGGTTGCTGGAGCGGAGGAAACAACGTTCGTTGGGAGGTCGGTTTTATAAAAATTTAGATGATCGGTTTTTGGTTATTTTTTCGCAACGAAAAAACCGTTTCGGTAACGAGCTTAGTGAGTGAAATCAGAACGGAACCGTTCTATTATCCGATGCAATTGTGGAATTTGCGTTTATACCAATATATCTACTCATATAACCCATAGAACGTTATTCAAGAAATAGCAAAGTAACTCAAGTAACTTCGCTGCTTTCCACTTAGGATGCTAGGAATTTGGGTTATGGGAACGTCAAATCATACACAGGATTACTTCTGAATTTGAAAAAAAAACGTGTGGCACTCGGGGACTGCCGCTGTGAAGCTATTGCATAGCATTTTTTATCAACTTATGCAATTATAATTATTTTTTTTTTTTTATTTATGCAGTATTTTTTTTCTTTTTCTCAGATATTAATTCAAGTTTTTCCTTTTATTTTAATTCAAGTTACACTTTGTGAGCGTGGTGACCGATAGGAAAACAAATTTTTTCTTTTATCGAATAAATGAGAAGTTAATTCTTGAATCTCGTTTATATTTTTACTAATCTAAAGCTTTAGATTTCCGAGACTTAGAGGGAGGGAAAAAGGAAGATATGTAAGGGGTTTAATGAATTTAATTGTAATTAAAATATTAAGTGTCGAAAATTAATACCAATAAACTTTTGGCAACATTCAGCAACAAGTTACAGCAACAAGCAACATAAACATAATGTTCCTATTCGTTGCTTCCGCTGTGGACGTAGCTTAAAGCTACAGTTCCACTGCAGGAACTTTGAGGAACATTTTGTTGCTGAATGTTCCTCTTTGCCGCCATAGGTAGAGACTTATGGCAACATACGTAAATTTCTTGTTTCCACTTAGGGCCGAATTAACCATTAGGCAGAGTAGGCAACTGCCTAGGGGCCCCGCATCGACCAGAGGCCCGTACACGCACCAAGAAAAAAAAATCATCGAATGAAAATTTTATTTGAAAATTTGTATGAAATTCCTCGACAATATTATTGCTTTCTTTAGACGCATGTTGTCAATTGATGAAATACTTCATACATACAGAACCATCTAGTATCGAGTAGAAGAACTAATGAACTGTCTTCGTTCAACAATGTCTCAGAACCGTTTGAATTCATTGTCGATAATGGCCATTGAAAATGATGTATCAGAAAGGGTCAACTTCCAAGATGTTTTAAACGATTTTGTTTCTGATAACGTCAGAAGAGTTAATATTTAAACTAACTTTAAAACACAATAAATATCTTGGAAGTTGGCTTTTTCCAATTTGTACTTCACAAAACTGTTTTCTTTAGTTTATTGTATTTTATTGCCTCTAACAAGATCAAATTTTGAATAACCGCGTCCCGTCTCATTTATCTTTCCTAAACCATCATTCAACCTGGATCATCATTAGTGATAGAACGATATCACTTTTTTTGCCGATACGATATATCGGCCGATACCGATATTTACGTGCCGATATACCGATATATCGTATAGGCAAACATAACGTCATCTATTTATACAACGCAGCTTCAGTCTACCTTTCAGCACCCGCTGCCAGTGTGTCAAGCGAACAACTTTTTAGTGAATTAGGTAATATTTACGAGCCTAAAAGAAATAGACTAAATGCAGATAGGGCTGAAATGTTGGTGTTTTTGCATCATAATATCAAAAAATTAAATTTTGAGTATTAAGTATATACTGTATTTAGTTCCTGCTACATTAGGTATATTTGTTGTTACCTTTTTGTTTTACTTTTTTAGTAAAAATGTTACTATCAGCATATTTTATTTTTTTTATTTTGTTTAATAAAGTATGTCATTCATGCACTGAAAAAAGTTAAAAGCGCAAACATTTTTTTTTGACGATATATCGGCAATTTTCTTGCCGATACGATACGATTCCGATAATCGGCAACAATTGCCGATATGCCGATATACCGATATCCATATCGGCATCGTTCTATCACTAATCATCATTCACCACTTATCTATAACCTATTCATTAAGACCATTTCAATAAAGCTAACGAGTCAGGTAACAAGGTACCTGGAGTCGATCATCTGGAAGTAACTTATATCCTTTTATCAACTTGAAAATACCTGCGGCCCGGATAGGGTCGTTGCCTAGGGGCCCGGACAGGGTTAATCCGGCCCTGTTTCCACTGAAGCAACTAAAATTGTCAATAGTTGCATATTGTTTAATAGAAACAATCAACATTTGTTTCCGAAACATAAAGAAATGTTAAGGAACATTTTGGAACATTTACGGAAACAAGCAACAGCAACAAAAATGTTCCTAGCGGAAACGAAGCTCAAGAACTCGCAACTGAAAATTCATCGTCATAATTCCTTCTTCCTCGACCGCTCTTCGTACTAGTACGAGTAGTACGCGAAAGCTCGAAAGCACATGTTATGTAAAACGTCTCTACATACGTGTCATACAGCCGGCGTCCGAATGAATGGCTCTATTGTTAGGCGGTAGCGCCGGGGGCCTTAAAACAGCGCCGGATCCGCGTGTCGAGCTGGGAAACCTCGAGTCGAGAAAGAGTTATTGACCGCCGCCAGTTGGAAAACGTACTTTATTACACGGTTCTTTACCGGACCATACAATGGGCACCGAACGCAACGAGAGAATGGGACGGAACGGATCGTTTTTGAGTTTTTCGAACAAGTGGAAGAGCAGCGCTTTCACCGGACTCCGGTTATGAATATTCATGAGGTCGAAGCATCGGATTCGTGTGCGACTCTATGCTTCTAAGCTTCGTCTCATAATTCGTTTTATGGTTTTTTATTACCCTCTAAAATCTATCAGAAATTCATTATGACTTGACAAGATTTCGAATAATTTTTATGTTCTTTTTACTACGAAGTAATTCGAAACTTTTAATTTCTTTATTTTTCACTTGTATATTATTTGTTGATTTTACCTTAGATACGATTGCTATAAATACACTCATAACGTCCGCTCATTGTACGAGGACAACTGAAGCAACTTCAATTGATCAAATACTTCATAATCCTTGTCGTATAGGACTCTGGATTTCTCCGGCAATGAATTATTCGCAGCTTTGGCTGCGTTTTCTATGATATTCTTGGGTATATTCATTTTCATTTCCATTATTTCTATAAGACTACACAAAGAAAGCAGCAATGACATTCACTATATATGATGACAAAAATATTCACAAAATATCAACAAATGACATGCCTACTATGAGAAGAAAAATAGAAAGTATAGGAACAATGAACCGATTTTAAAATCGATTTTTCATTATAATGAAATAATTTTTTCGTGAAAAATAAAATCTTGTATGCAGCACGTGCGTTACTAGATCATATAACGCACTTGGTATATAAATAACTATTTATCGTTTTTTATCATCCTCTAATATCCATCGGAATTTCATTATGACTTGAAGATTTCGAATAATTTTTATATTGAATGGAATTGGCATTTACTTGGTGAAAGTTCATATTCATAACTTTATAAAGAAAAAAACCAACTTTTCACAGGTTGAAATAAAAATTCCATACACCCACGTATTAAATTTTCTCTAGAAACTGAAATGAATAATTCTATGAATTACTTAGATTTAACTATTACCAGAAAAAGCAACAAACACGAATTTTCAATTTTTCATAAACCATCTCATACAGATATTACAATTCATAACACATCACTACACCCTTTTTCACATAAATTAGCGGCTTATCATAGTATGATTCATAGACTTTTCAAAATTCCGTTGTCCGAAGCTAATTTTCGGAAGGAATTGCATATAATTAAACAAATGGCAGTAAATAATGGTTATTCACCTAATATGATTGACAGCCTCATTCAGAGGAAAAAGTACAAAATGGCAATTTCAGAAATTTACCCACTTATATCCGAAAAAAGTAGAGTTTTTAGCAGTTTAACATACTTGGGCAAAACTTCCGAAAACCTGAATTTTTTTTTTCAAAAACAAAATTTCAAAATTTCATATAAAACCGATAATAGCATTGGAAAATTGATTAAAAACAACAAATCAAAAATTCATAGAGATGAACGTACCGGTGTTTATAAACTCAACTGTAACGATTGTGAAAAATTCTATATAGGACGTACAATTAGAAATTTCAAAACTCGAATACACGAACACCAACGTAGCTATATTAAGCAGAAAACTGATTCTAATTATGCGTGTCATCTTATTCAAGAGAACCATACCTTTAATCACAATTATAATATATTACAATTTGAAAATAGTCTCCATAAAACCAACTGTTGGGAATCCCTATACATAAATAAATATAAAAATTCCGGAAATTTAGTTAACGACCAGATTGAAGTAAATCCTTCTCCTCTCCCTTATCTGTTCAATGTAGGTACCTATTAATAGCTCAGAATGAATTGCTTATTGTTATTTAATTTCTCTAAGAACCCCTCTGTTATATTCAATTTTCGTATAAATAGATTGTTTTGTAATACCATAGTTTAGTACGAGATGAAGTCAATGTTATGACGAAACGCGTTTACTCAATAGATTTTTATTTCAACCTGTGAAAAGTTAGTTTTTTATTTCTTTATAAATTTTTATATGCTTTTTAATACGTACTTCGAATCTTTTAATTTCTATCGATTTTGGAACGGAGTTCGTTATAAACTCCACATTTGGTTTTAGTTGCCACAAACCAGTCATTGGTATTGGTATTGGTAGGTGTGGATGGTGACCGATGCGCTGCGACCTTATTAGATCTATTGTGCTCCTCATCACCAGTCATTGGATGTACAGATTAAAACTTGCGTTTTGGATTTTCACTATATTTTGTTCAACATAATAATTATTTTATCAAACACAGTGGCTTTTTCAGATGCGTAAAGTTATAACTTTACAAATGGAATATCTTACAAATATAAATGTGGGGAATACAAATGAGGATGGGAAAACCTAAACGTATTGCATTGTTCGAATTTCATCTTCGTTGGTCTTCCCTTCTGGGGTTCATGTAATTCTTCACAACTTGACACCATTCTCAAATTGCAGAACAGTAAATTTGTTATATGTTTGTACTGAGAAATAGGGCTTATAGCAAACCTTACTTCAAGAAAAATGGAATTTTGACGCTTCCTTCTTTATATTTACTCGAATCAGCGTGCTTGATTCATTAGTATTTTCATGCCGTACCCTTGATGTCACAGCACGGGTACTCCACCAGATCTTCGGGACATCATGTTCACCTTCCTATTCCTTCCTCTGAATTAACAAAAAAGTCCATCATTTACAATGCTAAGAAAATTTACAATCACCTTCCAGGGGAATTAAAATCTATAACATCCTTGGCCAATTTTCGAAAAAGAACAAAATCTTATTTTCTTGATAGACCTTATTAATATAGAGGACTACTATTCTGAGCATTGATGGATCGATATGACCAAATTGAATAACACAGGCATCAGCTTCCATTGAAGAGGATTTGACACTCTCGGTTCCATTGTGAAGTTTGTATATATTTTTTATCGAAATGTGGTGTGTCTTTTATTTCTAGGTATTACATTGTTTAGTTTGTATATTTTTCGATCGATGTGTGTTTATTTTTATGTTTTACATTATTTCGTTACTATATTTTTCGCTTTGTCAATAAAATGTATTAAATAAATAATAAAATGTTGAAATTCATGAATTTTTATTTCATTGTCCACGCTATTCAATACATAATATATTGTAAAAAAATTGACCTTTTGCGTACGCCGTCGAAGTATTCGAAGCACGCACGGTCAAAAATCCCATAAAAAACGACCGTGAAGGGTATTTTTCGTGACCGTGGAGGGTAATTTTCGTGACCGTGGAGGGTACCTTTCGAAATCGCGTAGGCGCGATTTCTTAAAATTATAGCCCTGTATGCAATAATTTATTCAATGTTTACAGAGCTTTACCTTCTGACAAAGAAACTCGATAACATTCAATCACTAGTTTCATTCGATAAATATCGTCATTACTTCGTACGATCTTTCATATAAAACGGTTTATACGTGTTTTTCAATCTAAAATGAATGAATATTTATGACTCCTTGAGGTTAACTTCAAACGCATTTACAATTCGGAGTTTATAGCTATTCGGTTTTTCCAAATAGTAGCAGTAAACGTTATATTCCACATAAAGTAGCCGATGAGAATTTCTTACATTTAAGAAAATGAATATTCATGATATTCACTTTACTACATTCGGGAGATAACAGTCAAATTCTGATAGTGTCATCTATTATTTATCGTGAAAAATCTACGACTTTTACGTTCTTTACTTTATTTGAGGCCAATGTATTACCACACATATGACTTATTCTGTAATTTATTCATGGAGTATAGCCCTAATGAGCATCTTTCACTTTTGGACGTTTGAATATTCATGATCAGTCTACTCCTTGGATAATTCAATACGTTTAAGCTATTTTTGTTTACATAGAATAAGCCCATCAATTATCATATGAAGAGTTGACTTCCATGATACCTAGAAACCTGTTTAATCCTTTTTCGGTTTGTAGCTGGCGGCGAATACAAAGTGTACTAGACCTCCTGCCGTCTGAAGTTCAGCGAAAGTTTCGAATCGATGCCACGAAATTTATTTTTTGTTTAAATGAGATATGAATAGAAAAAAACGCTAGAAATTGAATAAATACTTCCACGTCACTATAACTGGCATTGTCAAACTCTTTGGCTAATACAGTATTTTTATTATGATTAATTTGATTAATTTATAATAATATTAAATTAAAACTACTCGATTCTTTCGAAAATTTTGAATTTTTGCCCCTTTTAGCCCCCTACATAATTTTGTGATAAATTATCGTACCCCCTTCATAATTTTGTAATAAATTATCGTAATTATAGTATATTAAATCGGAATCTGTATACCTGAAATTTACAATAATTTTCAGTTTCTATCCCCTTTTTTACCCCACCACTATTTTATGTTGAAATGTCATATCGGTTGTAAAATAGAAATCTGTATATCCAAAAACCCCTAAAATGACATAATACTCGATATAAAAAAAATTAAGTTTTTTGCTAATTTACATTCTATTTCATCCCCTTACCCTGAAACAAATTGGCTCAAAAACAATTCGAACCGTTCTCTTAGGTAACATTCATTAATTACGTGAGTTGTTTAGGGGGGGAGGGGGTCGAGCGAAATCTCAAATCAAACTTCTTTGTAAAATTCATATTACAATTTGGCAACACTGGCCTAGATGCTGTCGTGGCGTGTGGAGATCTAGTCGGTCTCCTTAAATTTCGTTTATATATAGTTAAAAAATTTGTTTCCTTTTATTATTCACTCGGATCCTAGATTAACAATATTAGGAATAGGTAGTAAATTATTTGTAAAAATTAAAAACAATTCCCCACTTCAAAATCATACGTAATCCATATTAAATAACCAATTCTGAGTTTAATATAAAATTCTTTCAAAAATTTCCATATTTGAAAGAAGAAAATATTTCATAGTTTTTAATTCATTTAACTTTCTCTAAAACTAAACATGCCGCTAGCGTTAAAATGATCGCTTTTGTTACGTTTACATTAAGTTTCATAATTTTCAAGCCTAGCTTCTATTCGTCAAGTCTTTGTAGTGTCACATGTGATAAAAACGTTCCATAAAAACTAATGAAAGTATACGTTCATTTTTTCATCATTATTAACCTTTATAATTTACCTAACCCTCATTTCTTCGTAAATCGATACTTTTACCCGTTTGCATGTACCACATAATAATGCCTGTATTATCGACATTCCAAACGTCAAATATCAAACTTTTCCATAGCACACTGCGAGAGTAACGCGCACAAGATCGAGGGATCGCAGGTGGCCGGCCATAAATAAACCAATATTTTGATACGACAAGAGTATCAAATTACTCACCGCAGTATCAACATTTCCCAACGGCTAACGCTTTTATCCTAACGTTCGAAATTGATTTCCATCCATATTTGAGGCGACGAGGTGTGAAGCCAATCGGAATGGGAATTTTGATGGACGGAGGTATTAAATCCGTTTGTCGAACGATAATTTCGAATTATAGTCCAATAAGGAATGCAATCATCTCCGTTCGGGGGGCTGGAGACGGAGAACTACGTGGGATTATTTCGGTCGTTCGTTCACGGACGATTCGAATCGAGAGGTTAGATATTCGTCCAAGTTTTGTACTTGTAAAATGTACCGTCAGATGGAGCTCGAACTTGTCGAGGTAACGTGAAGACTTTACGAGAAACATGTAATGTAGATTAGTATAGAATAGTTATTTATGTACCAAGTGCGTTATATAGATCCTAACGCCCGGTGGGCGTTAGGATCTAGTAGAAGATTTTATTTTTCACGAAAAAATTATTTTAATATAATGAAAAATCGATTTTAAATTCGGTTCATAGCTCCTATACTTTCCATTTTCCTACTCATAGTAGGCATGTCATTTGTTGATATTTTGACGTTTGTGAATATTTTTGTCGTCATATTTGGTGAATGTAATTGCTGCTTTCTTTGTGTAGTCTTATAGAAATAATGGAAATGAAAATGAATTTACCCAAGAATATCATAGAAAATGCAGCCAAAGCTGCGAATAATTCATTGCCGGAGAATTCCGGAGTCGTATACGACAAGGATAATGAAGTATTTAATCAATGGAAGTTGCTTCATTTCTCCTCGTACAATTAGCGGGCGTTATGATCCATAATGCCCGCTCATAACGCCCTAGGGCAAAATGAGTGTATTTATAGCAACCGTATCTAAGGTAAAATCAACAAATAATATACAAGTGAAAAATAAAAGCGTTTACAACTTGATTTTTATATGACTTAATAAAAAGAAGTAAAATTAAATGAATGAGCGGAAAATTAACTAGTGGTGGCAAAATTCTTCTTTTGCCTATATCTTTTTATTTTAGGATTTTTTTAAAAAACAAATTGTCATTGAAACTTTTTGTAGGATATCCAAATACCTTAATAAAAATTATATACAGGGTATCGTATAAATTGGGCCGGCCACCCTCAACTTTTAATTTTCAAACCAGACCTGTATTTTTTATTGCATTTCTTTGAATGCCAAGAGTCATGTGTCATATTGTCCTAGTATTTTGGTCTAAATATTGAACTATTACCAGAAAAACTTCAAAATTTTTTTAAATTTTCAGCTGTGATTTAAAAATATATCATAGAATAAGGTAAAGAACTCCTAGTATTAGTTCAATATTTCCAACATACTTTATTATTTAGATACAAATGAAACGCCAATATAAAACATGACTCTTGGCATTTGCAAAAATGCAATAAAAAATACAGGTCCGTATTTGAAAATGAAAAGTTGGATGTGGCCCAATGTGTACGATACCCTGTATATACATTTTATATATATTTAAAAATATGGAAAAGCTACAAAAAGTTGCTATGAAAACGTGGCAAAATTTTGAAAAGATCTTCGTAAAATAAAAAGATATAGGCAAAAGAAGAATTTCGAAGTTTTCGATTTTTCTTGTATAACTCCAGAACTAAAGAAGCTAGGTCAGATGTTTTAAATTCATATAATTAACCTTTGAAATACGCTACTTTGCCCCCATTTAATCAACCCTCTATCTCTTACCGTTATCGAAATCCCCAATGCATGTACTCGAATTTGAATAGCCCTGTATATAAATATATATATATATATATATATATATATATATATATATATATATATATATATATATATATATATATATATATATACATATATTTTTGGGTGTATTTTTCCATGCTTTTAGAAAATTTGCGTAACTCCATAGCTTTATGGTCTGTTTCCACAGTTGCAGACAATCAACATTCAATTTTTTTCATCAGTAACATATATTTTTACCAATGGCATCTCCTCAAATCGATCATTTTTCCAAATATCATTTTTCGGAAACTGGTTACTAGAATATTTTAGAGATTTTGTCACATATTCCCATTAAAATCACATTTTTCAATGTCACCCATTGAAAATTTTTAGAATCCTCGAATTGAACTGCCCATTCTTCAATATATACAAAGCAATTATTATATGCACTATAGTAATTAGTGAATTGTATTTAAAATGTTTTTACAATACATTTAGAATGAGAAATGCGGAGACTTTTTGAAATTCGGGACATCTTTAAAAATCGGGACATTTTTAAAAATCGGGACGTTTTTAAAAATCGGCGGTACGCGGGACTATCCTACAAAAAGCGGGACTGTCCCGCCAAAATCGGGACGTGTGGTCACTTTACTCTACGTGTACACTGCTTATCTATCGCGTCGTTGGTACCTACTTCAGAATTCCATAACCATACACAGTCTAATCCGCCCATCTTCCAGGCATGCGTGTCTGGGATATGTTACGTGATAAAGTTCTGAAAATAGAAAACGCCTCAGACGCCAACAGTCAAGAACTATTTATTAACCAGAAAGAATGAGATAATTACGATTTATAGCTATCGTAAAAATAATTGGAATATATTAGCAACCGCGGATGTGACTATAAATTCTATCGGACGATTCGGTAGCAATTGTAGAAATGATCGCATATTCTTGATTATACACGCGCTTTATTTATTCCAACCATATTAGCTGGAGAACGTCGGATGAGTTCGTACAGTATATCGTTGTAGATAGAAATGAAAAATAAAACAAGTGGAAATTTCTACGTACAATGATTCGCTTATCAAATATTTCAAACAATACAGGGAGGTAACGCCCGCTAATTGTACGAGGAGAAATGAAGCAACTTCCATTGATCAAATACTTCATAATCCTTGTCGTATACGACTCTGGATTTCTCCGGCAATGAATTATTCGCAGCTTCGGTTGCATTTTCTATGATGGGTAAATTCATTTTCATTTCCATTATTTCTATAAGACTACACAAAGAAAGCAGCAATGGCATTCAGTAAATATGATGACAAAACCATTTACAAACGTCAAAATATCAACAAATGACATGCGTACTATGAGAAGGAAAATGGAAAGTATAGGAGCAATGAACCGATTTTAAAATCGATTTTTCGTTATAATAAAATGATTTTTTCGTGAAAAATAAAATCTTGTATGCACCACGTGCGTTACTAGATCATAACGCCCATCGGGCAACATTCATCCCATATAACGCACTTGGTACATAAATACTTAACTATTATGCTTCCCCATCCTCATTTGTATTCTCCATTCTATATTTGTAAGATATTCAATTTGTGAACTTAGTGTGAATTACTCATCTGAAGAATTCTCTGTGTTTGGCGAAAAAATGTTATCTACGTTTAACAAAATATAGTGAAAATCAAAAAATCCAAGTTTTATTTTTATTATTAAAATTGAAATGTCATTTATCATATTCATTTCGAAATCCGATTACTTACTAAATAAAACGGGAATGTTGTAAATTTACAACATATGAACTCAATCAATTAAACCCTTCAATAATTCCTTCCTTAAATATAAAATAAATAATGCTTCAACAAATAATTTTTTCCAGAGAAAATATATTAATATTAATCTATATTATTGAATTTGTCTTCAATCTATACGTGTGCGCCTTGAAAATAATTTTACACACACACACACACATATACAAGGTGTTCCTTAAAGACATGCTAATATTCAAGGGGGAGATTCTTTCACTCATTTTAAGCAAAAAACTACCTATGAACGTATGTCCTAAAAGTCTTAACTTTTAAGATACACGGTGATTTTTGAAAAAATATCATTTTTCTAATTATAACTGAGATAATATTGTACACAACTTTATAACATTTGGTACATGTCTTCTATGGATCAAGGTGCATTTCGTGATGTACAAAAATTTTCATTTTATCTACCAGTGGCGTTCGTACGGGATTTGCATTGAATATTTTTGAAGAGAAAAAGACTACGCCACTGCTTTCTCTTGAAATAAAGATAAATTTTGAGATCCCCATTCATTTTTGAGCAAATTTGATCTCATGGGTTTTCTTTGTGCGACGCGTGGTTTTCGCTTAAAAGAATAAAAATCGTTTTACTTCAGGATCTATTTCTCAAAAATCTGATGCAATGTGGAAATGTTTGTGCGTCGACTGAAAGCAAATTAAGAGATCAGATTTTTTCCAAATGTACACAAAATGTACCAAATCTTATAGAGTTGTCTACAATATTGTCACAGTTATTACCAACTTTTTTTCAAATTTGTATCACCCTGTATCTCAAAAGTTAAGACTTCTAGGACATACGTTCATTAGATAAATATATATATATATATATATATATATACATATACATATATATACCGGGTGTCCACGGAAGGTGGCTCGCCCCTATAACTTTTTTGTTTTCAGAGATAATGAAATGAAATTTAAAAGATCTGTTTAATGCATAAAACTGCATTTTTTGACAAGTAACTCATTTTCATGCAACTTCCGGTTTCACCGGAAGTGACATAAATTTTCTGGTTTTAAATGGGACACCTGGTATATTTTCTGGTTTTTTGTCTTCATATAACAATTAGAATGCAACCATGTATCATTTGTTACTTTTTGTAACCATTGTTTTATTTGTTTTTTCGAAAGAAATATTTATTCTAGAGGTCTATAGATGCGTTTACCGCCCTAGGACGTAGATTTGTGGGCGTAGCTTCGGACTTATTTTGTTTTAGTTGTGTTGGTCACAGGCTACTCGATGATTTCAAATGTTATTTTAATAGCAATAAGATTCTTCATTTGAAGAAAGTTCTAAGGTTATGGGATTTCAGGTTTTTATTGAGAGTTTTCTTTCAGCCTAATACCTAGAGTGCGGTATCAGATTGATCGTAATGAAATTATCTTTTTTTTTATCCCGACGAGCCGCCATGTTGCCATTTGAAAAAAAATAGTAATAATAGTTTTAAATTTAAAAGTCAAATAGCTTAACCATTTTGATCGAAAACAGTAAAGTTGTATTTTAACAAACATTTTTGGACCGATATTAGTTATTTGAACGCATCCATAGCCCTCTAGAATAAAAATTTATTTCGAAAAAAAAATAAAAAAAAAGGTTACAAAAACTAACAAATCATATATGGTTGTATTCTAAATGTCATATGGAAACAAAGAAAGTTAAAATATACCAGGTGTTTCATTTGAAAATCTATAGTTTATGTCATTTCCGGTGAAACCGGAAGTCGCATGAAAATGAGTTACTTGTCAAAAATGCAGTTTTATGCAAAAAAGTTATAGGGGCCACCTTCCGTGGACACCCGGTATATTTACAAGTGATTCTTTATGTATATTAATTCTCATCAAGTATCAGCCTCATTGTTGAGTATTCAAGCCTTCCATATTAAGATTATTGGTGATAAGCTAGCAACCCCAGACATATGACGACGAAAAATTTCGTTTAATTGATAAATATTCTACGAAGTAATTGAACGAAATGGTTGATCCCTTCAATATTAAGACAAATACTTCATGGTGTTCAAACTTGATAGTACTGTCGATATAGAGATTACTTCTCCGTCGTAGTAAAGTGATTATGTAGTATCTCATAATTAAAATCCATTAATGAGCTCGAGATAAAACGAGGCGGTATTAATAATAATGTTGAGTATGTTAACCACGTACTTGAAGAATCTGTCGGTTATAAGAAACCATGGCGTCGAAACTAACAATGAAGTTACAGAGTAGTTAAAAAATGCCACGACTTTAAAGTCTAACAATTTTGATTACATACTTGCATCGACTATTGTTCAATTCCTTATATCAACCTGCACTTACTGAATCAAGTCAAAGAATGGTTCGGTATACGTAAGAAATTCTAAACGGCAATAACTCAAATTTTGTTATATTTTTATTTTTATAATTTTCATCAGTCGAGTCCCATAGTACACTTCGTAAGTGATATAATAGTTATTTATGTACCAAGTGCGTTATATAGATAACGCACGTGGTGCATACAAGATTTCATTTTTCACGAAAAAATTATTTTGTCCACGACTGTACTATAAATCATTCATTATACGTGTGCTTCCTGAAGTACAATTATACCTATTATTCACTAGTGTGTATAATGGTTTATTATACACTGCATGACGTCACACTCAAAACGTATGTCCAAACTTGAGACTATCATTCACATTGTTAGGGTAGTATTGTTATTAGATTTTTAGGTTTTATGTAACTAAGATAACTTTTAGGCAAATTATTAAACTAATATTTAATATAATGCCCAAAAGAAAGGAATGGAATCGATGTCAAGTGAAATAGTTGACGTTTACGTGAGTATGCAGTTTTCAGTGAACACAGAAAATGTTATGTCAACGCTTTTGATAACTATTTCTATTGTTGAAATAGTATATTACATACCGAGCGGGGAAGTAATCTATTACAGCCGAACGGCAAGGTAGCCGTATACCGAGGTGCGCAGCACCGAGGTGTGCTGCAGACGTGAGGCCGGACTGATTTTCCCCGAGGTTTGGCTATACTATTTTACTCAACAATCTATCACATTAATAATCAAGTTCTGATAATAATTATTATTACTTGTATTAATTAGGCAACATAAAAGTTAGTTGATTTAACCATAGATTCGATCTGACAGTTGTCATAATTCACAATTTTAATTTTTGACAATATTTAACGAAAAATGTCCGACTGCGAATTTGAATCCATACTACTAGAACTTCGAGTAGCTGCAGAACTAACATCCGAAGGCCTTATTCCTGTGAGAAGCAGAGCAGGTATGTGAATACGAAGACTGTGCTCCTTGCCTATTTCGGTGAATTGAGTACCTAAATCAGAATAAAGCCAGTACATTATGGTCAAGGTACTCGATGCTACGAAACACTATTAAATATAGGCAATCAGTAATTATGCAAAATTACGGGCATACTTGAAAAGGCAAAATGTGGGATGCAAAGCTAAAAAGTCAAGTGTTCTTTCCAAAGCAAACATCGATAAATTTCTAAACGATGCTCCGATAGAATATCTCCCTCAAAAGGTAACATTTTTAATTTCTTTAGTGCATATTAAAAATGTTTAAAGTACAAATTTCTTTCAGGTTGCATTGATTATTGGCATTTCTGGAGCTTGCAGGTTGCGATGAACTTCTAAAAGAAAATCCTAGAACGTCGGCATCATCATCGAATTCTGAAACTCATAAACTTTAAGCAACAAGGTCTTGCTTTAACGGTCAATAGTAATCATAATTCGACTGTAACTATTAATATTTATAATTCCAAATAGTTTTTTCCTTTTATATTAAATGAATATCGAGTTAATTCTGATTTATTTCCATACCAGTAGGTAAAGTGACACAAGCTAGCCGGTAAAGTGACATTTGCTAGCCGGGAAAGTGAGATTTGTTAGCCGGGAAAGTATGAAGTATGTAATGAAGCGCTTCCCGACTGTGTTGAAGGTTAGAAAACCATCGATTACCGATCGATTGTGAGTAAATGCATTTTATTACTAATTTTTCCGAGGAAGTCGTGGACAAAGTATAGTATTCTACTCGCACAAAATTACAATTTTTCACTCGGGTGAAAAGTGTCGCACACTCGCTTGCAGCTCGTGTCGCAAACTTCACCCTCGTGAAAAATAGCTATCATTTTGTGCTCGTTGAATAATATACTATTATTATAATGAAAAATCGATTTTAAAATCGGTTCATTGCTCCTATACTTTCCATTTTCCTTCTCATAGTAGGCATGTCATTTGTTGATATTTTGACGTTTGTGAATATTTTTGTCATCATATTTAGTGAATGTCATTGCTGCTTTCTTTGTGTAGTCTTATAGAAATAATGGAAATGAAAATGAATTTACCCAAGAATATCATAGAAAATGCAGCCAAAGCTGCGAATAATTCATTGCCGGAGAAATCCAGAGTCGTATACGACAAGGATTATGAAGTATTTAATCAATGGAAGTTGCTTCATTTTTCCTCGTACAATGAGCGGAAGTTATGATCCATAATGTCCGCTCATACCGCTATATGAGTGTATTTATAGCAACCGTATCTAAGGTAAAATCAACAAATAATAAACAAATAAAAAATAAATCAAATAACGTATCGGTTTATTCGTTTGTCCACGTAAGAGACATGTTTCTGTTTCCAACAAATCTTTCCAACTGAAAGCGTACCCACACAGCGAAAACAATCTGCAACAAGCGTATTCTTTTGATGTTTACCGCCAAAAGCCCAAAAACGTAAACACGGTTTCCAACATTTGTTTACAATTTTTGTTGCTAACACAGGGTAATTACAGAAACTTTTGTCACCAACACTTGTTGACAACAAAAAATTTGACAAGTTTTCTTTGGTGGAGACCCACCATGAAACTGTAATTCATTTCATTATACCTGCTATCCAAAAAATAAAAGGGGCATCTATTAATTACGTGAGATAACTTTGGCGATTTTTTGACTCCCCCTCCCCCCTTGGTGAGATGACGTGAGTTCTTGCTCGACCCCCTCTCCCCCACCCCGAATCTCACGTGAGACTTTTTAAAATTCATATTTGTTATATGAATGAGTTGATCTGATGTAATTCTATTAGTTCAAGTTAATCGATGATATTTTATAAAAATGTGAAAAAAATTAAGTTAATAATAAAACAATGGTTGTAAGTTGTAATGAGTCACAATTTTTCAGTGAAAATTATTACCGCATCGTTTGTTTATTATAAAAGGTTATGGCATTATTTTTTATGAATAATATTCACATCGTACAGTATACGAAGAAGAAATATTTACTCCAAAAAAAGTATTTACTGTTAATAAATCGTTATCAATAGTTAACGAATAATGTTCAAAAATACTTTTCATTTATTACCCCGAAGCGAAGCTAAAGGGGTTATAGTCTCACGACAAAAAGGTGGTAACTGGCCCGATTTTAAAAATTTCAACGGATATCGATAAAACACACATGATTTCATTAGGGAATTTGAATTCCCAATTTTTATCAACGAAGAATAAAAAAAATATAGCGTTTTTACCCCGAGGTGAAGCTAAATTCTCACTACAAAAAGTTGGGATCTGGTCCGATTTTGAAAATTCCAACGGATATCGATAAAATACATATGATTTCATTAGGGAATTTGAATTTCCAATTTTTCCCAACGAAGAATAAAAAATTATAGCGTTTTTCAGATAGGCATTACGACATGCGGATGCGACAAGGTCGATATGTACGAAGTCCTACAAAACATGCGTCGAAGTGCTCTGTGTGCCACGGTAACCAAGCGACGTTGATAGCTTAAGCTTGATTCAGCGTCTGTGTCTGCTTCCCATCCATAGAGATATCTTATCAATTTGATTCATAATTTGCAGCAAAATGAGCCGGGATAGGATATTCAAATTCGACAGTCAAACAATGAATTTTTTTGCTAAATTTTCACGGATTTTATTCGTAATATCGACTTATTAATACATTTATTGCAATTTTCCTTCATTTCCTTCGTAAAATCGACTTTCATTGTTATTTAATTTATATAATAGGTACATTCAAAAAATATTGACGACATGCACATGCGCCGAGGGGGTTTTATCATTCCTAGTGCTACGCAGTAGGGTGTCCTTCATTTTTTATTATGTATTAAATGAATAAATTGTTTCCAACCAAATGAATTTATTTATAGTTAATAAATTCTTCGATCAGTGCATAATTAAACCGCGATGAATATTTTTATGAATGATTTAGCTATATTTTAGCGTAGAAACATATTTTACTGAAGTTAACCCAGTTTTCTCGCAATTTTATACTGTTTCTTGCGAAAAAAAAATTACGTGATATTCGCCGAGACCACCCCCTCCCCCATGTGAGATTGATTGATCCTTGACCCCCTCACCCCTCTAAACACCTCACGTAATTAAGGGATGTACCCTAATATATACCGAAAGGAATTTCATTTCAACTGGATATTTCCGACACCTCTCGTCTTCTTTCTATTTATTCTACATCAGATAACCCTGAAGATGTTCATAATATCGTCCACGCTTCGAAACTAACATCAATGACTTGTTCGAATCGCGACATCTATCGGCCGGAATTCGTCACCGTACTATCGGTACGGATCGTGAATTCGAACTCATTAGGACGTACTCGATGTCAAATTACCGACGTTTATTCGTCCGGGAAGAGGAATCGACGTCAAAAAGCTCGTTACCGTCGCGTTTCTTTCCGCGTTGCCGGTAAAATCCTAAATATTTCCCATGACAATCACGGCGATGGAACGTAATTGTGAAATGCCGATTCGAGTTGGGTGAACGTCCAAAAAAACCGCAACGACGTATGTTACATGGATGCAGTAAAACTCGCATGCATCATATAAACAGTTGACAGTTAGGTTAATTATCGCACACGGGAAAGAAGTTGCGGAACGCGTTCGTTTCTCGACTTCCGGAGTTGCCAGGACGGGTTTGACGTTTGTGTTCGCCGATTTTCGGCGCGAGAATGTCGCTCGATTAAATTTTAAACTGAATCGTACAGCGAATATTATTAGAAATATGCAATAATGTGCGGAGTAATTTGAGCGTAAAGTGATGGTTCGAGAAAAAAACATTCGGTATATACAATCAAAGAAAAAATTAGATGAGAATAAAATCGAATTGTTACCAGTCCATATATAATATAAACAAACGAAACTTTTACAACCAGATAGCCAAGAAAAATGATTGGATTTTCACAGATCATTGAGGTTATAAAAGATCGACTTCCGGAGTTGCTAGGACGGATTTGATTTTTCTATTCGCCGATTTTCGGCGCAAGAATGTCGCTCGATTAAATTTTAAACTGAACCGGAGACTGAATATTAAAAAAGTACAGTGTACCTATATACTTCTTCAGTACCCATTAACTTTTTAGGTATAACTATTTTACAATAAAATATGAGGTCTATTGTGCCGCCCATCACAGCTTTTCTCACTACTGCGGCATCTATAGCTCGCCTTCTAGCTCCAGAGTACTAATAAACTCCAATATGTGGAAAGGCTTCAAAGAGGTTACGTCCTCATTCTTACAAGTTTATTGTCCAAAGCATGCTTTTCGTTGGCCTGCAATAGCGAGGCATTCTGTAAACAGGAGAACAGGAGTTTCCTCCTCCTCCCAACAGAATCTACACTCGTACACAAGGGAGACAGTGAGGAGGTGTTTTCCATTTGGCATGTTGTCCTAGCTCGTATGCTTTCTAATTTCTAAGTTATGGCAGGAAAAGTCAGCTCAACAGAGAAATTTCGAAGATTTTTCGAACTCTGACGCCACAGTGGGTCGCCTTAACGTCCTCGGATTGGTCTAAAATTTCAGCGAAGACTGAACATATTTGTGTGTTGTTGTTGTGTGTTGTGTGAGTTGTTAAAAATTCTGAACACGATTTCAGCAAACCAGTGTAAAGGTAGAGCACAACCAAAGAAAAATTGCCAACTTTTGTGTTGGCAACTTTTGTTTGGTGGAGCACCACCTTAAGGTACACAAGAGAATCTAACTTCAAGGGCGGCTCCTCTAAACTGTTCACTCAATTACGTCCAAGAAATACCGACGAAAACAGAAGTACCTACTTTTTTCTGACGACGTTTGGCGGGCTACACACGGACGTCGAAGTCTTAATACATCTACGTGCATCCAAAAACATCCAACCTTATTGCGTACACACGTACGTACGAAACCATAGTTTTGTCCAGTCTGCTAAAATGTTTGGCCAGATGTATGAGCAGGAGGAATATTTAGCTCTGGTGGCAGTGGCGTGTACAAAGAAAAAGGAAAATCGACGCCGAATGTGGTACAAAGTTTGGTTTCTAAATGGATAACATTCTTCATACATTCACCCGTTAGAAACATGGAGGTTAGAACTAGAGGACTCTCGTAATTACGTAAGGATGGACGAAGAAACCTATTCGTAACTATTGGACATGGTGTTTCCATTAATAAAACGTCAAGACACAATGATGAGATTGGCAATAACTTCAGAAATTACTTGCAAGAAAGATTTAAAATTCACTACTTTAATATCTCCGAAAGCCTCACCATACCACTTCTCTTCGAGATAATAACTTTTTCATTTTATCTCCGAAACCCACCACGAAGACTATTGATTTTAGCGACAACTGTACTTTTTGTAGCAGTTGGTTGAATGATTTGCAGCTTATCTATCATATTTTGTATGCTTAATTTTTTTTATTTCGGTCTAAATAGTGCTTTGATTTTGTCTGCCACAAGCAGGGTAGGTCCCTGTACAACTCCACAAATTCCCGTAGAAATTCCCGGGACATTGTTCTGCAGCCAGACATAATGAGGAAACTATCTGCAAACATTTTTAGTGAATATTATACAAATTCGTGAAATATTTAATTTATTATTTCAAATACCTACTGCAGTAACAAATTAGTTCATAAACTTAACCGCCAGTACTGCTTTAAAGACGCACACTTCACGGTAATTTGCATCCACACGTAGAGACTTGAATGCATCCGTTGGAATGCGCATCCAAAAATTCAAGCCATTCCTGAAAACATCAAATTCATCCGGGTTGTGCATTCAAAAAAGTGCGTGTTCTGCATCCACATTAACGTTATTGGTAGCACGTTGATGCATTAAGACATCGACGCCCGTGTGTAGGGGCCTTTTAGCTAATCTTCTTCTTCTTAAGGTGCCTATTCGTTTCGAATGTTGGCTACTAGCATGGCTATTCTGATCTTGTTGACTGCTGCTTTAAAAAGTCCTGTGGTGGTAAGAGAGAACCATTTTCTCAGGTTGTGAAGCCATGAGATTCTCCTCCGTCCTGGGCCCCTATTTCCAAAAACCTTGCCCTGCAAGATAAGCTGCAACAGACTGTATCGCTGTTCGTTGCGCATAATGTGACCCAAATACTCCAGTTTTCGCTTCTTTACGTTGTTTATGATTTTCACGTTCCTTGTCCATTCTGCGAAGAACCTCATCATTGGTGATTCTATCAACCCAGGAAATTTTTCAGGATACGCCTATAGCACCACATCTCAAAGGCCTCGAGTTTCTTCATAGACGCCTCTGTCAATGTCCAGGATTCAACTCCGTAAAGGAGAACCGTGAACACGTAGCATCGGAGCAGACGGATTTTAGTTTTTAGTGGTAGAGAGTGACTTTTTAAAAATGCTGTTCATTTTGGTGAATGCTGATCTGGCCTTTTCTATCCTCTGTCTGATTTCAACTGAATGATCCCATCTGTCATTAACATTCGTTCCAAGGTAAGGTAGCTAATCTGACGGTAAAAACTGAACCAGAATCCTACAAATCACGACATGTTCGTTTCGTGTTGAAATACCCGACAATTTACAAAAAATTACCTTCGTCCCTCAGGCGTCTGAACTTTATATGGCTCGATTACCTTACCTGTTCCATCGCCACCATTATTTAACGAAATTCCAACCGACTCCCGTAATTTGTACTAACTATTTGTGTGTGTATGTTTGCCGTCGTGCGCTGCTTCAAATTCAAACAATTATTATCTGCCCCACATTCGTGCACATACATTACCTCAAATTACACAAGCTGGAGACTCGTTACATGAAACGGCAACTTGGTTAATCTACGCCAATCTCCACACTCGATAATATAAATGCTACATGCCCCGTTCAAGTGTAACCATTAAGATTTTCTCGATGGAATATTCCTCTCCGTTCCGGTTTATGATTTGCACACGGCAACGCAGTTATTATCATGTATATAAGGGCAATCACGATGATTGCCGTACAGTGATATTCATGTTGTCGGACATTATCAGTTCGGCGGAACTGTTAATAGAGGGCGTAATGATATATCTGTATGAAATTATCAATACACCGCTTATTAATTTATCAATTCATTGGGATGATATACATATCAGATCTAGGGCTAGTCGTACAGATAAATAGTGTCGTTTTCGATTAATCAAATTTTCAATTCCGAATAGTCTTAATTTATCCAGAAATTATGTTATTAGTACGTTCTGTTCGAATTTTTGATTTCCTTTGAGGATCAGTAATCAGCATACTCTAGATTGAATAGGAATATGTAGATAATTTAGTGGAAATATATAGAGCAAGATCCCAGAGCCGCCAGACGTTACTTATTTTCTCAGCAATATTATCTCTGGGATGAAGTAGTGCTCGTATGTCCTTTCAGTGTATGGATACCTGCTACCTTGTGCCGACGGCCAATTTCCAGGTACCAGGTGCTAAAGATAGAAAAAACTCAGTTCACTTTTCTTATTTTCTCAGTCTTGATTTTTATATATGATACTCAGGGCACTATTTCAATGCCTTATGCAAGCAGCCAGATCGATCGTATGGGCCAAACATCCCGCCAGACACAAATAAAGTATCTCTATGAGTATGACAGTATGAGCGAAATGTCGTTTGCTCATTTAAGCGCGATAGTGATTATCTATGCGCGTCGATCTCCCTTCTATACTTACTGTCATGACATTTCGCTCATACTGTCATACTCCTAGGGACACTTTATTTGTGTCTGGCGGGATGTTTGGCCCATACGATCGGTCTGGCTGCTTGCATGAGGCATTGATATAGTTCCCTGAGTATCATATATAAAAATCAAGACTGAGAAAATAAGAAAAGTGAGTTGAGGTTTTTTCCATGTTTGGCACCTAGAACCTGGAAATTGGCCGTCGGCCCAAGGTAGCAGGTATCCATACACTGAAAGTACATACGAACACTACTTCATCCCATACATATTATTGCCGAAAAAATAAGTGACGTCTGGCAGCTCTGGGATCTTGGACTAATAAATAGATGCTGGAAAGATTCAGGTGATGAATTGAGCTCATTTTCCGACTTGACAATAATCTTGAATTTATACGTTGTTAAAAAAAAATCGTGCGTTATTCTCACTTCTTGGTTATCGTTCACGCACTATCTGATTTTGTTTTAGAACTGTTCTGCTTAACAAATTGCATTTTGTTTGACTGAAGTGTTAACAAATATTTTGTTTGTTTTTGACTCCTAGTTTATCATTTACGACATTGCTTTTTCTGAAAATGGTGGAAGAAAACGCTCAGTATACGTCGCGAGAATACGCTGACATGCATTTGATTTACGGTGAAGTGCCCCTTAATGCTCGTGCTGCGGCAAGGCTATATTCAGAGCGGTATCCTAATCGCCGAAAACCCAACTATGAAGTGTTTATCCGAACACACGACGCAATCACCGAAGGCAGAGTTCCTGGTCGTCGTAAAAGCAGTGGCCGCCCTCAATGGTGTATGATGACATAGTTCTGGATGAAGTCGAAGAAGATCCATCAATATCTACTCGTATGATAGAACGCCGTACAGGCATTACCAAATCAACTGCCTATAAAATAAAAACCCAGCCCGAGTTCAATTTTGCCGAAAAATGCTGAATCGTGAAGATCCAAATTTTTTTAATAAGATTATTTGGAGCGATGAGACTTCCTGTCGAAAGGATGGGTACATGAATCTTCACAATTTGCATAGCTGGCAAATCGTAAATCCACACGAGAAGAGAGAAGACAGATCACAATATCGACCGGTGTATTGGAAGAGGAGGTGAAATTTTGTGGCCCCCTCGTTCACCAGACCTGAATCTACTGGATTTTTATTATTGGGGTTACTTGAAGGGCAAAGTCTATTCAAAAACCATTAGCAATGAAGCATAGTTGAGGGAGGTTATCCGAGTTGCTGCAGCGGAAATATTATCTAACAGAGACTAGTTTGAGGGCATTGAGAAGGTCTTTTCTCGGTCGATGCAGGGCCTGTGTACGCGAAAGAGGTCGTCATTTTGAACATTTACTATAATGATTGTAAATAGTGAAAATATCAATAATGTTCAATAAGTAATTAAATAAAAACCGTCAATTCAAGCTTTATCAGAAATGTCCTCTTTTTGAGAAAAATTGCGATAATTTTCAGTTTTCCAATAAAAAATCTATAGTATCATACCATTTTGAAATCTCCATGAAATAGGCAATTTAATAATGTAATGTGCAGCAGTAGCCAAAAACATTTTGTTTTCACAACGATGGGTTAAACTTCATGAAAAAAAAGTATACTCTTAAAACATTTCTTATACCCCCCTTCTATAATGTTTTGAGAATTTTCTCACTGTTAAAGTTAAAATAATCATTCAGCAATATTTTACTGAAGAAATTACTTAGAAAAGTGTAAAATTGTACCAACAGCATAAAAAAACTACTGGGAGGGACATAAATTCTATATTTTTATATAAAAAAAATATCTCGAAAACGGAAGGACTTTCATAGAAAAAATTTTTTCATAGAAGTAGGAAGGAAAATTTTTTTATCGACCCTTTTATTGAATTTATAAAAGAAAAGTTTATCGGGAGAGGGGTCAGATACCAAGATTTATATCCTTAGTCTTTATTCCTCGATATTTCGTCCGTTTTTTGTGGACTTTTTCAAGAGATCTATAAAAGAAAATTCAAAAAATTACAAAACTGGAACGGTGAACAGTTACAAAATACTTACAGACATGGAATGTGGTCAAGATTTAAAATTAAGTAACATTATAAATAATAACAACACGAAACTACAAAGAGAAACATTCAGCTAGCATAATATAAGAGACAGTGTGAAATGAACAGAAAACAAAACAACATGTGGTCTACATATTAACCATTGAGACGGTGCAATATATTACAGTAAATACTACTTATATTATCTGTGTTGGTCCTGAATTGATGGCATTTTTATTAGCGCGAATGTGATACATTTCTAAGAACAAACGACCTCTATAGTTTTCTTCACGTTCTAAGATGCAACACCAGTTCAACTCAACAGCAGTGTTGTCTACAAAATACCTTGTATAGATTGCTCTGGGGTATACATTGGTCAGACCAAACAATGGTTGAAAAATCGAGTTACTCAACATCGTAGTGATGTACGCATTAAAAAGTTATCATGCGCAGCAACCAAGCATTGCGTAGACACTGGGCACAGTTTTGAGTGGAACAGAGTGAAGATCTTAGAACGTGAAGAAAAACTATAGATGTCGTTTGTTTCTTAGAAAATGTATCACATTCGCGCTAATAAAAAATGCCATCAATTTCAGGACCGACACAGATAATATAAGTATTATTTACTGTAATATATTGCACCGTCTAAATGGTTAATATGTAGACCACATGTTTGTTTGTTTTCTGTTCATTTCACACTGTCTCTTATATTATGCTAGCTGAATGTTTCTCTTTGTAGTCCGTGTTGTTATTATTTATAATGTTACTTAATTTTAAGTTCCAGTTTTGTAATTTTTTGATTTTCTTTTATAGATCTCTTGAAAAAGTCCACAAAAAACGGACGAAATATCGAGGAATAAAGACTAAGGATATAATCTTGGTATCTGACCCCTCTCCCGATAAACTTTTCTTTTATAAATATATATATATTATATATATATATATATATATTATATATATATATTGTTATAATAATTATTTATAGTACTATATAATTGGTATTTCCTGTATGGTATATATTACTGAATTAAATTTTGATGATTTATAAAAATTTTGAAATATATTTAGATGTTGTTGACTCTTATAGGGTTGGGTTCTTTATTGATTTTGTTGTTTGACACTTGGAATTAATTTATATAAAAATTATTAATTGAATTTTGAACGAATTTAAAAACAAATATTATTATGGAGACTATTTTCAAACCAACTGTTGGGAATCCCTATACATAAATAAATATAAAAATTCCGGAAATTTAGTTAACGACCAGATTGAAGTAAACCCTTCTCCTCTCCTTAATTTGTTCAATGTAGGTACCTACTAATAGCTCAGAATGAATTGCTTATTGTTATTTAGTTTCTCTAAGTACCCCTCTGTTATGTTCAATTTTCGTATAAATAGATTGTTTTGTAATACCATAGTTTAGTACGAGATGAAGTCAATGCGTTTACTCAATAGATTTTTATTTTAACCTGTGAAAAGTTAGTTTTTTATTTCTTTATAAAGTTATGAATATGAACTTTCACCAAGTAAATGCCAATTCCATTCAATATATATATATATATATATATAATATATATATATATATATATATATATATATATGTATATAATATATATATATATAATATATATATATATATATATATATATATATATATATATATATATATATATATATATATATATATATATATATATATATATATATATATATATATATACAGGGGGTGTTCCAGAATAACGTCAGAAAATTTTGAGAGGTTATTCTTTGAGACATTTTAAGAAAAAAAGTTCCCATGAATGTAGGTCCGGAAATGCTTCCTCGCCGAAATACGTTGAAGTTTGAAAAAAAAATGTAATTTTTTTAAATATTTTCTTAACTAAAAAAGCTATCAAAATGAACTTTGGAACGCTGTTATAGATCCTTAAACTCGATAACCTACAGTTGGTGGTTTTTCCAAAACTGTCAAGGAACGGAGAATACGGGGGCACTGTTGGTTTCATTTAACCATATTTTTGAGGGAGGTCATTATTGGTAAATAAAAATGGGATAAGCAATAAATTTGGAATTTTTTGAATTAATTTTGTCTCTTGCTTCTATTCAATATTCTCAAGCATTTTAAAGATAATTAAGCATAATTCCTTTAAAACATTTTCCTGAAAAAAAATATTTAAGAATCAAAAATGTGGTTGCCATGACTACTCGCAATCGCAATGCCGAACCTTTAAATAAGATTTAGTATTTTGAAAGGTTTTCGCTTTGTTCCATTTTGTAACAAAGGAAACGAGAATATCAAATTGAAGCAAAAGACAAAATTAATTCAATAGACTTCAAATTCATTGCTTATCTCTTTTCTATTTATTAATAATGCCCTCCCTCAAAAATATGGGTTAATGAAACTCATGGCACCACTGTATTCTCCGCTCCTGAACAGTTTTGGAAAAAATTACAGCACCAGTGTATGGAGCTTGGAAAGCTGTAACAGTGTTCCAAAGTTCATTTTTATAGCTTTCGTGGTTTCAAAGATGTTTAAAAAAATGATATTTTTGTTTCAAACTTCAATATTCTTTATTTCGGTGAGGAAGCATTTGCGAACCTACATTCATGGAAACTTTTTTTTTAAACTGTCTTCGCGAATAACCCCTTGAAATCTTCTGACGTTATTCTGGAACACCCTATATATATATATATATATATTTATATATAAATTAATATATTATATTTTATATATATATATATATATATATATATATATATATATATATATATATATATATATATATATATATATATATATACATATATATTTGTCGGTACATATTGGCATCTCCTGCGGCTCCCATCGATGCTTGTTAATAATTTCAGTAAGTACAAGATCTCGGGTACCCACTGAGTCAGGAAAATTATATAACGTGGCCATGTCCATTTTGACGTCCAGGAGCTAACTAACACCCACCAGTTGAGCATGAGAAATTTCCTAAACGCGAGCGATTTGCAATCGGTTTTCAAATTTGACCTCGTATTCCGGGAGAACTATAAGTTTTTTCGAAAAATGTTTTTCATGCAAAGTTATAGAATATTGAAATCTGAACAATTAGGGAACAATTTCATCTTCCTCCGATTGACTATAGTCGAGTTACGGCTGATTTACGGAGCGAATCTTACCACCTCCTTAACGCATGACTGCACCACATTTCCGGCTGGGAACATGCATTTTCCTACACTCCAACATCCACTGCATAATTATTAACCCTTTCAGGGCAACTGGTTAGCTAGGACCACAGTTTGTTAGTCATGAGTAAAACTGCTCGTTGGCTATTTCAGTATACCAACAAGTGTTTTGTGGGTTGTCTAACATAGCAAAATTTGACGTGTTCATCGAAGACAGACCGAAATAAGTCGAAGAGCGTATAACGGTGCAATTTGTTTACTATAGTTGGACACTACTCAGAGGATCTGCTGAAACTGTGTGAATTTGTTATTTTTATTTATGAATGGTGGAAAATGGCTCCAAAGTTATTTACTTATATCTTACTTATGCATTTTCAATGAATATATATATTGAACGTAAATGATCCCTTTCTTTCGAAATTACTTATTTTGGTGGGGTCTCCTGAAGTGACCACTGGGTACTTTACGTAATCGGTTTATCTTATTTTATTCTGAGGAAGCAAGTTTGGAGCACCTACCTACTGAATAGGGTTGCCAATTTTCGAAAGGACCAACCCGGGAAATTCTTTTGAAGAAAATGTCAATTCATTTATTTATTTTTAATTTATATATACCTACTCTGCTTCTCTAATATTTTGACAGTTTTTCCACCACAATATCATAATCTTTAAAACCGAAGTTTGATTAGTAGAGCTCGGTTGCGTAATAATTTCAAAAAAACTGGGGAAATTAGCCACCCCGGGAAGTTGGGAGGTTGATTATTATTACCGGAGTCATCCGGGCAATCCGGGAGGGTTGGGAACCCAATAACTGAATATTTAGAAAAATCTTCATGCAGATGAGTTCTATGATTTGTAAGAAATGTTCAGCGTGCAAAGTAGAATTGTGTATGAAACATGACCAAAAACTGTTTAATATTATATTACGCAAAATAGGTTATATTGTTTGGTTATATGTTCCTACTGGTTATGTGGAGTGACCACATCCTGCAGGATAATCCTTGTGTTTTTTTCTCTTGAAATTTGTTTCATTTTCTTCCAGTATCTCTAATAAACCATTATCAAACCATACATAATATTTTTTCCACAAAAAAATAATTTGGGCCGGAAAGGGTTAATAGAGAAACCTCGTTGAAGAAATTTAATATGCTGAAGTTCTGTTGTAACTTATGTTCTATAGGTAATTGCAAATCGCTCGAAAATAGTGAGTTTAAACGAAGAATTTTATATTAATAAATTTATGAAAAATTAAAATCTTGATAATTTGAAACCAACTCGTGCTTTCTACGATTGATTCTTGCCGAGTCAAGTCACTAATTGCCGTGAGTTACGGATTTTGAAGCTGTTTCGAGCAATTAGCTAGAACGTCCCAACTTTGATCGTACTTTCCAGGAAAACGTTAGATATTTTCGAAAAATGTTTAAGGAATGAAGTTATGGAGAATTAAACCCTGAAAAAATTGAGACTATTTCCAGCTTTCTACGACTGACTGACGTCGAGTTACGCCCGATTTCGCAAAGCCGTCTCACTTCAACCCTTTCACCTCACTCTCCCTTGACTGCACCATATACGCGAATGGCAACGTGCGTTTTCGCATCAAACTCCTACACGCCTCGATAACAACCAAAAGATAATCCGCGTTTAGGAAATGTTTCATACTCAACTGTATCACCTTCTGACATCCGAATAATGGGTCAGCTATTTGACGATGATACCTCCCTCGTGTGCCGTATCCGGTTCTCCGCAATTAATAGAATCGAATTGACGGCGTTGCCGGCGCGTAGTTGAGATAATTAAAATAAACGATCGGACAAATTGAAATGGATTAGAATGCTCACGATGCCAACGAGTACACATGTTCGTATGCCGAGCGTTAGTTAATTTACTAGATGGTCGATCGAGCGTATAGTAGTACCTGGAAATCGCGAGGTAACTAGTCGAGACGTTCATCTGGACGAACTGGGAATCCTTTCGGTAGCATCACTTTTCATTTTCCAAAAGGACGGAATGTATGTATGCGCTTTCATTATTGGAACGAAGTTCCTTACGGGTGGCTTGGAGGAGATAGGGATTCTGCTGCATGACCTAACTGAAAAATATGCGAGACTAAAAGTGTGACGGAAGTAGACTGACGAAAGTCACGCTTTTTATTTTAGTTAACACAAGCGAATATTGTATACCTTTCTCTTTCTCCCTCTTTCTTCCCGTTCTCTCATCCCTTCTCTTTCTGATCCCACTCCGACAAGTCAATCGCCAATGCATTATATGTACTCATTAATTCATGTACAAGCAACTCGAAAACGTCAGATGTGAAACATCGAAATAATCTTGTATAAGTTATATGCATAAAAGAACATATTACGGCAGGAATCAGAAATGGCATAATGATAAGATAAATCTTTAAAAATTTGTTCCATAAAATAATGACTACGTATTGTAGGTTTATATTCAATTATATAGCGTGGCGATACGTTATCCTCTTGTTATAAACACTCTTGCGTCTATTCTTTACATTGCGTTGACGACCGAGTGGTCAAGTACTGAACCCTGGTGTTCCGTATTTCTGGGTTCGAATCTCAGAGGGGACTCCTGGCTTTTTGAATTTTTTTATTTACAATCTCGTAAGAGATCTTAGCCCCACATTCAAATATTAATTATTTCAACTTGGATTAGTATAAGTTATCACTTCTGTCGTACGCACATGTTTCGTTTTCGCAAATTGTGGTCCTTCTTTACTGTCCGAAGGAATTTCGTTCCTACCTGGTGTTCCATGACACCGTTTCTTGTTGTCTTGTGGAACTAAATACGATATTCGAATGCCTTCCCGCGGACGACAGGAAAAATAAGATTCGGGATAAATTGCACAACTTGGCAACGTCAACCGAAATTAAGAGGAACTGAATTCGGGATAAATTGCACAACTTGGCAATGTCTACCAAAATTGAAAAATGTATTAACGCCCACACTGATAACTAATACTATTCATTTTTAATTGAGAAATTGATTCTTTCGAGTATTTTCTCATTGAACGGAAATATATTTCATGGATGATAAAAATATCTAGTTGTACAATGAATTGAACAACTTGGAAATAACGATCGGACTTGAAAATTGTTTCAACTGATAATTATTACTATTCATTATTAATTGAGTCGTTGACTGTTTGTATGTTTTCTCATTTTGAAATTTGGCAACAACGAATGACTGAAATCTTATATCATTAATTATTTCTGGAGTAATTGCTGGATGTCTCGTGGACGATTAAAATATTTATTTTCGGGATAAATTGCACTACTTGACAACGCCGCATGAAAATAAAGAGCCCAGCTAGCAAGATGCTTCTATAAATTTAGAGTAAAAGTACTTTTCTGTTCTGTAAAGGTTTCATAGTTGTGTCTAGAACATTAAGTTGTTGTATAAGTGGAGCAGATGATACTATTTTGTCTTCGTAAGCTGAATTATTCTTTAAGTTTATTGCAAGAACGTTCTTAGAACATAATTACAGAGCATTCAGAAGATAAGTGTAAATAATTGCTCGATAACTGTCTATAGTAGCACAATTTTACAGCAATGGTGCTTATAGAACTAAATGATTCCAAATCCGATGTGAAAAAGTATATTATAGAACTATACCAACTCCTGTGAAGCTCCTATAGAATTGTTCCGTAGTGGTTGATTATAGTTTTTTTTATAGAAATATTGTATAAGGGGTTGCTGAGAGACAATTTTGCTACGAATAACAAATTATGCATATGGAAGCTGCTAACGAACTTAATAAAAAAAAACCTCTATAACGTTGTTATAGAGAGTAATGTCATAGTTGTTATACAACAATTACAGAGTAATTAGGTTTAAATCTATGCCATTTTTGTTTCATAAAAAAGCACTACAGAACAACCAAACCTTAATTGACGCCATTTTAAAAGTGAATTTCGTTTGTTTATAAGTTTTAGACGACATTCTTCGTACCCAGTAAACTTCGCATCCTAGCTATTAGACTGACGACCGAGGGGACATAATAGCTTCAAATAATCTCCAAAATAGTACCAATAATTCAGGCGATACCATAGAACATATACATATTATATATCCACACTCATAAATACACATAGGTATACATAGACTGCTAAAATCGTAATACTTCCTTTTAGTTTAGCTGCAGTCGAGTACATTGTGAGCCATATTGGAAATATTTTTGACTCACTGGGAAATATTGTATGCAAATTTCCGCTTTAATAACGGTAAATATCACTAGAGAAATCTTCTGTGAAAAAATCGTTTATGTATTTATATATTTTTTTCTTTCAAAATGCAGCCTGCCTGTACTAATTTTAGTGCTTGGGGAAATCTTGTAAACATGACAACACGGTTAATTTTATTTGGCACATTTGTGTCATAGTAGTTGCTTATGAAGTATATTAGCTCTGTAATAATTTGCAATCGACACAAAATATCATATTAGTTAGCATCCATATTGGAAGTACGAGATAAGCTTTTCCATTTCGTCGCCATTTAGTAAAGAAAGAAGAAAAAATTTAGATAACAACTAATATGAAACATAAATGGGCCAAATATATCAGTAATATGATGTATATTTACTTTCTAACTGTTTTTTATACATTTGGCGGCAAAATTTATCAATAATTTTTTTTTAATACTTAATTAGTTTTTAACATTGTAGAAAAATGAGATAAACTGAGGGCGCATTAAAAAATTACCATATATATACCACATATTTCACATTAATTTTTCTTCCGCATTAAAAATTTATTCGTCTTTTGATTTCCAAAACTTACTAGAAAATTCAAATAAATGGTGAAGGTACATTATATATCATGGCGTCCATATCATTTTTAACGCGTATCCATGATTTAAAGTAATACAGAAGCATTTTGTCTTCAAAAGATGTAAAAAAACCTATTAAAGTTTTGTAACTATAACGTCACGCAACAAAATAATGTATAATGGAATACAATATGTACGGTTAACGAAACAAAAATATAGAAGTTCTTTATACGCTCTATATAGAATTTTAAGACACCATTTTAGAACTATTATAAAATACGTATGACATTGCTCTGTAACTATCGCATAGAAATTCTTTACGACTTGTAAAGAACGTTTACACAACAATTCTATACATGTTTTCTACATACCTTACAGAACAACTTAAAGAACTGAAAAGTTCTTTAGCACGGGGCCCATTTCTTTTGTATAACTGCCGTAAGAACGTTTTGAGAATGTTCTTAGAACAAACATTGCTCTATAAAATTTGCTGAGAAAACGTTCTCTCAACTTTAATAGAACATAAAATTGTTAGCTGGGAAGTGTCCACGACGAAACTGAAATTTATTTTTATTCATTATTTCTGAAGTTTTCAATAGAAGAAACTGTTTCAAATAGCACATGTTGAAAGGGAATGTCATTTGATGATTGAAGATCATCCAAGAGGTGCAAAAATGATATTTTCATATTTTCACCAAATGCGCCATTTCGAATTTATTAGATCTCGTCAGTGTTATTTACTAGACATCTTCTTTTCGGAATATTATTTCGTTTCACGCCTTCGCACCGTACGAGTATATTTGACGTCAGGTGTAACACAGGTTTCTCAATTTCAACGTATTGACCACGTACGAACTTGTCAAATAGTTCTGGTACGCCGTGAACAAACATCGAAAACCGCCCGCCGGTCAAGGCGACTTCGATTTACCAAGAGCAAACAAGGTAAACTTGACGTTCTCGTAGTTCGAAATTCAAATCAAACATCGAGCGAGTAAACATTCCTGAAAAAAAATAACATAAAGGAAGTTAGCTTACCGGTCGGACAGTCGCAGGTGTAAGTGTGTTTGTCCCTCTGCCGGCACTGGCCGTCGTTCAGGCACGGACTGGGATCGCAAGGAATGTACTCGCTCTCGCAATTTTGACCGGTGTAGCCTTCGTTGCAGGTGCATCTGAAAATGGAAAAAGGGATGTAATGAGATTATCATAACTGAAAATATTTCAAAACAGCAATGAAAAAGACGAGAGGTGTCTCGTCTTTATATCTTATCTTATACTTTATATCCTATACCTAATATGTTATATTTTATGTCTTATATCTTATAGCTTACATATTTCATCTTATATCTTTCGCTGCATATTATGTTCGAATATTTGAAAAAGTGAAATAAATTAACAAAATAAGTGAATAATTGAGTTTATAAGAAATGCAAATGGAAACTATTTGAAACATTGATTTTTTCAGGAGAGCACAGTTTATTTAGAATTTTGTAAAACAAAAATTAAAGTCATGTTCAATGTAACATCTTTTCTGATGAAAATGCTACCATAAAAACAAATAAAGGGAACATTGAATAACTATGTTATGTATATATATATATATATATATATATATATATATATATATATATATATACATATATATATATATATATATATATATATATATATATATATATATATATATATATATATATATACATATATATGCGTGCCATAGTTTTGGTGGATGAAACCGGGACAATTAGTAGCAAATTGTTGTGTTTTAAGCCTTTTTGAAGCTTCGCAAGTGATTGGAGGAAGGAATCTGGAACCCTAAATTGTTTGTTCTACACACCTTCTAGAAATAAAAAACGAACGAAGTTTTGATACTTTAAAATATATATTTTTTTCTTTTCAATAAAAAGAAAGAAGTATTAATGAAATAAAATTCAAAATACTTCATGAAATGTTCAATTGAACTAATTACTAATCATTTTTTGTGAAACTACAACATGTTATCTAACTACCAAACCTATTAAGAGAATTTTTGTCAAACTACAAAAAACAATTAATGGGTTGACAATGTTAATCTTTTTTTCAAAACAAAGCGCTCAAGTCTATCTGTCCGATAAAGTGATAGTATACACCTTTCCACTAGGAAACGCTCTCCCTTCTCATAGGCCTGTTTTTATAATAAAACTACTTACAGGCATTATTTATTCATTACTTTTCACATCTTTACAACCGTTTTCCGGGACATCGATCAACCGGGTGGGACGCCGGGACAAGAGGAAGATACCGGGACTGTCCCGGCCAAACTAGGACGTATGCAAGCCTATATATATATATATATATATATATATATATATATATATATATATTATATATATATAAATATTAGACCTGTGTCGATCGATCATTTGTCGAGACCCGGGTCGATCATGACCCATTCGTATGGTGATTCGGGGTTAAAAAAAGATTCGATCATTTGGGTCGAAGGTCGCAGTTTTTCTTTGTTAATGAATGAAGAATGCTGAACCGGTGAACCGGGTAGAATATACATTAATAAGATAACCTACATGAGTGAAAAACAACATAAAAATGTTAAAAAAAGGAAATAACTAATATAGTTTTTAAAATCAAAAATGATAATTTACTCCCAAATTGTGATTAAGAAATAAAATTTGAGTGGGCTCTTTTGGGTTTTATAGAGCTTCTTTTATTATAGATAGACGCTTCATTAATGTAAATGTGGATAGAGGAGACGACGTTAATATCAACTAAATTCACTAAAACACGCAAGCAAAACCTGAATATAAAATAACGTGTCGCGGGTCATACCTATATATGTCACTGATTCGATCTCAAACTGAATTCGATCTCGATCACGACGCGATCGAGTTCGCGGCGCAAAAGACAGAGAGATCGACAGTACATATAGCAGCATGTCACTGATTCGATCTCAAACTCAATTCGATCAAGACGCGATCGATCTAGTCAGCGACCCAAAAGACTGAGAGATCGACAGGTCGCGACTCTTCTACGCGAGCGTTCCTGAAAAAAATCGTTTCCTTTTGGATTACGTGTCAAAATTAAAAACAACACGAGAAAGAATGCGATGAATGAAAGCATGTAAACGATTGTTATCAGCAAGCAATTAGTTATATACTGTTGTGTAAAAAACATATGAAAATAAAGTGCAATTTGGTTAGTCTTGTCAAGTAAATCGGGATCGGGGTTAAATAAATATGTATAATATAAACATTATATATATATTATATATATATTATATATATATATATATATCAGTGGCGGCTCGTGAGGTTTTTGGTTTGAGGAGGCTACAAGAGGTGTTTAAAAAATACACCATAGGCGAAAAATTTTTAGGATTTCAAGGTCAACCGCCTTATTAATTTAAAGAAAATCGAAGTAAAACAAGCCACCCTAAGCTATTAAATTTGTTTTCACTTTCGAGTGTCTACCTTGAGACCTACAACTCCTATTTTTACAATATTCACAAAAACTCTTCTCAGCCAATTAATCAATTCATCTATTTCATTCAAATTTTTTTTTCTTTCACCAAATAGGTACCTACCTACCTACTTAACGAATTTGTTAATAGCTGTGAGAGCAAATAAAAAGTTATTATATATTTTTGAAGATTAGCGTGATTCTGCGATCTTTAAACGTTAACAAAATGATCTATAATATCCTCATATAAAATTTTTTGTCTTTCGCCAAAAGTTTTTACCAATTCCTTTTCAATAGACAACAAACTAATATTTTTCAAACGATCCTGGCTCATTGAATTTCGTAAATAAGTTTTAATTCTCTTAAGAGTGGAAAACGAGCGCCTACGGAAGCCGATGTCACCGGGATAGAAACAATTAGACATAAAAGTTTATAAACTTGGGGTAAATCTTGATTCAAATTCATTATCAAAAAGGTATTTAATAGTCCTCACATGATTTTCAATGTGTATTTTTGGACAAAAATTTTCCAAAAGGTCTGTTATCTGGAAAATTAGCCGGAAAATCAACGGTTAACAAATTTTTATTGAGTAAGTCGAAGAAATGCAGTTTCTTTCAAATCTAGAGAACCTTATTTCTATTTGACCCTAATAGTTATCAGCAAAAATTCATAAAATATTTGCTTATAGTGAAGCTCCATATCTGCGTAACTGAATTTCTTTCGTTTTGGGCTAAATCGAGTCGTATCAGATCAGTAGTTTGAAATACAGAAAATAGTTTTTTAAAATAAACTTGCTGCACGAAATTCTGAAATTTTTTCCAAAAGAAACTTGAGGCCGATTTCGTGAGTAAATTACATCTGAAAACTTGTGCTGTAAGATTTGAAAAACCATTTCTGTTTGTTCAAAAATTAATTTAAAGATGTTTAAAAAATATATAAATTCCTTATCTTGAGTTATAAGATATTAAATCCGCGTGCGGTATTTAAAGTTACTTTATCGGTGAAGAAATTCCTCACTTTCACTATAGAATTAAATCCTCAAATCCTAAAGGCGGCCCCAAACAGAGACATTTTTCGCCTAGTAAAAAGTAAACACTGCCAACAAAATAATTTAATTTTGTTACCTGTGATCTCGGTTAGGCAAGGATGTCTCTCAATAATTTCTTGTATTATTAAAACCCGCGGTTTTTTGTATGTCTGTTTACGCTGCACCAAATTGTTTAATTCAGGGGTAGGTCGCAATGTTTTTTTATCAAAAACTTTATCCTCATCAACTTAGTGCACTAAAGTAGTGGGATAACAAATATTCCACTAAAGTCACCATTGAAATTTTGTGAAAATAACTTCAGTAACCAAAACTCATTTTAAAAACAATACGTCGAGCAATATAAGTAAAACATGTCGGCCATTAGTAACTACGATCACAATACGATTCAATTAATGCTTTCCCAAACGAAATCACTCGATGTCACAGCGAAATTCTATAGTTGTGATTGTCGACATTGTTATGAGACTGGGTCTCTATCGGTGTTTGCCATTTACATGTGTTTTGCTTTTCTATTGCAATTAATGTATTCATTCAGAGTATTTGCACCGTTGTTTTGTTCTTTCTGTGGCAGGCATAATGAACGTTGAGAATATATATCTTCCTAAGCCTCCGCAGCGTTGGCCACAAATCTTGAAATGAATTATGAAATGCAAGTAAATGTAAAATACCTTCTATCTTTATTAATAAATTATATTTATATATGTAGGTTGAAAGAACGTAGGTGCATAAAAATAATATGATTTTGATTAATATTAATATGCTGGAATGCTTGACTATTCAATATACCTAATTATATTATTAGTGATAGCACGGAATATTATTGAGGAGGCTTAGCCTCCTTAGCCTCCTTTGACTAGCCGCCTCTGATATATAATATATATAATATATATATATATATATATATATATATATATGTTTATATATACAGGGTGTTTTTTTTCAAAAAAATTTTCATTTCTGATTGAAAATCGGTTTAATTAGGTAATTTCGATTGAAAATCATGCTTTCGACAATAGTTTTCACCTAGCATGCTTAATTTACCATGTGGGTGGGGCGAAAAATCATGATATAACGATCGCCGAAAAATGATCCATTTCCAAACGAAAAACGCTAGCGGTCTGAAATTTTAGTATATTATACAGAAAGGATAGATACATGCCGGAACGAACTGAAAACTCCATAAGATATCAGGAAAATTTTTTAGTATGTCAAAGCTAAATTGTCTGAAAAAACAATCTTCTGTATATAGTCAAATAAACATTCGAGACGAAAACTATCATCAGTATGGTTATTTTCAACCCAAATTATATACAGAAAGCAACTTTTGAGCAAAAAAAAAAAAATTTATTTTCAAAAAATTTTTCACCACCCACCATTACTAACAGATATTTCGAGACCATCTTGCTCGAAAAAATGACCACGAATTGAAAAAATTTTAAATAAACTTGTTCCTGTCAACGTAAAAGGTTGCAAATTTATACAAATGTTCTGTATATTTTTCCGAAGTATCTATCAAGTTACCCAAATAATTTCGTTGATATGTGAAATTCTACGCCTGTCATTTCAATTTAAGGTTAATACGAAAATACGAACGCATCGAACATCTGCAGTTTGACCCGCGCGACGCATATTATAAATTGACACCTCCGCGAAAAATGGGAACGCACAGACCGCGCCCGCAAAGGTGACATAGAGCAAAATACATTAATTAGAGCTAACAATGCTAATGCACGGTACAAATTGCACGTGACTCAGTAACGGTCCGTCGTAGGTAGGAAGAGGACACAGAACATCTGTACACATATATCTCTATGCGCCGGCAACTGGGTACGGCATGGCCGAAGGCGTTTTCCATTCGAAAGATTCAGATCTTACCCCATAACTAACCTAGGTCTTTTTATCGAACACATCGACAACTCTATGAGCGCATACTTTTAAGTATTATTCGTGACGTTTGCAAGATGTCTTGGGAACGGAGGATTTTGATTGGTACTGCGAAGTACAATAAGATACAATAAATATCGGTGCAGTTTCTTCAAGATACTGACATAAAGAGTCGCAAACATATGTGTCCTATTTTAGTTACCACAAACCACAAGGCACGGATCCAGGCCCCACCTTTGGGGGGGGGAACTTTTATATATTCAAGAGCCAGAAGGTACTGGTACTTTGGACAATGGTAAATCGAGTAGCTCCCAATCAAAAAAATTAAGTGGGGCTTAGGCCATTTGGGGGGGAACGTTCCCCCCTCTGGATCCGCGCCTGCAAACCACATAAATCATAACAAAGATTTAATGTATTGCTTCTGTATTGAAGTTAAAAAAAATATATTAATATCATTACAATTCTTTTATTTATTTATATATTTTCTGAATTTAATTACTCTTAAACTTTGTTTAAGAATTTGTGAATTTATTTCATTGTATCTTGTACCTGTTAATTTATAAATTATATATATATATATATATATATATATATATATATATATATATATATATATATATATATATATATATATATATACCTAATATATATATATATATATATATATATATATATATATATATATATATATATATATATATATATATATATATATATATATATATATATATATATATATATATATACAAGAATGTAAAACTAAAAACTTTGATCGTTGAAGGTATATAAGCCGAAGTTCATTAAATTTTTGTCAGTCGAATCTCTGCTATGTTTGAAAAAAAAACTATAAAAATATAGTGTATAACCAAGCGTTGTAACATAACATTTTGAAAAAAAATCACTATTTATAAAGTTGTAAGTATGTATATATTCAATAAAATAGAAATTTTCTTGGATGTTTACTGCCCTCCGCTTCGCGTAACCTATATCCTATGAGAGGAAAAGTGGCACTTTCCTCCCTAGTAATGCAAATAGCTATTTCCTTCTATCCCTACAGAAAGTACTCACTTTCCTCCCTCAGACCAGGAAAGAAAGTCATATTTCCCTCCCTAGGAAGGAAAAGTACTTTTCCTCCTTCCCATTTTGAATATGTAGGATGCCGTGGCTAACTGTCAGTGACAGTATACATAAATTCGTTATTTGTGCTGTAAATAAAGTTTCAAAAAGGTTTAATTTAGGGTAGAAGGAAAAATCATATGCATTACACGGGAGTATAGTGCCTTTTACTCTCTTGGATGTTTACCTACATCTTACGAGAGGAAAAGTGGCACTTTCCTCCCTAGTAATGCTAATTTCTACCCCTGTAGAAACTACTCACTTTCCTCCCTCACACCAGGAAAGAAAGTCATATTTCCCTTCCTAGGAAGGAAAAGTACTTTTCCTCCTTCCCATTTTGAATATGTAGGATGCCGTGGCTGACTGACAGTGACAGTTAACATAAATTCGTTATTTGTGCTGTAAATAAAGTTTCAAATAAGGTTTGATTTAGGGTAGAAGGAAAAATCGTCTACATTACACGGGAGTAAAGTGTCATTTCCTCTCTTGGATGTTTACTAGAGTAACCTACATCCTACGAGAGGAAAAGTGGCACTTTCCTCCCAAGTAATCCAAAAAGCTATTGTTTATCAGTCGACACTTATCACCTGTTCTCATATCTTATATATACGTCATTTTCATTACAACGTCACGATAACTGAAAAAAATCAGATTTTATACCTTATTTCTATTCGCTAAAATTATCGTTGTCAACGCTCGAAGTCGACCTTTAATGAGTGGTAGCTTAGTCACCTGAGAAGACGATCAAATTATAGGTTGTCGATAACTGCAGGATGAATAATGTTATTTTCACATGGATTATAATGATTTATGGGTTATTATTACGGAGATGATGATTATTTCATTGTTATTCCATTCGTGAATGTAAATTTCCACTTCCAGCCGGATTTTGGACGAATTCGCTGAATAGAAGATATAAGGGAACTAAATCAGTCATTTTAATATTGAAAAAAAAAATGCGTGCGTACAAAGTACACATGTCAGAAGTGAAACTTCTTTGGCAAACTAATTTTTAAATCGCATCTATATTTATACTAATCTAAAGCTTTAGATTTCCGAGACTTAGATGGAGATATGTTAGGAATTTGATTGTACATAAAATAATAAAAGTGTCGAAAATTAAAACAAATTGATTGTTGTGAGGCCATCAGATGCGTTCGCCGCCTAATCGCAGCGAACCGCGCCGTCTTGAATTGCGAAAGCTGAACCGGTGTCGCGAAATCGCGACCAACGTTCTCGCGTCGACAGGTAAGCGAACGTCATGTCGGAGATGAAAATTTCGTCGTCTGATCGTTGAGTACGAGAAGAACGCGAGACAAACGGCGGAGGTTACTCTCTTAGGCGCACAGTAACAGGATCTCCCTTTTTCTGTCGCTCCATGGCTATGTACTTCATGCTATGTTCGCCCTTTCTCAGTCTCCCTCAATCGGTCTCAATCGCTCTCTCCCTCTTCTTGGGTACCAAGCTAGTTAGTCGAGTACTTAGGTACACTGGCTAGTATTTGGGAGGTCTCGGGTTCAAACCTCGGGGCCGACTGGTCTGCCATGAGTTTTTTTCAGAGGTTTCCTCATGGTAATGTAAGTCACTGCTTGCATACTTACAAGGCGAATTCTGGGCCAGTATTGATCCTCTGAACCCTACCCACACTTCATATGTTCCATAAATATCCCGTCTCACCCATCCTTAATGCACTTGTACATACAAGTGTATCTTCTGATCTGGCTGAAGGAGTTAATCCCAAACTGAAGCTGCCCGCTTCTCTCACACATACTTCAGGGAGGAATGAAACACGTGTGTTGCCTGTTTTTTCCTTCTTGGACAAAAACGTTACATTTGTTTCATCCGTAAGAATTTTCCCCTCATGCGCTCAAAAAAGTTCCTCTTCGAAAAGATAAGAGACCTTAACGCGATAAAGAATTTCCCCTCTCATAAACCGTTTTGCATAAAACGAACGAAGTGACCTATCGCGCCGTCTGAAGTTCCTTTATGGAACAAAATGCCGGAAACAGATACTGTAGACCGGTGGTACTCCAATCGAGGAATCCAGCTAAGCCGTATCTAATTGCAAATTGATGATGTGATTAATGTAAAATGCCACTTCTTACGTATAAAGTTGAATAGCGTAAGATTGTAATAGTAGGTACGTCCGATTGGTATGCTAACAAGGAAGGACGAGTCGAGTTAAGAGCGAACAATTCGAATAATTCCGTTGGGAGGTGGTTATATCGGATGGTATTTCTTCGATTTTTTTGGTTGGGTATCATCGCTGATCGATTCTTATATTTGGGATTTGAAAAACTTCGATAAATGAACTATTTTTTTGTAATACATGTATGTACCAACCGTTGTTGATTGGCTATCCAGGATCACCGATTAAACAGACAGTTTTCCGTACATTTTTCAATAAATTCGGTTTAAAAACTTAAATTGCCTACTATTGCTTGAAAACAGATCAAATCAAATCGAATCAATTATTGTCTTAAAATTATACATTTTAATGACAAAGTGAAAAATATAGCATTGTGAATGATGGACTACTTGGTAATTCAGAGGAAAGAATAGGGAGGTGAACATGATGTCCCGAAGATCTGGTGGAATACCCGTGTTGTGACACAAACGGTCGGCACACAAGGTAATTTGTGGTCTTCTTCAGTGATTTTGAATATATGTCTACGAGAAAACAGGAATTTTCAAATTTTGTAACAAAGCAGTCGAAACTTGAGCTACAAACTAATTTAAAATGGTCGATTTTGCTTTATACGGAAGCTTCGTGATGCTTGTCAATCTTTTATTTTTAGTTTTTTTTTTCAGAAATATTCTTTAACAAAAAATTCACTTATCTGTGAGAATTGAATTTAAAATATATTTCCAAGTTTGTTTGAATTACCAAAAATGGAAAATATTATATTAGTCAAATGACAATTGATATTTAGAGAACCACACTTGATAGATTTTAAAGCGCATGGACAAAAGAAATTTTTACCAAAAGAAAACGTCAATAATTTGTCGAAAGCACTGAAGTATACTACAAATTCAGTCGGAACGTTTGAAAATAAAATGATTACAATCTTTCAATTGATGTATATCTGGCATAAAAAACCTCAAAAATCTGAGCCAAGGAGTTAAAAAACGGATTTAAAAACCAATCCCGCCCATCTCCGGCAACTTTCGATTATGTTGCAATCAGAGGCGCCGACTTATACAAAATATTGGGGGGGGCCATACCGGGAGAAATTTTCCAGTTTGAAAGTTTTTTTAAAGTATTTTAGAGTCATATGATCAACATTAGAACCCCGAAAACACGACTTTCGATAACTCGACACTCCGGGAAACTCGACAAGCCTGACACATTTTTTGGCTTCGAAAAACGAAACACACACGTTATTTTCGTAAAAAGCTAATATAATTTAGAGTATTAATTATGCTTTTAGACTATTACAGAGCAACGAATATATAGCTCTGAAAAGACTGAAATTATATTTTAATAAATCCTAAACTATCATTAAAAGAATAAAACATTAAATATTGCTGTCGAACAGTAACATCACTTAGATTAATAAGTGAAATAGCTAATTTAAGCATACGTTGAATAAGTCTCAGGGTTCATTAAAAAAACAATATTTCAAAGTTAATGCTTTGAAATTATTTGAGTACCTTTTATAAAATATGAATAACAAAATATGTGAGTATTTGAAAATAAATATACAGTACTCTAGTAATATAGTAATACAGTACTAAACTAGTACTAATATTTCGAAACTGAAAATTTAACATTCTGTAGGTATTTAATTCTCTATTTCAGTGGTTCCCAAACTGGGGGGCGTAAAGGATTATTAAGGGGGGCGCGGGCGCGAGAGCTCCAGAAAATAATACGAATTTTTCGCCAGGCTCTTTGATACTCTTTGTTCTGATTTAGGGTCAGAACATAAAAAACTTTTATTCCATACGGAGGTACGCTGGCTTTCCAAGGGAAATATGTTATCCAGACTGTTTGAGTTAAAGATGAAAGTACACGAATTTCTCAGACATCAAAAAAAGGAACAATTCTTAAAAGCGTATGTTGATTAAAACTTCAAAATCAAATAAGCTTATTTAGATGATATGTTTGAGACATTAAACATGCTTAATTTGAAGTTACAAGGCAATATGTCAGCAAATATAATTACCCACCATGATGCTATCCAAGCCATTTTAGAAAAACTGCTTTTATGGAAACGTCGTCAGCAAGCTCAAATGTAAAATTTTTTTCATTTCTGAATTTGGCTTCTTAAATGGATAAAAGTGATATAACTAACAATGAAGAGATTAAAACAGATTTTATATCTCATCTAGAAAGCCTCTTCCATGAATTTCAAAGATATTTTCCCGAATTACATGACAATGAAGAACACAAATTTGCTCAAAATCCTTTTAATTTCAATATAAACATCCTGCCAGTGAACCTGCAAGAACAAGCAATCGACTTGAAACACGATTCAGTGGCGGAAAATGCCTTTACAAATTTGGCGATTACAACATTTTGGATAAAATACTTCAACATCTATCCTTCAATAGCAGAAATGGCTTTGAAATTTTATATACCGTTCTCTACGACCTACTTGTGTGAAAAAGGATTTTCTGTTTTAATGGGAATCAAAACAAAACAACGTAACCGGCTTGATGTTGCTAGTGACCTACGTTGCGCACTTTCAATGATAAAACCAAGAATTTCCAACCTTGTCAAGGAAATGCAGCCCCATCTTCGCATTAGATTAGATTAGTCGATTAGTGCTTAAACTGTGCTGTTTTTAAAAATAAATATGTTTTCTTGCAGAAAAGAAATATTTCTGTTTATTCCGGTTAGGGGGGCGCGACTACTTTTTGATTTCAAAAAGGGGGCGCCATAGAAAAGTTTGGGAACCACTGCTCTATTTCATAAAGATTTTTAATATTGCTCTAAATTAGTGAATGATTAAAATGAAAAATGCCAACATAATTTTGTGATTTTACAAAGCATATTATAACTAATAATTTTCTTAAATTATTGGGGGGTCTGAGCTACCCCAACTAAATTTTTGAGGGGGCTCGGGCCCCCTCAGGCCCTTAGGAGTCGGCGCAACTGGTTGCAATAGGGTATTATTTTCGGGGAAAACACGACTAAAAAACATAACAAAAAGCAATCGACCTCATATGTTCATCTCCTCTTATTCTCTAACGTCTGCATGAATTCGTCCTGCAAGATAACTCGATGACTAAAATCGATACGGTCAGTTTCCAAAATATCTCAACAATCCCAACCAAAAACAACTTTTTAATCTACTGTAATTTTTCATTCGTTCGTTCGTGGAATGCAACTTGCTATCATAATTGAAAAGGCCGATTAGATTGGAATAAAAAATGATTGGGAACCACGGAGACGGAGAACATGGCAACGTTGCCACGTCTTCAACATCGAGAACGCACCAATAGCAACGAACAATTTCGAGATCGAGAATGTTAAGAATAATCAATTTTATATATTATGTATTTAAGAGAGAAATAACTTTATTGTCATATTAAATTACAAAATTTTGTAGACAAAGCACTATAAATAATAAAATTTAACAATAATAACTAACCAAACAAAACACACTTTCAGTAGTAGAACAAAACAATAATTTATTAAAATAAAAGAACAAAACAGAAAAACATTTACGAGTCAATTATGTACAAATATATGTTAAGAATCGACATATTTGTCAATTAAATTAAACAGATACGAAATTTTGTATATTATAAAAGAAACATTAAGATATGTTGCTACAAAATGTGGAACTCAAGGGTCAATGGTACATTGTGAAATTCAGTTACAGAATAAAGTTATACTACTGAGTAAAATGGTCTCTCCAAAAGAAAAGCCCTAGTCGAACTTCGGAACTTTTTGTATGTTCTTATAGATTCTAGCTCCAATGGTAGGTGATTGTGTAACTTTCCGGCATTGTAGATAAAGGAGTTTTTTTATTAAGACAGAGGTGGGCGCTATTAAATAAATATCGGTATCTGATTTTCTTGTGGGATAGCTATCATTTGGTCTTTCTGACAAGCTATGAATGTGTTTGCGAACATTATATATATATATATATATATATATATATATATATATATATATATATATATATATATATATATATATATATATATATATATATATATATATTTATATATCTTTATATATATATATATATATATATATATATATATATATATATATTTATAAATTTTTTTTTTAGGGTATTCGATTCAATTTTGATGTTGGTTATTAAGAAATACTCCTATGACTTCGTCAAGCTTTTGCAACTATTTAATTGCTTCATAAAAAATTTCTACAAAATTAAAATGAAATATCAAAACTTTCACAATTTGATATTTCATTTTAATTTTGTAGAAGTCCTGATGAAACAATTAGATATTTGCGAAAGCTTGACAAATTCAGAAGAGTATTACTTAATACCCATCAATGATTCGTAAATATATATATATATATATATATATATATATATATATATATATATATATATATATATATATATATATATATATATATATATATATCATTTTCTCTTGAAAATTTAGCACGACACTAGCGCTATTTAATAGATCGAAATCATCCGTAGATTTCAGATTATTCGGAAACCCGGCACCGTCGCGGACGCCAAAACAATCGACTGCTTTTTGCTCAAATTAAATACTTGGAATAGTCGGAAAAGATGGCCGGCATAGCTCATCGTTCGGACGAATTGGCCTCAGGTATTTTTTCGTCAAAAAATGAGCATTGCGTGTTCGCTTTCATTTAATCGTGCGTCCCAGTTGGGCAATTAGAGTTCCAGGGATGCCGCGTTCATCCGGGTACAGTTGACCGGTTGAAGATCTTTTGCCGTTTATTCATTTCCGCCCGTGTTTCGCACGCAGATGCGGTGGTGACGGATTTCTTGATTGTTCAATGAATCTAGGTAAAAAAGACGTGGCGTCATGGGACACCAGGTAGAAACGAAGTTCCTTCGGATTCGACATTATAATATAATCATTAATATAAAAATAATAAAAATGAAATAAATAATGTGTTGAGAATGTAGAATACATATTATGTACACATGTAAGTTGTATAAACAATATTAACCATGTACATTAAATTATATTTTCAAACTAATTCTTACGTATTTAATTTTGTTTCGCAAATTAATTTTCCACTATTATCACTGTCAATTTCATTTAAGTCACTTGTTAGTTCACTTGCCATTGTTACTATATTTAATACCGTATTGAAGATTTACAAACTATAAAAAAATAAACGTGTATATTTACGAGTAAAATGATTATAACGTGAGTCTGCAGCACGTGCTTAGACAAAAATTTCATGTTTATGTTATGGCAGAAGGAGAAAGATAAAGGAAGAATTACGCATGCGCGTTGTACTTCCGTTATATGTTTTTCTTAAGGTTTTAGTCTCACATTCTTTTCAGTTTGGTCGTGCAACAAAATCCCTATTTCCTCCAAGCCTGCCGTAAGAAACTTCGTTCCAATAAAAAAGTTTCTAAATATAAACGAGAGGTGTCGTCGTTCGTTTCTTCCCTATATATCTCAAATCAAATGTTTTCTCATATCAAATATGTAAAAAAGTAACAACGTACACACCTTTATACTTAAATAACTGTTAAATAGTGTAAACAAACCATATATTTCATTTTCTTCGAACTAATAATGAAATCTATGACTAATATATGACCACGGTATAATTTCGATGTCTCTTTTGAGGTTATACTTATTATCTATGATTTACATCTGAATATTCAGTGGTCTGCAGTTGAAGATTATACATAAACTGTCAATTAGTTCGTAGAATTTATCAGTCGGTAAGTAACTTTGTTTAAAGTAAGTATATGCGTAACAGAAATATAAGTGTACTGAATTAACGTGGGAGAAAGATCTGAAACTAGAGGAAGACATTAATCACCAATACTGCGTAAATTAGAATCAAATTTACTTTTACGTTGAATACGTGTGTAATTATATTTTGCAAAGCCTACTATAGTAAATCTTGTTTGACGTATTTGATGATAACAAATGAAGGTTTTGTGTGAATGGAATCGCAGGCGTTGTGACAATCATTCATCTGTTCATCAGCCATGTTTTGTTAGAGGAAAAGATGTTCAATATATAAGTTTCACTCATACTATAAAGAAGTAATAAAACTTGGAAATTTTTTCTCAAATTTCGCGTGTATTTCAAAATATGGTCATATTGAGTCACTTCCAGTATTTTGAACCGTTTTCTAGCTAGAACTGATACGGTCACATTGTAAGAAATGAATAAATTAATTCTGGTTTCGTTCCCATATCCGTTACTGCAATTTCCCATATGTTTAATGTTAATTAACAGTCTTTCTACACAATCTAATATTGTAAATAGATCCGGTTTAACTCGAACGCTCTTTTTAGCTGCCTGGAGTGAAATGATAGAATTAATATTATAAATCAATAAATAGAAATTATGACCTTGAGAATACACTATAATATTGCGTCAATGCTGCTATAAAACATGAATGGAATAAAATTGTAATCAAATCAATTTGTAATAAAAATCATTTCGAATTTTTGACAATTTCGTATTCTCTATATTTATTAGAAAATTCCTTATATTTTTCCGCCAAAATAATAACTTGTGTCCATTAACCCTTTCAGGGCAACTGGTTAGCTAGGAAGACCACAGTTTGTTAGTCATGAGTAAAACTGCTCGTTGGCTATTTCAGTATACCAGTGTGTTTTGTGGGTTGTCTAACATAGCAAAATTTGAAGTGTTCATCGAAGACAGACCGAAATAAGTCGAAGCGCGTATAACGTGCATTTGTTTACTATGGTTGGACACTTTTTAAAGGATCTGCTGAAACTGTGTGAATTTGTTATTTTTATTTATGAATGGTGGAAAAATGGCTTTTTCATGCATTTTCATGAATATATTGAACGTAAATGTTTCCTTTCTTTCGAAATTACTAATTTTGTTGAAGTGACCACTGGGCACTTACGTAATCGTGTTATCTTATTTTAGTTCTGAGGAAGCAAGTTTGGAGTACCTATCTACTGAATAGGGTTGCCAATTTTCGGAAGGACCAACCCGGGGGATTTTTTTAAGGAGTTTAGTAGGGAGGGGATTGAAGAAAATGTAAATCATTTATTTATTTCTAATTTATGTATACCTACTCTGCTTCTACTATTTGACAGTTTTTTACCACAAAATCATAATCTTTAAAAATCGAAGTTTGATTAGTAGAGCGCGGTTGCGTATAATTTTAAAAAAACTGGGGAAATTAGCCACCTCGGGAAGTCGGGAGGTTGACCATTATTACCGGAGTCATCCGGGCAATCCGGGAGGGTTGGGAACCCAATAACTGAATATTTAGAAAATCTTCATGCAGATGAGTTCTATGATTTGTAAGAAATGTTCAGCGTGCAAAGTAGAATTGTGTTTGAAACATGACAAAAACTGTTTCATGTTATATTATGCAAAATAGGTTATATTGTTTGGTTATGTGGAGTGACCACATCCTGCAGGATAATCCTTGTGTTTTTTTATCTTGAAATTTGTTTCATTTTCTTCAAGTATCTCTATTAAACCATTATCAAACCATACATAATATTTTTTCCACAAAAAAATAATTTGGGCCGGAAAGGGTTAAGATACGAAATACAGAATGCAACTGAAAAAATATTAGCTTACCAAAAAATATTTCTACTTTCCAACATTGTAATGCCTATAACATTTGATAAGAATCTATTTGCGTAATATCCTTTTCACAATTAACTAATCAACTTAAGACTGTTTTCATTTTTCTTTGCCTCAGTTATGTCTTGTAGGATCTTATAGGAAAAATAATTCTCGTTGAACGGATATGGACTAAAAAAAAAAAAACGGACCAGGAAATGAATCACTGGACTCGCCTTGAAATGAACTAATTAGTACCAACTGTGCAACCGCTGCAAGTAAATATTGCCTAGTACTAGCGAATCTACAATTCTAAGATGAACCAGCGGAATTAACTTGATGTATAAGCGTTAAACGAGTGGAAATAGAAACGCATGTTGGGTTAATGGAATGCTTACACTCTGTACCATTATCAAGATTTAGCTCGGCTGCTTTAAATCTCTTGTGTCATAGCTATAAGTTTATAAATGAATATTTAAGTCGGATTATTATCTTTAATACATTTTTCATGAAAATATTATATCTTGCCATGCTAATTATTTCTTGTTCTGAGTTGAAATGAATATAAAAAACTTTGTAAAATAGCAGGTAGAAAATCATTCAAGATTTCAACCTTTTTGTCAAATCGAAAATTGAAAATAGGAAAATACCATTGGAAAACATATTAAAAATTCAAAAGATAAAACCAAACAACAAAATAAATCAGGGATCTATAAGCTAACTTGTGGTTCATGTCCTAAAGTATATGTTGGCCAAACTGGAACTTTGGAGTTCGAATATCAGAACATAAAAGAAGTTACGACAAGGAAATATTAGATTCTACTTATGCATCACATCTCCTTGAACAAAACCATATTTTTAATAGTGAATTTGAAATATTACCTATAGAAAAGAAAGGCTATAAACTCAATTTATTAGAAGTTCTTGAAATTAATAGTATGAAACAATCCAATAATTTGTTAAATGACCAATTAGATATAAATAGTTTACCCTTGTTAAATCTTTTCTAGATGTAATATTGAATATTTGTGCCTGTTGTGTTTTTCCCAAGTCATTAACAGTTTGTACTTTCTACCTGCTAAGTGATTACGTTTAGGTTTTCCCCATTCTTATTGCATATTCCCTTCCTTCATCTTTCAATATTCTCGTTGTAAAAGTTAGTATGTATTATACATCTGAAGAAGCCACTGTGTATTGGCGAAACAATTGTCATGTTAACAAAATATAGTGAAAATCAAAAACTGTGAAGTTTTATTTACAATATTATAATGGATTCTCATCAAGTATCTGCCCAATTAATTAGTTATGAATATTATATAATTAATTCAAACTGAATTAAGAGTGATAAAAACAAGATAAGACTGTTGAATTTCGAATACGCTACAATATTCTATTATTTTCGAGGAAAATACGTCTAAGAAACTGTTGACCGATCCAAATCCGCAAACAAACAATACAACACATCACTGATTTAAATTAAAACATCCAACTAATGCTGAATAATCTCCATAAGGGGTCATCCATAAATTACGTCACAAGAATTTTACCGGATTTTTTACCCTCCCCCCGTCCTTGTCACAGCTGGTCACATTTGTAAGACTCCCCCCGCCCAAGTGTGACGTCACATATTTTGCAAATTTTCATTTGGAAATTATTGAATGAAAACGCCGGTTCCGAAATCAGTTTTATTTCCATTTAAATTAGTTTTCAATAAAATTAACATCGAATCAAACAATTAACAAAACAAAAAACGATTTATTATATTAATTAAAAAATTTAAAACAAAAAACAATTGACTTTGTTAATCAAAGAAATTAACAAAACAAAAAATATTAATAGAATTATATTAATTAAAGATACAAACTTAATAATCCCTATTAGTCCATGGACTAATAGATTTTCAAATGTGACGTCACGAAATTCAGGACCCCTCCCACCCCCTTGTCATATAATGTCACACTTCGTCGACCCCCTCCCTCCCCCTAAACGTGTGACGTAATTTATGGATGGCCCCTAACTATGACCACAGTTGCAAATATATTGACAAAAAAGTAGCAGGTGTTTCTAACAAAACGACCTCAAGGCTCTGAATAATCTGAAATTTTTATCCCGTTTTTTAGGAATACAGTTAAATGAATAATATGTTAATTGGGAGGCATGGATTGCTTTGGTCTAAAAAGTGCCCCAATGCAATATATCGCATGTATTATACATCTGAAGAAGCCACTGTGTGTTGGCGAAACAATTCTCATGTTAACAAAATATAGTGAAAATCAAAAACTGTGAAGCTTTATTTACAAGCTTAGATTGAATTACTCGACTGAAGAAGCCACCGTGTTTGGCGAAACAATTGTTACGTTTAACAAAATATAGTAAAAATGAAAACCCCAAGTTTTATTCACATCATATTCAATTTTGTTCACTAGAACTTTTCCAGGCCTACTAGATACATCTTATATCCCCTTGGTAACGCACGTAAGTATTAGAAATTGTTGCGCCGACCAATAGGAAAAAAAGATGACATAAGAGAAACGGAATAGTATCTCGACCATGGAACCATAGAGAACGCTAGGCGATCACGATTATCGCCAATAGGGTTCCACATCGCCACATAAGAAACGAAACAAATGATTCTGACCTTTCGGCGTGGCATACTGCGATTTCGATTGTAAAAGCTCGAACGTAACCACTGACAGTTCGATTATAATCGGAATCTGCGGATATTCTGCGCGTATCACACAGGAAACACACGGTATAGACGTAGGTAACGTATAATTCAAAGTATCGAACGGATTCAACGTTCCATTCGACACAGAAAAATATTCATTCTTCAATATTGAAGGAAGATATTGAAATTCAAAATTAACTAGTGATGGGTCGTTATTCCTGTAACGTTATTTTGGAGCGGTATTTTTTGATAACGCTCCGTCGCGTTACCGATTAGCCAAATAACCCACTCCAAAATACCGTCGATGCGCGCGCTGCGACTGAAAATTGGTTGGGAGTCATCAGCATGAAACAAAAAATTACTATTACTTTGTTCTATAATTTGAGGTTAGTTAGCGGGAAATTTGAAGTATTTCCAGAAGATGTATCCCAGTAATGCTAATGATCAGTTAATGTCAACGGATGGTCCAATCAAGCAAAAAAAGGTTTATCATATTCAATAAATAAATCAGGTACAAAATATACGAATATATATATATATATATATATATATATATATATATATATATATATATATATATATATATATATATATATAAATGTATTCAAGGTACCTACAGAAAACTAAAAATGTGAAAAAATTAACTATTCATCAAAAAGCGTGAAAAAATCAAATAAAATTCAGGTACATGCATCTTTGGTTTGGTGAAAATAAAAACTACATTATAATAAATAAAAACACATTCTATATGGAAATTTCCCATCTGTCATTAGCTTCCTGTATTAGTGTGGAGAAACAACAAACTCTCGACTTTCCCAGACTGAAGCCTATTTCTCCTGTCTGATAGAATTTGTCCAGATTTGGAAAAAATTCTTTCAGAAGGAACGGATGTTGCCACTGTAACAAATTTCTGTCTGACGAGATTGCTCAGTTCAGGATAATAATTGTGGAAATTATTTTTCCATCAATTCATCGAATTCTTCGATGTATCTTTGATCCTCGATAATAGCCGACGATTGTGCTGTCCTTGAAGGCTGGTAAGCTGCCTTTTTTTATCAAAACTTTTCCAAAAGAAGATGAGAGGGCACAGAATCAGGGAAAACGATGACATTGACGCGCCGAAACTCGTTTCTTTTTCAGCTTGTTAAATAACCACAAACGGCTGTCAATTGTCAATGCGACAGTAGCAGTTGCGAATGTTGCGATAGATGATAAATCTCGCTCCGAAATAACGTTATTTTGGAGCGGTATTTTTGTGGAGCGAGCGCTACTGGAGCGTTACAAGTGTGGAACCGCTTTTCCCATCACTAAAATTAACCGACTGTTACTTTTTGCCCATTTCAAGATCTATGAATTGTACAGCCATTAGAGTAATTCTCTGTATCGTTGTCTTCAAAACCCTAAATTTCACTCGTGAAAGACAGAACTCCTTAAGAAGTATATAAAACTGCTAGCGCCCTCTACAGAAATCGCAGAGTACCCTATAAGATAATTTTGGCGATTTTTTGACTCCCCCTCCCCCTTGGTGAGATGTCGTGAGTTCCTGCTCGACACCCTTTCCCCTCACCGAATCTAACGTGAGATTTTTTAAAACGCATATTTGTTATATGAATGAGTTAATCTGTGCTAATTCTATTAGTTCAAGTATATCAGTAAAATTTTATAAAAATGTGAGAAAAATTGAGTAAATAATAAAAAAAAATGGTTGTAATAAGTCACAGTTTTTTTCAATGAAAATTATTAGTGCATCATATGTTCATTATAAAAGGTTATGGCATTATTTTTTTATGGATAATATTCACATCGTACCGTATTTGAAGAAGAAATATTTACTCCAAAAAAAGTATTTATTGTTAATAGTATATTATTTCATAAGGAGGAGAAGTGTCACTTTTCATGGCGAGCTTGAGCTTATTATTAGGTAATTGAAATCGAGCCATGAAAAGTCACTTCTACTCCGAATGAAATATGTTATTTTATTTTCAAACGTTTTGAAATTCATAAAAATCTGAATATCCATTTTTGGATCGATTCACATTTACGCACATAATTCTATCCACTTACGATCGTTAAGAATTATGGAACATTTTCCTAGTTACGGTTGCCACACAAAATTGATTCTGACATATATAGTTAAAGTAAAATAATATTGATAGTTATAATTCGCAACCTGGTGAGAAGTGGTTTAAAGTGAAAATGTCTTCAGAAATTGAGGTTTTGGCCAAAGAAGCAGAGTCTACCCTTGGACCGTCGAAGTCTATTGAAAAATATTCTGCAGCATTATGATCACTTCGTGAATTCGTGCAATTCGAAAAATGTGACAGTTTACCAAGAGAATGTGCTTCTAGCATATTTCAATTCAATGGCTAGAGAAAAAAAATGGAAATCCTCTACTTTGTGGGCCCGATATTCAATGATAAAGTCGCAACTAGCGATCAAACATGAAATAGATATTGGTAAATATCTGAAGTTGCGCATATTTTTGAAAAAGTCCAATGAAGGATATCTTCCAAAAAAATCAAGAGTTTTTTCTAAGGAAGAGTTCGAACGTTTTCTCTTCGAAGCACCGGATGATTCATATTTAGGATTAAAGGTAACTATCATATTTCAAGTAATTTTAATTTTGTATTTTTGATCACGTGGTTGTTTCAGATTGTTTTATTATTCGGAATAGCTGGCGCCTGCAGATGTGACGAAATGGTGAAAATGAAAAGTACAGATATCGAGGACAAGGGAAATATTATAATAGTCAATATTCCTGATAGTAAAACGAGAAAAGTTCGAACATTCACAGTCATCGGGGAGAATAATCTAAATATTTATCGGAGATACACTGCGTTAAGACCAAACGATTTCGTTGAAAATAGATTTTTTTTGAAATATCAATCTGGAAAATGCTACAGAGCTGTGATGGGAATACATGGTATAGGAAGTGTTCCAAGAAAGGTTGCCACTTTTTTGCAATTGAATCATCCAAGCGAATACACAGGTCATTCATTGAGGCGAACTTCTGCTACACTACTTATAGATGGAGGAGCCAACATTGAGTCTTTGAAACGACACGGAGGTTAGAAGTCAAGTAGTGTAGCAGAAGGCTATATCGAGGATTCTCTGCGAAATAAGAATGACATTGCTGGTAGGATATCGAGCGTCAACGAATTCCCTGGAACCAGCAACTCAGATTACTCTATTGAGGCATCAGCTTTTGAACAGAATCCGAGACAGAATCCTACCAGTTCATTATTACATGGTTTTAATTTTCAAAATGCAACATTGACCAATTGTACATTCAATGTAACTTTAACGAATAAAAATGACGTTTGAATTGGAGAATTTTTTGTTCGTGGTTACCAATTCATCTTTGCATCTTTTCCTGCCGCCGGCCGGAAAAGTGTTGCATAGCAACACTTCTCCGCCTTGGCGGAGAAATAGAACTTTTCGATGATCCTGTCAATCGAGAAATGACGTTATTATCGTACGTTTGAAAATAATAAATATTTATTAATAGTTAACGAATAATTTTAGAAAAATACTTTTTCATATTTAATGAATGAATAAATTGTTTCCAACCAAATGAATTTATTTATAGTTAATAAATTATTCTATCAGTGGATAATTAAACCGCGATGAATATTTGTATGAATGATTTAGCTATATTTCAGTGGGGAAACAATTTTTACTTAAGTTAACCCAGTTTTCTCGTAATTTTACTCTGTTTCTTGCGGAAAAAAAAATTACCACACCCTCCCGCACGTAAGATTGAGTGAGATTTTCCTCGACCCCCTCCCCCCCTAAACACCTCACGTAATTAATAGATGCCCCCTAATGTATAAAGACTGGTATCTACCTGACATTATCATCGCTATCCTCAACTTCTACTGAATATTTTTCACAATTCATTCTTTATTAATATAATAACAATAAATTGACAACGTTCGCTGATGAATGTATTATTATAGGCAGAATAAATAATAATTATAACCCCATAATAATAAACAATATGATAGTTGAAAAGCCAGAGATAAAATCAAATATAACATCCTAAATTACATCGGAAATTCAAATAAAAAACTCAAATCGCTTTCATCTAAGCACAACATCAACATTGCTTACCGTACCGGAAGTAACTTAGGAAATCGTATAGAAAATAATAAATCAAAAGTGCACAAAAACAATAAATCAGGAGTTTATAAAATCAATTGTGGTGATTATGATAAGTTTAACATTGGTAGGACTTACAGAAGCTTTCAGACCAAAATTTCAAAACACAAACGTAGCTTTGTCGATCAGAAGTGGGATTCGTATTATGCAAACCATTTAATCCAAGAAAATCACACATTCAATTTTGACTTTAAAATATTTAATGCTTAAAGTAAGGGAATTGAACTACATTTTTTAGAATTGTTATAGATTAATAAATACAAACATTCAGGTCTCCTCTTGAATAGTCAACTTGATCATACTACAAGCCCCTGCTTAATCTTTTCAAAATTACGGAACTATATGAATAGCAATTTAGAATGGGGCTTTCCTCTCTTACTAATTATTTGAAACCATCTTTATATTTGCCCTTCCTACACAATTTGTTATTTATTCATTTCTTGTATTGGATATATCGGAGATGTGAGTTCCTTTTGCACTCAGCATCTGAAGAAGGTGAAGTTTCACCGAAACCTGCGTCATACGTATTTTATCTAATAAACTTCATATAAAAATCTTTAAAAAAATATATCATGTAATTCTTCACAACTTGACACAATTCTCAAATTGCAGAAGAGAGCAATTCGTTACATGTTTGTACTGAGAAATAGAGCTCATTGCAAACCTTACTTCAAGAAAAATGGAATTTTGACGCTTTCTTCTTTATATTTACTTGAATCTGTGTGCTTGATTCATAAGTATTTTCATGCCGTACCCTTGGTGTCACAGCACGGGTATTCCACCAGATCTTCTGGACATCATATTCACCTCCCTTCCTCTGAATTAACAAAAAATTTACAATCACCTTTTTCGGAAACGAACAAAATCCTATTTTCTTGATAGACCTTATTTACTCTATAGATAGAGGAGTACAATCTGAGCATCGATTGATCGATTATGACCAAATTGAATAACACAGACATCGATTGAGGAGGATATGTTAAAAAAGTTAAAATTTTTAAATGTCAAACAAATGGTAGAAGGAGCAAATTTAATTTTAATTTTCAAAATTTTAAACGGTCTGGCACCAAAATGTTTCTCAAATTATTTTATTAGAAGGGAAGATGTGATAAATTATAATTTAAGAGAAGGGGATCATTTGTTTATTGACCATTTCAATACCACCAATCTGGAACAAGTCAATAGATGTAATGGGTGTCAGATGGTACAACAACCTTCCTATAATGATCAAAGCTTCGAAAACTGTCAAGCAATTTAAATCTAGGTTAAGAAAATGTTGTTTTCGGATGTAGCTTGTATTATTTTTCAGGTTTGTTTTCTTTGTCTCCAATTGATTTGATTTTATTTTTCACATGTGATAATATGGAAGATTTTTGTATACTAGCAATTTTGCTGAATAAATGTTATTATTATTATTATTATTATTATTTGACACTCTCGGTTCTATTGTAAAGTTTGTATATATTTTGTATTGAAATGTAGTGTGATTTTCATTTCTAGATATTACTTTGTTTAGTTTGTATATTTTTTGATTGATGTGTGTTTATTTTCATGTTTTACATTGTTTATTTCCTATATTTTTCGCTTTGTCAATAAAGTGTATAATTTTAAGACAATAAAGCATATTTTGATTTGATTTGAACGTTTAAATTTTTTTTATTAACCATTGTTTTAATGTTTATCAATTTACATCAAGTATCGTCCTCATCAATCCAAAATATTAGCTTCGAATTTTAGCTCTCGGACTGATGGCGTCTGGAAACAATGAAACAATCACTACGGTATGTCCGTTCATCACATTCAATCAGAATAAATTAAAAAATTAAATCGCCTCCGCACCCCCTACTGTGCCTTTTTCAATGCCCGTCTTAATATCTGTCAAATCAATTGAATCGAATGAATTATACGCTTGTAGAACAATGATTGTACGATTTTTTATCGCCTCGTTGTTTATTCAAACGTCGTAATGAGATCTACTCCGATCGTTTGACGTGAATGGTTTTCTTGTATTCCGATGACGGACGATAGAAGATGAAGATAAGTTCAGATGCCGACGCGCTGTTACGATTAGATCGTATAAAAGAATTTTCGATGTATAATGAGAAAATGATTCCTTTTGACACATGGAGCTAATTAAACGAGAAATTTTAGCTATGAGGTTGCAGGGTTGCCCCCCTAGAAGAAACAATCCTGAATAATTAAATTCGAACGATCTATCAGTAATATAAAATATATAAATAACATAAAAGAAAAGTTTGATATAAATAAAATAGAGCAAATTTCATATTTTATCTATATTGCCTGATTATTAATTATAAATATTATCCATTCCCATCACGATGAAATCGAAGTACCAAATATTACCTGAAGTACTCTGAATTGTTAATATCAACTTCCTAAGTTATATGTCTAAGAAAAATATTCAGGAGGTTGCAGGGGTGCCCCTCCCCCAGACGAAACTATCCTAAATAATCAAATTCAAACAATCTATTAGTAATATGAAATATATAAATAAAATAAAAGAAAAGTTAGATAAAATGTAAACATTAAGGTGTTGATGAAATATAGCTAATTTCATATTTTATCTGTATTGCGTGATTATTAATCATAAATTTATCCCGTCAAGATGAAGTGGAAGTACCAAATAGTACCTGAAGTACACTGAATTGTTAATATCAACTTTCTAAGTTATATGTCTAAGAAAAATATTCAGGAGGTTGCAGGGGTGCCCCCCCCCAGACGAAACTATCCTAAATAATCAAATTCAAACAATCTATTGGTAATATGAAATATATAAATAAAATAAAAGAAAATTTTTGATAAAATGTAAACATTAAGGTGTTGATGAAATATAGTCAATTTCGTATTTTATCTGTATTGCGTGATTATTAATCATAAATTTATCCATTGCCGTCACGATGAAGTCGAAGTACCAAATAGTACCTGAAGTACACTAAATTGTTAATATCAACTTTCTAAGTTATATGTCTAAGAAAAATATTCAGGAGGTTGCAGGGGTGCCCCCCCCCCAGACGAAACTATCCTAAATAATTGAATTCAAACGATCTATTAGTAATATAAAATATATAAATAAAATGAAAGAAAAGTTTGATAAAATGTAAACATTAAGGTGTTGATAAAATATAGCTAATTTCGTATTTTATCTGTATTGCGTGATTATTAATCATAAATTCATCCATTCCCGTCACGATGAAGTCGAAGTACCAAATAGTACCTGAAGTACACTGAATTGTTAATATCAACTTCCTAAGTTATATGTCTAAGAAAAATATTCAGGAGGTTGCAGGGGTGCCCCCCAGAAGAAACTATCCTAAATAATTAAAGTCAAACAATCTATTAGTAATATAAAATATAAAACAAAAAAAAAGAAAAGTTTGATTTCAATGTAAACATTAAGGTGTTAATAAAATACAGCAATTTTCATATTTTATCTGTATTACGTGATTATTAATTATAAATGTTATACATTCCCGTCACGATGAAATCGAAGTACCAAATAGTACCTGAAGTACACTGAATTGTTAATATCCACTTCTTAAGTTATATGTCTAAGAAACATATTCAAATATCAATTTGTCTTCTGATAAATATTATTTATTCTGGACATAATAAAGTTGGAGTACCTGGAATACATTGAATTGAGTAAGTTCAAGTTCCAAAGTGATATGCTATGATAAACAATCAAAAATCAGTTTTACTAGGTTACGAATAACTCATCTCATAAATATAATCTATTTTCGACATAATAAAGTTGGAGTACCAAATAGTACCTGAGGTATACCTATTGAATTGAGGAAATATCATCTTACTAAATGATATGAATACTTCATATTTTCAAATATAGGTTCTACTTGCAGTTATGATCAACCCAACTGATTAATATTATCTATTCCTGACATTATAAAGTCGGAGTAATAAAGAGTACCTGAAGTATACCTATATGACTACGATAAATATTCAAATATCGATGTTACTTTGTTACGAATAACTCATCTCATAAATATAAACTATTTCAGAAGTAATAAAATAAGAGTACCAAATAGTACCTGAAGTATACCTGCTGCTGAATTGAGTAATATTAACTTCCTAAATGATATGAAGACGATAAATATTACAATATGGGTTCTACTCGCGGTTACAAATAACTCAACTGATAAATATTATATATTTCTGACATATTAAATTCGAAGTACCAAGTAGTACCTGAAGTACGTTGAACTGAGTAACATCAATATTCGAAGTGATATGCTACGATCAATAATATCAGTTCTTTTTGGTTACGAATAACTCATTTCAAAAGTACAATCTATTCCCGACATGATAAAATTTGAGTACCCAATAGTACCTAAAGTATAGCGAATTGAGTAGTATTAACTTCATAAATGTTATGACTACGATAAATATCAGTTGTACTTGCGGTTATATTAAATATTATCCATTCCCCACATGATTAAGGCGGAGTGCCAAATAGTACTTGCAGTACATTGAATTAAGTACCTAATATCAAGTTCCGAAGTAACATTACTACGATAAATATTCGAATGTAGGTTCTACTTGGGTCAAATAGGAATAGCTCATGACATAAATATCCATTTCCGACACGATGAAATTTGAGTACCAAATAGTACTTGAAGTATACTTATTTTGAGTAATATCAAGTTCTGACGAATATATATTCAAATATCGATTATACTTCGTTAGAAATAACCCTTGTATTTGCTACAAATCGCAAATTTGATGAAATATAAGATAAGAACGCAGAACAATGGTACCGGTCGGGAATCTTCGGGCACCGTCGGGATGCCAGTGTGCGTGCGTGCGTGTGTATGTATTTATGTATTATTATCAGGCGACCCAGAGGTCAATGGCGACCAAGTCTAATGGTTCCGGTTTTCTTTGGGGCTTGCTGAGCCACTGTAACGCATCGATGTTCAAGTCAACCACCGTTTCGAGATTCTTTGTCTGTAATGTCACATCACAAAAAAAAACCTTAGAATATAAATCATCATTGAACTTCACAGCGAGAGTGAAAAAGAATGTTGTATAAAAAACAAAAAAATCGCGTATAAGAGTCAAATAAGTTAACTACTGAATCATTAAAATCCAACGAACATTTTTAAATTATTTCATAATGAAGATATCAATGTTTTCTGAATCATGAAATTGCATTAATCCAAGTGAAAAAGTACTTCTCGAGTTTTCTTGTGTCGAAATCGATCGACCATTGAAGTTCTAATATGCAAGTTACGTTTTTCACAGATTGACTTTCAACTCTGAATTTCCGATACCAAAAAAAAGATCGAATATCTGGAACGGATCTTCATCAACACTAAGCTATCTCTATAAGTACCACCCACCACTGATCGAGTTCTACTTTGCAAATGCTGCATTAATGAAAGACGGATGAATTTGTCATAAATTGCAATAGGTACTTAACAAGTACCTGACAACATCAACGAGAACTCACAACAAACTTAGATGAAGTAGGTGAAAATTAGTTTTGAATTAATCATGTTTCATTTTCATAGCCGTATCCTTCGGAAGTGTTACATCATAGGTCACCATATACAGGGTGTTAAAAAACAACGTTTCGATTGTGTGATTTTTTTTTCATGAACCGACTGAGAAACATTTTCAGTAAATAAGACATCTAAAAAATGAAAATAAATCGAATATCGCATTTGGTTGTGCTAGTACTTAAATTGAAAACCGAAAATCGCTTATATCTCCAAAGCGGTTTATTTGCGGACCCATGTTTATATGAAATTTTTTACTTATTTTGAGATCTATAATCTGCTCCCGAAGTATTGCAACGTTGTTTTTTAACACCCTGTATATACAGGGCGAATCAGTTTTTTGTAGCATGACTAACATCTTGTGAAAGACATTTTTTTATTATGAAAATCTTATATAAACATATATGCTTAGGAGCTTCGTTTCTGATATACAGGGTGCCAAACTTTTATATTTTTCTGTTTTTTTCTAAGTTTCCTGATATAATTTTCAAAATAATCGAATGAAATTTGGCACATCTATTTCACTTCAATGGCCCAATATTTGGGGCTACTTAGCATTTCTGAATACCTACAGGCTGTTACACTTTTGGGGGTCTAACCCAATTCAACCCTCTCGAACTTTTATGCGTGCCGCCTCTGCTTCCAATGAAACATCAATTTAAATTATCTCTTTAATTTGGATACTTTATGCTCTCCTGTATATTTTTCGAAAAGTGCATGGATGCCGAGATAAATGCCAAAAATAATTAACTTGAGATGAAACTTTATTTCTTGAACACATTTTATTTGACATTTATTAGTTAATGACTAAAAAAATTACTGATTAATTAAAATTTGTTAAACATAATTATATTACACTCCAATGACTCAATATTTGGGGCTATCAAGCATTTTTGAATACCTACAGGGTGTTACACTTTTGGGGTCTTACCCAATTTAATCCAGTGAATAGAGGAGGATTACCTTACAAACGGTCCGGTAGTTCTGAATTTCTGATATCGTGTCTAGGATGGTTAGTTAGTAGGTATTTGAAATGCGAAATGCACAATTTTTTCAGCTCCACGCACGCCGCCATATTGAATGAACCGAAAACAAAATCGGCACAACAAGGAATCCAACCCAAAGTAAGTAATAAGGGCTTCCTTATAGGAACAATGCATAATTATATTAGGACTTGCAATCGTCATTTTTGACAGTTCCTGGTGGTCCATACTATATATATATATATATATATATATATATATATATATATATATATATATATATATATATATATATATATATACTGCCGGTAATCTATAAAATCTTCACAAAGATCATCACTAATAGAACACAGAAAATATTAGAGGATGAACAACCACGAGAACAAGCTGGCTTTAGAAGTGGCTTCAGTACAATTGACCACATCCACACGCTTAGGGAAGTAATCAGTAGAACAGAAGAATACGAGCTACCATTAGCACAAGCCTTCATAGAGTTCGAGAAGGCACTCAACTCGATATACCCCAAAGCAGTAATTGAAGCCCTCGCCCATCAAGGTGTCGATAGTCAGTATATAAAAACTCTGGCCAACATATACAAAGAGGCTAGAGCTAGAGTAAGTATATACGACGGAACCCCAGAATTCCCTACAAGCAAAGGAGTCCGACAGGGAGATCCAATATCTCCGAAGCTCTTCACGGCTTGGAGAACATCTTCCAAAAATTGGACTGCAACGGAAGAGGTATGAAGATAGATGGAGAATATCTAAACCATCTAAGATTCGCTGACGACATTGTCCTAATTGCGAACAGCCCTGAAGAACTACAACAACAAATCAACGAGCTTAACATAGTGAGCAATGAAGTAGGCCTAAAGATGAACTTGAACAAAACGAAAGTCATGTACAATGAAATGGTAGAAAATCACGATATCACGGTCAGCGATACCACACTAAACTTGAAGTAGTGGACGAATATATATACCTGGGACAAACATAAGTCTGGTTCACTACTTCCGGAAATCAACAGTAGAATAAAATTGGCATGGAAAGTATTCGGACAAAATTCCATCATCTTTAAGTCAAGAATGCCACTCCGCCTAAAGAAGCGAGCCTTCGATCAGCTGATAATACCAGTCATGACGTACGGCTGTGAAACCTGGGCACTAAAGCAAGAGTTCATAAGGAAACTCCAGGTTGCACAAAGGTCTATGGAGCGGTGTATGCTCGGCATAACAAAGAGAGACCGTAAGACAATAGAGTGGATTAGAGGAAAGACCCAGGTAATAGACGTCATCCACAGAATAAAATCCCTCAAATGGCAATGAGCAGGGCACCTAGCGAGAAGGACCGACAATAGATGGACCATAAGGACAACACAGTGGTACCCAAGAGGCGTCAAAAGACCGAAGAGGCGCCCCAATATAAGATGGGATTATGATATCAGGAAAAAACTGGTATCAAGCTGCTCAACAACGTAATACATGGGCAGGAATGAAGGAAGGATATGCGAGGAGGCTGCACCGTACTTAACGGTAGACCATAGCTGCATATGATGATATATATATGTATATATATATATATATATATATATATATATATATATATATATATATATATATATATATATATATATATTTACGCGACCTGAATGTAGTGATTGTTGAGTGTAATAAAACAAGTGCGGTACTAATCGTGTGGGCGGTAGATACTCTAGAATCATAAAAAAGGATAATATCCACAATCGCAGGTGATATTTCATATTGTGCCATCGACTAATAACAGTGAATGCTCTAAGAAAAGACCTTGCCCGAGGCGACGGTTATGCAAAAATCATAATAATGAAGTGTCGGACGCAATTAAATGTTGAGTATATTGTATCGAAGTGTTTCTTTCTATTCATAAACCATGTGAAGTAGTTTCGAATGCATTATGCACGTCTTATATTGCGACAAATCGGTACCCACTTGCGTCAAAAAATCGGATTACGTAACGTGGATATAACACGATCGAATGGGTCGTATCGAATTGATAATAACCATGAGAACGACGACAATATTATTCAAAATCGATTAGAGGAAGTAGAGATAAATTAGAGACGAAAGAAACATATAACGGTGTGCGTACGACGTACTGCCCGAAGCAATACTTCTATTTTGTATATTAAATTAAGAGTTGTATTTTATGTATACTTGTGATCTTATTTTAATTGGTAATTAGGATTTTTTATGTTAGTGAATGGTTTTATTATCAAATATGGTTAGGCGTGCCCCCCTCCTTGTTACGTCAATGCATCTAATGATGAAGTAGTACTTAAAAACACGCGTTATGCATTTTTAACATAATATATACTCATACGAAAATTTTTATCAAATGTGTTTCATTATCAAGGATGTGTGGTACATGAACCTTCAATATTTTTTGGGATATAGTTGGGGTCATTTGCTACCTTTCGACCCTTGGACTCTGGGGCCTAAAAGTCACGGTTGAGGTGACATATTTCCCAAAATATTTATTCTCAAATTACTCAAAATCACGCCTTTGAGCCCTCTTAAGTTTTTTTATTAATGCCTGTACGAATAGGTACAATATATTTTTTAAATATTCTGTAATGTAAGCTTCCATTGACAGTTTCAAAGGGACATTTTTTAAATACATCTCCTTAACAGGACCCCGGTTCCAAGGGTGGAAAGGCAGCGAATAACCACAACAATATCCCACAAAATTTTAACGGTTCATGTGCCGAACACCCTATATATACGACGTACAACTTTCCAAACACGAGTTAAATGAATACATTCTTGCAAATATACTCTGGGGTTCATGTAATTCTTCACAACTTAACACCGTTCTCAAATTGCAGAAGAGAGCAATTCGTTACATGTTTGTACTGAAAAATAGGGCTCATTGCAAACCTTACTTCAAGAAAAATAGAATTTTGACGCTTCCTTCTTTATATTTACTTGAATTTGTGTGCTTGATTCATAAGGATTTTCATGCCGTACCCTTGGTGTCACAGCACGGGTATTCCACCAGATCTTCGGGACATCGTGTTCATCTCCCTATTCCTTCCTCTGAATTAACAAAAAAGTCCATCAGTCACAATGCTAAGAAAATTCACAATCACCTTCCAGAGGAATTAACATCTATAACTTCCTTGACCAATTTTCGGAAACGAACTAAATCTAATTTTCTTGATAGACCTCATTACTCTATAGAGGACTACTATTCTGAGCAATGATTGATCGATATGACCAAATTGAATAGCACAGGCATCAGCTTCGATTGAGGAGGATTTGACACTCTCGGTTCTATTGTAAAGTTTGTATATATTTTGTATGGAAATGTGGTGTGATTTTTATTTCTAGGTATAACATTGTTTAGTTTGTATATTTTTTGATTGATGTGTGTTCATTTTTATTTTTTACATTGTTTATTTACTATATTTTTCGCTTAGTCAATAAAATGTATAATTTTAAGACAATAAAGCATATTTGATTTGATACTGAATCATCCAATTTATTTGAAAAGTTGAGTATTAATTTCAACTAAATATATATATATTAATCATTAATAGGCATTAATGTTATTATGCCTGGTGCTCTTTGACATCAATCACATATGTTAAAAACACTTACAATTTAAATTATATTTACATCATAGAGATATGTCATGTAAAAATAACCATAGATTTCATTGCCATCATTATTGAAAGAATATTTTGTCTGTTACTGAAAATCATAGAAGTGCCAGATAGATATAGAGGATTCCTGAAGTTCGACCATAGACCTTGAAGGAAACATAGAATAATGTGATTTCAAATCAAATAAACCATAGGCGTAACACGAGTCGGGTTATAGGTGGTTCTATATTTTAATAGTTTTATATTTTGATGGATCTATATTTTTCATAGATCTATATTATTGAAGATTCTATATTCTTCATGGATCTATATTTTTCATGGATCTATATTTTCATGAATCTATATTTTTCGTGGATCTATATTGTCATGAATCTATATTTTCATGGATCTATTTAATAGGCGATGGGGCCGCTCACTAGTTTCAACTAATGATCTAGTAAAACGCTCCTATAAAAAGTCTAGAAAAATCAGAATGGTATTTAACGAAAACAATTCAACGTAATGATAGACTGCTTTGTTCTGTTGAATAACCAGCAGATAACTGTTGTAATCTATATCTGGTTATTTCTAATTGAAAGGTTATAATCGTAAATTTCTATTCAGTTGGCTTATTAAAGTCTAACCGATAAGGGAATATCGAGATGGCGGAATGCGCATAATGGGAAAATTGCGCTCTTTCAGTTGGAGAATATTTTCGGTATGTGTTGAAATAAAGCACATAGATCGGTTAACATACTTCTTACTCGGAAAATGAGCAGTTCTAGATAGCTTTACGGCAATTGGATGTCAAACCTACAGTTGATTACTTCAATACTCAAGGGATCTAGATAAAACGCTATGGTAATAACGTCTGAAAGAAATTAATTTTGAAGCGTAATGCATGGGCAGTTTCCGAGCTGAGATAACGAAAGGAAATTGAAATTGAATTTATATGTTATATCGAGGAATATCTCTACTATGTACATTAATGATATTGTCTGAACAAATAATTGAAAAGAGCTAAAATAGATCCAAAATTGACAGATTGGCAAGATGCAAACTAGATTACTTAGGATTGTAATTAATTAAAATTCATTTGTAATTTTTTCTCTCGATTCATTTTACTGACACTCAATTTAAAAACCTTTAAAACGATGTACTTATGATGAATTTACGATCAACAGATGCCCCCCTCGGGAAAAATATCGACTTTCCTCTTGGTTCTCCACAAATACCACTACCATTAAGAATATTATTTTTTCGAAGCACCACCTAGTGTATAAGAAATACATTTCGATAATGACTAATTGCAATTGCTTGAAATAGATTGGCATTTTAAAAACGATAAACTCACTGGGTTTTCTAGGATTGAGCTTCACCGCGACCTTAAGGTCTATTGTGCCCCCATCAGAGCGGTTCTCACTGCACCATCTAAAAAAAAAGGCTTCAAGGAGGTTAAGTCCAAACTCCTACAAGTTTTTCGTCCGAAGCATTCTTTGCGTTGGTTTGCAATGGCGAGACATTATGTCACCAAATGAACAGGAGTTTCCTCCTCCACCCCACAGAATCTACACTCGTCGGTTGATGATAAACCTATTCTCATCAGATGCTTCCTGAGGGGAGAGTGCCCTGTAAGGAAGCCAACGAGGAGGTGTAGTTTGTTCTCACTGAGATCCAATATCCTTTGGAGCTTGCAGTTTTGAAGTTCCCAAGGAACTTTTTGGAGTGATCTATCCCTGGAGGATTCCGTATGAGTGTTTCTCTTCCAGTTTCCTCCTTCTCCCGAAACTCTTTCTTATAGGTGCATTTTCCTATACCACAGAAACGTTCTGGGCTAGTAAAAGGCGTTCGTGCTCCCTTTTTGGCAAGTGACCGGGAACCCAGACTAAAAAGATCTTGTTACTTTGGCCTATTTATTTGAGTTTCCTCTCCCATATCAACTCTGAATCGATAACATGTGAGCACGGTGCTTTGAATAGCTTGACTATCAGAATAGATCGCTGTGTTGCATTTTTGAGAGTTTCTTTACAGGTTGACATTAGCGTTTCTTATGTTGAGGCCAAAAATGAGTTAAAGAAATAAATTCTCCTGAATTTTTACCCCGAGCGAAGCTAAGGGGTTATAGTCTCACGACAAAAAGTTAGTAGCTGGACCGATTTTAAAAATATTCCAACGGATATCGATAAAACACATGATTTCATAAAAAAAAGTGTTTTCAAAAATTTTTCCCCGCGAAGAATAAAAAAATTATAGCGTTTTTTGGATTTTTTTGTCCATAGACATGTGGTGCTATCTATAAATCTGAAACCTGAACCGATTTTTACAATAATGAAATAAAATGATAGCATTTAATATGTAGTTTTTTAATTTATATAATACATTCAAAAAATATTGACGTGGCGCCACCTAGAAATAAAAAAATTAGTAAAAATTATGAATTTCACTCAAATTTTTCATTATATCTCAAATACTATACATTTCCCGATATAGTTACCATAAGGAAAAATGATCTGCGATAGACTTATCCGGCATTACGACATGCACATGCGCCGAGGGGTTTTATCATTCCTAGTGCTACGCAGTAGGGTGTCCGGATTTTTACCCCGAGGCGAAGCTAAGGGGTTATAATCTCACGACAAAAAGTTAGGATCTGGTCCGATTTCAAAAATTCCAACGGATATCGATAAAACACATATGATTTCATGAGAAAAGTGTTTTCAAAAATTTTTCCCCACGAAGAATAAAAAAATTATAGCGTTTTTTAGATAGGCATTACGACATACACATGCGCCGAGGGGTTTTATCATTCCTAGTGCTACGCAGTAGGGTGTCCGGATTTTTACCCCGAAGCTAAAGGAGGGGTTATAGTCTCACGACAAAAAGTTGGTAACTGGCCTGATTTTAAAAATTCCAACGGATATCGATAAAACACATATGATTTCATTAGGGAATTCTAATTCCCAGTTTTTCCCAACGAAGAATAAAAAAATATAGCGTTTTTACCCCGAGGTGAAGCTAAATTCTCACTACGAAAAGTTGGGATCTGGTCCGATTTTAAAAATTCCAACGGATATCGATAAAATACATATGATTTCATCAGAATAAATAATAATATAAAAAATTATAGTTTTTTAGATAGGCATTACGATATGCGCATGCGCCAAGGTCGATATGTACGAAGTCCTACAAAACATGCGTCGAAGTGCTCTGTGTGCCACGGTAACCAAGCGACGTTGATAATAGCTTAAGCTTGATTCTGCGTCTGTGTCTGCTTCCCATCTTATCAATTTGATTCATAATTTGCAGCAAAATGAGCCGGGATAGGATTTCAAATTCGACAGTCAAACAATGAATTTTATTGCTAAATTTTCACGGATTTTATTCGTAATATCGATTTATTAATACATTTATTGCAATTTTCCTTCATTTCATTCGTAAAGTCGACTTTCGTTGTTATTTAATTTATATAATAGGTACATTCAAAAAATATTGACGACATGCACATGCGCCGAGTTGTATTATCATTACTAGTGCTACGCAGTAGGGTGTCCTTCATTTATTATTTTATCAAATCACTTCATCTAGAGTAATCTGACATATAACATTCGATAACGAAATTTAGCCGTGTCGAATCAATTTAATATTATGTTGTCACCGAGTCTGTACCATGGCAATCATCACTATCTCCCAAGCAACGCGGACATGTGTTCAATTTATCTTAGTATACATTCCGCAGAAATTGAATTCACGTAACTATCCACCATATAAAGACCAATAAACGATAATTACACCCCAATTAACCGCCAATTCCGATTTCAATTAACTCCTAAAATTATTGGGTTAAGAATCGTCATCAATCCACCGATTGATTTGACTTCTTAATCAACCGTTAAATTGTATCAATTTTGCCGCTTTGATCTCTCATTTATCTAAGTTATTGAAGACAATGATGGGAGCTTCCCATAAATTAATTTCTCCGCGCATTTGCATTTTATTGGTCCCATGTATATAGAGAACGCAGAAATATTTCGATGTGAATTCACTGGAGAAAATTGCAACTGAAATCATCATTGTTTTCCCGACAAATCGAGTAGGCCAGTCGGTTAAGACATTGAAAATCGAAAATTTAACAATAATTCCAAAAGTTTTTAAACTTTGGTCGAGTGAATGCTACAGAGAGAAAGGATCAAATCTCATTTTGCAACCTTTTCTGAAGTACGGAACATTGTTAAAATTGCAATAATATTGAATTATCAAATTTGAAACCAATTTAAGGATAAGGAACATTTTTTTATTTTAAAATTAACGTTTTTCTTTGATAAACTGACCAAAAAAAATTCCAAAAGTGCTACAAACTTGACAGATACTTCGGAAATATATACCGAACAGTTGTATAAATTTGCAACCTTTTACGTTGACCGGAACATGTTTATTCATAATTTTTTATTTCGTGGTAATTTTTTCGAGCAAGATGGTATCGAAGTAATTACAAAAGTTTTGAAACTTGGTTGCAAATTTAGAAAACATCTATTCTGATGCATTTGCAAATTGGCAATCTTGTACGCGGTCTGGAACTTATGCATTTTGCAAAAATATGATTTTTGGAATTTTATTTTGTTGCAAATTGCATAAGTTCCGGACCGCGTACAAGGTTGCAAATGCATCAGAATAGATGTTTTCTAAATTTGCAACCAAGCTTCAATACTTTTGTAATTATTTCGAGACCATCTTGCTCGAAAAAATGACCACGAATTGAAAAAATTATAAATAAACATGTTCCGGTCAACGTAAAAGGTTGCAAATTCATACAACTGTTCGGTATATTTTTCCGACGTATCTGTCAAGTTTACAGATTTTTTGGATTTTTTTTGCTCAGTTTATCAAAGAAAAACGTTAATTTTGAATGAAAAAAATGTTCAGTACCGTTAAATTGGTTGCAAATTTGATACTTTGATAAATTCAACACGACTCCAAGTTTGCAGAACTTTTGGAATTTTTTTCGAAATAATTCAGCACATAATCATTTAGGTATAACATTATTTAACAATGTTCCGGACTTCGGAAAAGGTTACAAAATTTCATAGTTGGTTTTTATCTCTTACATTAAAGTTTGAAAACTTTTGGAATTATTGTCAATTAACTCTAGAGTGGAAATTCGATGTGATTTGATGACAAGTGAACACAGTCATATTAGTAATCTATATCGCTGTTTCTTTTTTGGCGTGAGAGAATTAAATGATTATAAAAATGTACACCACATAATAAAGATCACGTGGAGTGTTCTGAGAAGCATCATTGATGTTATTTGATGCCGGCAAAAATTATATTATTGAGCTATTATATTTTGCTCGTATAGCATTCTTGGAATATCGAGAAAGATATCGGGTAGTTATTTTAGCCATTAGGCGTAATGAAATTGTAGAAAGAGATCGGTATAAATATGATTTAATTGTTTATAAACCACTATATCTGAAATGTTCCACATTTTATTGTTATTATTGACATTTCTGTTTCAACACCAGGTATATAATCAGCGGCGTTGTTTCTTTTCATATACTTTTTTTAAATTTTCAATTTTGTTCATACAAAAAAAAACGATTGCAACATCAACTTTTCTGATGAAAACTTGAAGTTAATGTTGTAATTTTTTTTTGATGAATTTGATTTAAAAATCCAGCTAAATTCTTCAATTTTTTTTAATTTGATAAATACTCTCAAACCTTGTTATTTTATTTCATTATGCTTGCTATTGGATATACGGCAAGAGAAACTTCTTTCCAACCTATCCACTTTTTTACTGAATCTTTTTTTTTCATAAAATACGTACAATTTTGTAGTAAACTAATCAAGAGAATATATAAATCAGTTATTATCATAACATATATATATATATATATATATATATATATATATATATATATATATATATATATATATATATATATATATATATATATATATATATATATGGTATAGTACCAATACCATTCTGGACTGATATTCCCTGAATTTTTGTGGAAAAATACTGTTAGCATTTGCCGGACATAATAGCTGCTGACTCATTTCTATACTCAAAACTGAAAGCAAAAATGGGATAACGACTATTGTTGACATGATTAAGATAAATACAAAGCTATTGAGGAAGGTTGAACTGAAACAAAACCTGGCGTTCCAGAGTTCTTGGAAGATGAAATTGAATTATAACTAATAATGTCTGATGGTGAAGCATTTGAATCAAACCTTTGTATAAATTAATCTTTTCGACAAATTTCATCATTCTGAGACTTTAAATGTCAAATTGAACTCTTCGGGAATGTTCCCATTTTCGAATCAGGGTTAAGTTTTTTCAAACAATTGGTTACTGCAGTAGGTATTTAAAATAATGAGTTAAATTCAGACTACTCAATGTATTTCACATTGTTTGGGTTTTAAAACCAATATTATTAACATTTAATAGATTTGTATGATATTTAGTAAAAATGTTTGCAGATAGTTTCATTAGTATTTCTGTCTGCAGAACAATGTTCCTGGAATTTCTATGAGAATTTGTTGAGTTGTACAGGGGCCTACCCTGCTTGTGGCAGACAATATCAAAACACAATTTAGACCGAAATAAAAAAATGAAGCATACAAAATATTGATGTAGAAGCTGCAAATAATTCAACAAAATGCTACAAATAGTACAATTGTCTCTAAAATCAATAGTCTTCGAGGTGGGTTGCGGAAAGAAAATATAAAAGTTTTGATCTCGTAGAGAAGTGATACGTTGAGGGTTTCGGAGATAATTATATTTAACCATTTTAAATCTTGGTAATTCCTTCCAGTCGCTAAATATCTGAGCAATGCAGTTATTGGCGATGTGTCTTGACGTTTCATCAAGGAAATAACCATTACCAAGAGCTACGAATAGGTTTCTTTTTTTAGAAGCCAACCTTTAGACCAGATTCGGCGACGATTTTTATTTTCCTTTTTCTTGCACAATTGCATAAGTACCTACCCGCCACTGCCACTATTATGCACGTTATTGGTTGCACGTTTTTGGATGCACGTCGCCCAAAGCACCGAACATATAACTTGTTTTACTCAATTTGTATGTACGTACCTACAGTTTGACAAAATTGCGATCTTTTAATTCGATTCGATTTACATGTAATGTATCACATCTTCGTCAGATTTCATAGGCAAATAGGTTAACCTCTTTGTGGCGAATTTTCCGCAACATTTTTCTATGATCTACCGCAACTCCGCGTTCCGTTCTACCGGGAATCTTCACCAGATACAGGTACAGTTAACAATGGGCGATTGTTTTCACGAATTTATGGTTTCGTCCGGGAATCTGTGAGAAACCTGCAGGTCGGTCGTACGATAATTTATACCGCGGGTCGCTGGCATGCCCGCAAGAAAGCCGAGACGACCACGACGATGCAAGAATGTTCTGTGGCCCGCGGGCGCGACCGCCGAGGTTACCGGAGTGGTGGGCGTGATTGTTTTACGAAGATCTGTGGTCGATCATTACGACGGAGCAGGGAACGCGGCCCTTCGCTGTTGTCGAGGCGTGCCGCGCGGCGCTGCTAATGTTCTATGGTTAAACAAATTCATATGAAGTCGGTAGGTTGGTACTGCAATGAAATGAACCATCGAATATTATCATCGATATGGAGATTTTAGATTACGACACTATTACTCTATGTTCTTATATGTTGGACATATTTTGAGAGTTACAAAAGTTTGTAATCTGGTAACTTTTGATATGATTTTTTTTCTTGTATGTAACAGGTAAAAGCCATGTGGAGGTGACACTGTGACTTAATTTTTACCGACTTTAAGGCCTCTGATTATTCTCAAAATTTGCACACGAAGTTGACTATGCCCCCCTTAAATATTTATTTCATTTCAATTTTATTATTTATTATTAAAGTAAAAATACAACTGAGTATTTTGTGAATATTTCAAGTGCCTACCTGTTGTCATTTATTGATATCGAGCAAACAAAAATGGCGTTTGTTGTAGGGGAGCCCCCCTTAAATATTTATTTTAGTTTGTTTTTAGTATGAGATAACGAAAGGTAATAGAAATTTAATTTATATATTATATAGAGTAACAAATTGAAAAGACATTGACTATGCCCCCCTTGAATATTTATTTTATTCCAATTTTATTATTTATTATTGAAGTAAATATACAATTAAGTATTTTGTGAATATTTCAAGTGCCTACCTATTGCCATTTATTGATATCGAGCAAAAAAAATGGAGTTTATTGTATGGGAGCCCCCCTTAAATATTTATTTTATTTTATTTTTAGTAGGTATGAGATAACGAAAGGAAAAAAAATTAATTAATAATTATATAGAGGAACAAATTGAAAAGACATTGACTATGCCCCCCTTAAATATTTATTTCATTTCAATTTTATTATTTATTATTAAAGTAAAAATACAACTGAGTATTTTGTGAATATTTCAAGTGCCTACCTGTTGCCATTTATTGATATGGAGCAAAAAAAATGGCGTTTGTTGTATTGGAGTCCCCCTTAAATATTTATTTTATTTCAATTTTATTATTTATCATTAAAGTAAAAATACAGCGTATTTAGTGAATATTTTTTTTTTTAGAATTTGTTGTTATATTTGCTACAGAAATACATAATTTGTGAAAATTTTCCACAATAATTTGTTATTTCGATAGTTCAAAGTGTCACCTATTATTGCCCGCATTTTTATCAATTGAAAAAAAGACCGTACTAAATCAGGGCTTCTTAAACTTTTTTCCTTCACGCCCCCATTTATGATTGCGAGTTTCCTGTCGACCCCATATAAATATAAAAGAAAGATAAATCGTATGTAAGTATCTCTCAAAAAAAATTAGTATTCCGAGTAATAAAAATTGATTGAATGTTTGTTAAGTTGTCATTTTATTTCAAAATTTGCAATGTTGTCGGACCCTCTCGACCAACGCGCCGGCAATCGGCATTTCCCGTTTGACAGTCGCCAAGATAACCTACTTCTTCGAAGATTTTGTAAGTAAAAGTTCCAATTATCGATCGATAAATATGGATTACAGTTTAAACAATCAATCAAAATGCTTAGTCAGATCTTTGATCGAGTATTTTGCAACATGTAACGTATAGTAGTGCTTTCACCGTAAAATAGAATAGATAGAGTGACATTTGTGGTAGGGAATAATGGTTAATTTGAATTTACCGCTAAAAATGCCCGTCACGTCAAACATGCATGATTTAGATTTAAGATTATTCATTATGTCTGGCAACAGTGTTCACGATCGACGTCATATACAATTAATGACGTGCACGCCAACTCTCGCTGGAAATACTAGGTATAGATTTTATAAAATCGTGTACCTATTTGAATATTTGACATTAAAATCTCTTGCGACCCCAGAATTTTGCTTGTTTACCATTCGGTCTTAAAACGTCTCCTTCAATATTCCAGAGAATATTGGGGAATATAATAGGAAAACATGGATTATCTAATTTTACAAGAAATTACATCGATGATAGCCTAGTGTTCTCTGAGATATTTGAGGAATACATGATTCATTTAGAAAAATTACTGAAAGCAATAAGTGAAGAAGGATTCAGGTTGAAATTTACGAAATGTAAATTTGCTATGGATTCAGTCATATACTTAGGGCATGAAATTAGATATAATTCAATTACTCCAATGAAAGATAATTTAATAGCTATACAAAATTTTCCAACACCAAAGAATCAGAAAAGCATTCGACAATTTTTGTATCCCAAAGAGGGCAATAATTCTTGATCCATTACACAAGTTGCTTAGGAAAGGTCAAAAATTTGAGTGGACAGAAAACTGCCAAAAAACATTTAATTATCTGAAGAATTTCTTGTGTACAGAACCAGTATTATCCATATATGAGTCAGAACTGCCAATACATATTTATACAGATGGAAGCCAAATGGGGTCGCGACCCATAGTTTGAGAAGGCCTGTACTAAATGAACACGCTATTTTAATTGAAATCCAAATGGAATCAGATCTTCATGAAATGGTACAACGGCTTATGTAGATTGTCACCAGAATGATACCGTTATAAGTTCATTTACCGATTTGCACCTCCAGTTCCTATAAGATTCCGCAAACTCGATACGTACAATTATGAATCCGTTGGGCGCAAATTATTGTCCTCTTACCCGGTCGGTTTTTCTACGTGCGCCGCCTCCGCTTCGTCCCGAGCGACATGCCGAATCGACGCCGAATCCGAAGAAGACCACCCGTGAATATCGACGTAATCGAATGACGAATTTAATTCGAACTTAACGAAGGTAAACGCGTTGTCCAGTTGACGACCTGCCGAATTGTAATTTCGATCCGTCATTTCTACGATTGTCGTAATAATAGACCGCCAGTTATCATTATGTGGTTATTAAACTCCGAGATTCAATAGCAACGCGAGATCACTTTTGCGATTCTTGATCAGTCGCCGAGCTCCGTTCATTATCATTTATCACGTCCCGAATGACGATTTAAGAAGATGATACCGCCGATGGAACAACGCCTCTCTGGTAATTGCCCGTGCCTATTTGCCTTGTCGGAATTGTAAAGATTTTAATACCGCGCTTCGCACCGCCTGATTCGAAAATGGGAACATTCCAGAAGAGTTCAATTTGACATTTAACGTCTCGAGCTAATCAAACTTGACGTTTAAATTTATTATCAGTATAGAATTGATTTAGTTCGTTATACGAAGGTTTAATTCAAATCCTTTACCATCAGATATTGTTAGGTGTTTTATCTTTTTCAATACCGTGCGCGGCACCGCTCCGCTACTGCTTCAAAAACGCACACACCACGGTAAATCGCCTCCACACGTTGACTCCTGCAAGTGTTCGTTGGAATGCGCATCCAAAAATTCAAATAATTTCAGAAAAAATCAACGCGGCGTTCATCCGGGTTGTGCATTCAAAAACGTGGTTTTTTGCATCCACATTAACGTTATTGGTTGCACGTTGATGTATCAAGACATCGACGCCCGTATGTAGGGGCCTTATCGAAAATTAAATCAAGAAACTAAAATACGAGTACAAAAAAGTAATTAAATTTACACCAAATCGGCAACAACATTCGTACGTTACATGATAACCGGTTAATAGGTTAATAGATTAACATAAATCAAATACGGAAAATCGGTTACTTTTCACGGATTAATTGAACAGAAATACATGACGAATAGTAGTGATTTGCACCAAATCGGCAGAAAAAAACATAACCTAACCTAACGAGATATGTACGTTACATGATAACCGGTTAATGGGATAACCGAATACATAAATCGAATGCGGAAAATCGGTTACTGTTCACGGATTAATTGAACAAAACTATACATGATGAATAATACTGATTTGCACCAAATCGCCAAACAAACATAACCCAATCTAATGACTAAGTATGTTAATGATAACCGGTAATAGATAACCGATTAACATAAATTGAATGGGTAAAATCGGCTACTGTTCACGGATTAATAGAACAGAGATACAATAAAATAATAGTGATATGCACCAAATCGGAAAAAAAAACATAACCTAACCTAATGAGATTTGTACGTTACATGATAACCAGTTATTAGGATAACCGATTAACATAAATCGAATGCGGAAAATCGGTTACTGTTCATGGATTAATAGAACAGAGATATATGATGCATAATAGTGATTAAGCAAACTTACGTGTAGCTGCCGTGAGTGTTATGACAAATGCCGTGAACGCAGGGGTTCCTTTTACACTCGTCTTTGTCCTCCTTGCAAGAGAGTCCCGTGAATCCAGGGGCGCACCGACACTTATACGAATCACCGACCGAGATACATTCGGCACCGTTCCGACAAGGCTGCGACGCGCAATGATCTTGTTTTGCGCAATGTTTTCCTGAAACAAAAAATAAACATTATTTAAGAATTATGCTCTTATCACTGAAACAATCAATACTAACATTAAATTAATAGGAAGTATGTTTGTATTTTTCTGCTTCAAGACAAAGCCAAGTACGGGCCAAATTTCTATCAATAACGACCGTGGAGAGTACTTTTCTCGACCGTGGAGGTAACTCTTCCCGATCGTGGAGGTAACTTTTCCCGACTGTGGTGGGTAATTACCTATCGCAACCCGTACTCGTTATTACTATCTCAATAACTGTTGAATAATCTTCTTAATCATCAAACCACCCAAGTTAACCAATGAAAATAATAAAACTCACATGATTCACCACGGCTGAAGACAATTATTATTACCCATTCAACTTTTTCCAACTTCTGTTGAAACCGTGAAGTATTATACCTTAATCAAAAGAAGATGGAAAGACCCCACTTATATAGCCAAGACTTTAGGGGCAATAAAGAAGCGAATATATATTGTTATCGCATTACCTTAATTTTATAGCCGATTTTATTGCTTTGTAGTTCCTTTTACAGCTAACTTATGGCAACATCTACTCAAAAGATTACTAAATCCGATAAATTCCATATCGAATAGATATCAGATGTGGGGCGATAAAAGCAACGAGGAGTCGATATAGGACTTTTTTCTCTCGAAATTCGAAGAAACTCACGGATCATATAAAGAATGTTTATCGTTCGTCATATTTATGGAAGTATGAACCGTTTTAACAAACTCCAACAATAAATAATATAGGTATTGTGACTTTTCGAATTATTATTGATAGTTCTAAGTATAAGGTGAGTAAATTGAAAACTATACCATTAATGGAAAGCTATTAAAAAAATGTTTTTAGCGTATAAATAAATAGTTTTAATAGTTACAAGAGCAGTTAGGTTCGGAGAAGCCTTTTCCAACAAAACAATATACACAATATTCCTAGTCAACTTCTCTTTTCGTTATATTTGAATTCTGCATGAAGAACTAGGTACTTAACATTTTCAGTTTAAATTAATCTAAATCCAAGAAAAATTATCGATTTTGGAATCAACTAAAATTAAGAATTACGCGATGCTAAGGGGTCCGCCCTTAAATACCTCAGTAAAAACGTACATTACTATAAAAAAGGTTAAGAAACGCAGTTTCAAAATGAATCCATCGTTCATAGAAAACGAAAGAACGGGGAACACAGACAAGAGACTTGGAACATGTCAATATCCTCCATTTAAGCAAATAAATCAACTCAAGGAACAGGCTACTTTCTTCTCAAGCATTATTTAATGCTAAGAGACCCTTGAATACGTCAGTATAAACGTACATTACAAGAAAAAAGCTAAGAAACGCAGTTTCCAAATGAACAAACACAAGAGTCTTGGAACATGTCAGTATTCTCAATTCAAGCAAAGGAATCAACTCGAGGCACATGGCACTTTTTACTTAAACATTACTGAAAACTAAAGGGCCCTTAAATACATCAGTACAAACGTACATACCTATAACAAATGTTAAGAAACGCAGTTTCTGAACGAAACCATCCTTCATAGAAAACGAGAGAACGCGGAACACAGACAAGTGTCTCGGAACATAGAAGAGTATTGCCGCAAATAGAATTGTGCATTTCGAACACGTCCCTCGGGCTAACAACTGTAATACGTCCGATAAAATAATAATAATGGTACTACGACGGTGAGAGAGCGAGAGAGTGAGACGGAAATGAGAGAGAGATTGAGAGAATCGTTGAAGCTTGACCCAAACGAAATAATATATTGTTATTATCGCTGCTAACATCCATTGTCTGACTAGTAATTTGAAATTTGTAAATCGTTTTTCCCATAATGTATGCATGCCACCTTTGAGTTATCTTGATATAACACGACTTTGGGTAAGAGAAGTCACATGAGAATTGTTACGGGCATGCGGATGATTATAGTTCGATTTACATACACGTACGTGATCACTAAGTCATGCTAGCGACTAGAAACAAATTCGACGGCCGAGAAGCCGTCGTCGGGGCAGATTTGTGTATGTCCCATCACAGATCTGAACGGTGAAAAAAAATTGAGAAGAACACAGACTTACTACTCATACATGAATTCACTTTCGGATCATACACTCTAATATGAACAGAATAATTGACATAACGAACCTCTGACTCTCAATGAATAAATATTTTATGTCTCAGGAAACTATTCAAAACCTGTCCATACACTTTTTGTTGGTACTAAGTAATATTATGTAGTTGTGTTTCGAAATAATAGCTTAATCGTAATTAAACTGTCAGATTCAGAGGTGACATGATATACATAGAAGAAATGAACACAGAAATACTACTCACATATAAAGTCATTTTCAGACCATAGAATCTAATATGAACAGAGTAATGGATACCGTGAACTTCTGAACCTCTGTGGCTCTCAAGGAATAAATATTTTATGTCTCAGGAAACTATTCAAAACCTGTCCATACACTTTTTGTTGGTACTAAGTAATATTATGTAGTTGTGTTCCGAAATAATAGCTTAATCGTAATTAAACTGTCAGATTCAGAGGTGACATGATATACATAGAAGAAATGAACACAGAAATACTACTCACATATAAAGTCATTTTCAGACCATAGAATCTAATATGAACAGAATAATGGATACCGTGAACTTCTGAACCTCTGTGGCTCTCAAGGAATAAATATTTTATGTCTCAGGAAACTATTCAAAACCTGTCCATACACTTTTTGTTGGTACTAAGTAATATTTCGTAGTTGTGTTTCGAAATAATAGCTTAATCGTAATTAAACTGTCAGATTCAGAGGTGACATGATATACATAGAAGAAATGATCACAGAAATATTACTCACATATTAAGTCATTTTCAGATCATAGAATCTAATATGAACAGAGTAATGGATACCATGAACTTCTGAACCTCTGTGGCTCTCAAGGAATAAATATTTTATGTCTCAGGAAACTATTCAAAACCTATCCATCTACTTTTTGTTGGTAACTAAGTCATATATTACATAGTTGTGTTTCGAAATAATAGCATAATTTATTGTAATTAAACTTCCATATTTAGAAGTGTCATAAAATACATAGAACAAATGAACACAGAAATACTACTCATACATGAAGTCATTTTCAGATCATAGAATCTAAAATGAGTAATGGATACCGTGGTCCTCTATGACCACGATCTACTCTTTGAATATCTATGTCTCAGAATTCTATTCAAGATCTACTATTTCGTTTGGCACACTTCATATTCATATTTGATATTCGTTTTTCGAAAATTTCACAAGCGAAAGGAAAAAATTACCCGCCACATTACAAAGTTTTTATAACGAAAGTAAAACATTTTACGCCGCGGCAATTAACAGAAACAATTGCCGGAAAAACAATATTGCTTATTGCATATCGCGTTAACTATGAGAACCAACTCGTCATTGTTTTGTATGAAATAATAGCTTTTTTTTGGAAAGTTGCGAGCCGACACTCTCGAATAATTCGTCGGGGAAGTTGTCGCAAGAAATAATTCGATAGTAAACTTTTCCAAGGTAATAAGAGGAGAAGAAATTAAATATTTTCCATCAAATCTTGTGATAATTATGATATTAAATTCTCTTGAAATGAATCATATCACACTAACATAAAGATCTTGGCATAACTTTTCTTAAAATAAGAGTAAATGAAATATAAGAATCAGAAACACATAAAAAAGTGCATACTAGTTATTTGTGTACCAAGTGCGTTATATAGATCCTAACGCCCGGAGGGTAACATTCCGCCCGAGGGATGAATATTACCCGATGGGCGTTACGATCTAATAATGCACGGGTGCATACAAGATTTTATTTTCCACGAAAAAATTATTTTATTATAATGAAAAATCGATTTTGAAATCGGTTCATTGCTCCTATACTTTCCATTTTCCTTCTCATAGTAGGCATGTTATTTGTTGATATTTTGACGTTTGTGAATATTTTTGTCATCATATTTAGTGAATGTCATTGCTGCTTTCTTTGTGTAGTCTTATAGAAATAATGGAAATGAAAATGAATTTACCCAACAATATCATAGAAAATGCTGCCAAAGCTGCGAATAATTCATTTCCGGAGAAATCGAGAGTCGTATACGACAAGGATTATGAAGTATTTAATCAATGGAAGTTGCTTCATTTCTCCTCGTACAATGAGCGGGCGTTATGATCCATAATGCCCGCTCATAACGCCCTAGGGCATAATGAGTGTATTTATAGCAACCGTATCTAAGGTAAAATCAACAAATAATATACAAGTGAAAAATGAAGATCTTAGCATACCCTTTTTCAAAATGAGAGTAAATGAAATATAAGAACCAAAACACATAAAAAAGTCTGCAGAAAAATTCATACAATATATTCAGTTCCTTAATATTTCGAAGATGGACGTTCAATAACAGCGAAAATTCAAAAACCGTAGTAAATATTATTAATCTATATAACCAAAAACACCATAAAAATATAGTCGTATGATAAAATATATAACTCTGTTCTCTCAATTCGAAGGTACTTAGTAAGAGATGTCTTAATATTTAAAATAATAAAAGTCATAACTGAGTGAACACCGTTCACAGAAAAAGCTATTATACTTTGTTTTATGGCCACAATTAAATGTTTTATGGATTTTTAGTTCAGTGAGCGCGAATTCCAACTGGACAAGATAAATAAATTCAACACAACACAAATTCATTGAAATTACGAATATTAATTATAAATAAAATGTTAACAGTTGATTACAACGGTTTATATGAAATTTAAAATAATGTAAATATATTCTAGGATCAATTTTATTTGAATTTCATCGGATTCTTCTTCCTTAAATTCTGGAGGGTGTTGAAAAACAACGTTTCAATACTTTGGGAGCTGATTATAGACCTCAAAATAAGTAAAAAATTTCATATAAACGTGGGTCCGCAAATGAGCCGTTTTGGAGATATAAGCGATTTTCGGTTTTCAAATTAACAACTAACGCAACCAAATACGATATTCGATTTATTTTCATCTTTTAGATGTCTTGTTTACTGAACTAACAATTAAAATGTTTCTCAGTCGGTTCATGAGACAAAATCACAGCTGGCATCAAACATTTGCTTTTCATATGACATTTACGTACTTCTATTGAGTATTTTGCATCCGATTCGAGTTGTTTACTTTCTTTCACTTTGTTGTGAAGAAAAAGTTTTAATTCCTAAATTTGAAATAGCTTATTCTAATATTGCTGTTAGGGAACATTTATATCAAACATTTCCCAGAAGATGGATAGGACGAGGAGACCCATCAGTGCCATGACCCGCTAGACCTCCCGATTTGAATCCTTTGGACTTTTGTATTTGGGGTTATTCGAAAAGTTTAGTGTATGCAACGTCAGTAAATAACATCGAAGAGTTGCAACATCGGATTGAACTATCCTGTAAAAAGATCCAACACCACCAGGTCTTTTTTCGAAAGATTACGTAATTCCTTCAAGCAACAATGTACATCCTGCATTGAAATGGACGGTGGTCATATGGAAAATCTTCTGTAGAACACCAGAAGCCAAAACTAAATCGAATATCTTCTTTAATTTATCGTATTTGGTTGCGCTATTAGTTAATATTTTGAAAACCTAAAGTCGCTCATATCTCCAAAACGGCTGATTTGCGGAACCATGTTTACATGAAACTTTTTACTTATTTTGAGGTCTAGAAGTAGCGCCCAAAATATTGCAACGTTGTTTTTTAATACCAGGTATAATCTTAGTATCATTCCCAAGTTTTGTCAATATAATCGCAATTGTCCAGTTGGTCGCAAATAATTTACTAATCTTGGTATTCTATGAAGCAGCTGGTCATCTTTAATCGAGTATTTTAGAACGATTGTAAGCTCCGATGACCGATAATTCGAGAGAATCTAGCAAGTTAGTCCCAATGATTTTATTCCCCTACCTGAGGACAGGTATAAAGAAAACGAATTCAGGTAAATATAGAGGGGCCATCGCGCGCTTATACTCGAATGATCTCGTCTATATACAGGTAGGTAACGGCTACGCCATGTGTTGAATTGTTTGAAGTTGAAGGCAACGGTTTGGACAGGACGACTTCATGTGATGTCTGCTATTTTAGCGACTATATCGTTTCACATTCCTGGAAAAAGATTTACATACGCGAAAGAATAAATTCTTGAGCAGTTTAGCTTCTGGTTTCGCAAAGTTTACGCGTTTTGGTGGAATAATACAATTCAGATTTACACTTTTGATAAAGAGAACTGGATTAACTTGTGAATTTAAAAAAAACTATGCCTACTGCCTATAGGTATGCAACTTTTTTGAATAATTTTGTATTAAATTATCATATAGTATATAAAATCGGAACCTGTATACCTGAAACTCCCTGAAAAGACATATTACTAAAGACTTTTTTTTAATAATTTACAATTTCTAACCCTTTTTTTGACTTTCATCACTATTTTGTATCAAAGTGTCATATCGATTGTAAAATCGAAAACTGTATACCAAAACAACCCTAAAATGACATATTACTCGATTTTCAACGAAAAATTACCTTTTTGAAGTGAAACTTCTTACGGATGAAACGCCTGGAAATGTGGAACGTTTTTGTCCAAGAAGAGGGAGAGAGCGATTGAGACCGATTGAAAGAGAGTGAGAAAGGGCGAACGTAGCATGAAGCACATAGACATGGAGCGAGAGAGCGAGGGAGAAAGGGAGATCGAGCAAAAATACACGCTATTTGTTGATGTATTCGTTTAGTAGTTAAAGATTAAAACATTAGATGGCAATTCTGTCGCAGAACGTCTTGTACTACAGTAAACGTAGATCTTTTAATTCGTTTGAAGGTTAGGAAGTTTACATATTTGCAAATAACATTGTAACGTGTAAATTCTACGCTTAACCGCCGCCACTGAATTGCTGATCGAAATACCGTGATTCACGCTATCAAACTCGTCCAGTTAGGAATGACTTGCGTACGACGAGAATATCGAGATAGCGTCGAATTTGCACGTGAACGTATAACATCTTCCTCTTTTGGCAAGTATCGGTTGAAGATACAACATCGTTAAGTGTCAAATTATATTCAATATCTATAGAACGAATATTCAATAAATTAAAATTATTAAGTATCTGTGGCGTCTGATAGACGGTAAGTTATGAGAAGAAATCTAATTATTTCGTATAAATGCATTATCTTGAAAATCTGAATTGATTCCTTGTTTCATTTTCCGCCATTTCATTTTTTTATTTATCTATATTAAATTATTTATCTTTCAATATTGAAATAATCATCTTACATTTCTTAATTTAAAATATTTTTAATTTATTTGCTTATTTCACTCTCCCAATTTCACACAAGATTTTTGTAGGCTAACGATGGCAAATTTCACGTGGTCATATCTTATGTTCAGTTTAATGTTGGAACATATACTGTATTTCTTAGCATCTTTGCGTGAGATAAATCTAATTGTTAATTTAAATTGGCCATCGATACCCTACAGAGATTCTTGGGAGATTTTAAGTTTGAGATTGTATGTTGATTTGCCCCGAATTATTTTAGTCACCTTGGCTGGAGCTAGGAAGCACTTTGATTGGAACTAAAAAACCACTTTGGCTGGAACCATAAAAGAAATCTAACTGAAGCTACTATATAACCGCAGCTAGAACTACCAAGCAACTAGGGACGAAGATTGCCAAGCGTGGGGACAAGAATCAAAAGAGTACAATCCACCGAGAATACATTCAATAAAACGTCGATAGAAAATTAATGAAATAAACAGATAAGTCTCTTGTATATCATAAGAAAGTAGTAAATACCTTCATTTTATATCTTGTTGTTATTTCTCAAAACTAACTAGAACCTATATATGTATAACCAATCTCTCAGCTAGCTCGGGGAGAGAGGTTACAACATGTGGCATTTTAATTTGCCACTTGTCATTTGAGAATTCAATATACAATTCAACATAAAACATAAAATAAAATTTCACTAAAAGTAACTACGTAATAGATCTTCTTTCAAGTAAGAAGTACTCTTGGGAGTTTTATATTGTTGTTATAATTGGTTATTTATTATAGATTACGTATGATTTTAAATATGAAGTGGACAATTGATTATTAATTTTACAGATAATCTGTTCTTATAATAAAAATGATAAAAAATCGGAAATACTCTACGAAAAATGTATTTTAACGGACACTTACCGGTATATCCAGGCGCGCATGCGCATTGATACTCCTCGAGGGAAAGCAACGAACACACCCCGCCATTCAAGCACGGTCGTTTATCACAGCTGTTCGGGATCGGGATCTCGCACAGGGACGCGCTAAAACCGAACGGACAGTTACACTTGAACGAGGGCGAGCCGTCCGGCCAGACAAGCACCTCGCAGGAACCGCCATTTTGACAACGCGGACCTGGACCGGTGTGGCAAGGGTTCAGATGTTGGCAGTACTCCCCCACGTATTTCGACGTACAGCTGAAACAGAAAAACAACATCAGAATAAAGAAATAAACTCACTAAGCGCGTAAATTGAACAAAATCGTGTCGCGACGTTGCTATTTCGTGGATTTTTCCTGAAAATAAGGATTTTTCGAGTGGATTAATATAGTTTTTGTCTTCTCGATTTGAGTACCAAGAAATTACATTTCCCTCTTCAGTATTCAGCTATTTGATGATGACTACGAGAAGTGTTTCTCATCTCTACTCTTATTTGAGTTCGTTAAAAAAATTATTTAATTTATCTCAATCTTCAAATTGATTTTTTTTATATCCATTTAATGAAGAATAGAATTTCACACGAAACAGATTTGGTGAAGATGGTTTTTGTTGGTGGAGAATATGTAATATAAAATACAGTTATGCATTCGATACTGATTCTATCTATGAAAGACGAAAAAAATTACATATAATTTGCGTTTAATTGAGCTTCATATTGCGAAGAAATAGATCATATATCTACTCTGAATAACAATTATTCTTTGACAATACAAAGCTATTAAAATTGATTGAAAAAAAAAAATTATCAATAACATAAAAAATTTGGAATTCGTAATACAAAATGAACTGTGCAAAAAAGAATAACTTAAGGAACACATAACATTACACATTCGAGGGAATAAAAATGATGATTTATATTTAAAAATGTTTAAATAATTATACAAAGAAGCAATATGATTTATTTAGTATTACAGGATGAGTTTTGGAATAGAAATTGTGGAATTATTATTCACATAAAATTTTCAGAGTTCGTATAATGCAAACTACATGATGTCTCAAACTTTAATGAGTTAAAATTAAAAATTAAGATACACTATAACGAAAATTGTACCAACTGATGAAATGACCAAAGTATGATACAAGTTTTTGTTGCTTCCAACGCTTAGATCTGAAATTTTTATTTATTTATAATAGCAATCCTATTATAGGATTGCAAGAAGCATGATTTATCTGAAATAACTTAAAATCACGATTTCTATATCGCGGCGTTTCACCACACGGTGTCTTCATCAGTTTCACAGTTTATAAAGTAAAGATAAACGTTAACAATAAGACATAAAGCAATGGGGTTAATGGTAAGAAATCCTTGTAGAAAACAATTTTTATCAAATATTGAATTGAATTGGAATTTACTCTTCATAACTTAATATCCATAACTTTATGAAGAAAAAAAAAACTGAAATGAATTATTCTATTAATTACTTAGATTTAACTATTACCAGAAAAAGCAAAAAACACGTATTTTCAATTTTTCATGAACCATCTCATACAGATATTACAATTCATAACACATCACTACACTCTTTTTCACATAAATTAGCCGCTTATCATAGTATGATTCATAGGCTTTTCAAAATTCCGTTGTCCGAAGCTAATTTCCGAAAGGAATTGAATATAATTAAACAAATGGCACTAATAATGGTTATTCACCCAATATGATTGACAGTCTCATTCGGAAGAAAAAATGCAAAATGGCAATTTCAGAAGTTTACACTAGACCTGCGTCGATCGTGATTGACCGAATCTTTTTGATTTGATCGCAACCTATACAAAAGTGATCGAATCACAAATTTCTAAAAGACCCGATCTTATTTAACCCGATCCCGATTTACTTGACAAGACTAACCAAATTGCACTTTATTTTCATATGTTTTTACACAACAGTATCTATATAACTAATTGCTTGCTGATACAATCGTTTACATGCTTTCATTCATCGCACTCTTTCTCGTGTTGTTTTGAATTTTGACACATAATCCAAAAGGAACCGATTTTTTCAGGAACGCTCGCGTAGAAGAGTCGCGACCTGTCGATCTCTCAGTCTTTTGGGTCGCGAACTCGATCGATCGCGTCTTGATCGAGATCGAATTCAGTTTGAGATCGAATCAGTGACTTGCTGATATATGTACTGTCGATCTCTCTGTCTTTTGGGTCGCGAACTCGATTGCGTCGTGATCGAATTCAGTTTGAGATCGAATCAGTGACATATATAGGTATGACCCGCGACAAGTGTTTTTATATTCAGGTTTTGCTTGCGAGTTTTAGTGAACTTTAGTGAACTACCCGGTTCACCGGTTCAGCATTCGTCATTCGTTACAAAGGAACTGCGACCTGCGACCCAAATGATCGAAATGATCGAATCTTTTTAACCCGATCACCATACGAATGGGTCATGATCGACCCGGGTCTCGACAAATGATCGATCGACACAGGTCAAGTTTACACACTTATATCCGAGAGAAGTGCAGTATTTAACAGTTTAACATAGGACAAACCTTTCGAAAACCTGAAATTGTTTCTTCATAAACAAAATTTCAAAGTTTCATATAAAACCAACAATAGCATTGGAAAATTGATTAAAAACAAATCATAAATTCATAGAGATGAACGTACTTCAGTTTATAGACTCAACTGTAACGATTGTGAAAAATTCTATTTAGGACGTATAATTAGAAATTTCAAAACTCGTATACAAAAACACCAACGTAGCTATATTAAGCAGAAAACTGACTCTAATTATGCGTGCCATATTATTCAAGAAAACCATACCTTTAATCACAATTCTAATATATTACAATTAGAAAATAGTATCCATAAAACCAACTGTTGGGGATCCATATACATCAATAAATATAAAAATTCCGGAAACCTAGTTAGCGACCAGATTGAAAAGTAAACCCTTCTCTGTTCAATGTACCTACTTATAACTCTGAATTAATTGCTTATTGTTATTTAGTTTCTCTATGAATTCTCAATTTTTCGTATAAATAGATTGTTTGGTAATACCATAATTTAGTACGAGATGAAGTCAATGTTATGACGAAACGCGATTTACTCAATAGATTTTTATTTCAACCTGTGAAAAGTCATTTTTTTTTCTTTATAAAGTTATGAATATTGAATATATTCGGCAGGAGGGAATAATTCTAAAATATTGAATTTTGTAAGGAATGTCTGATTTTCGTCTAATAAATGATATTGTTCTTAAAACAGTGTTTATATTCTTTGATTAGTTTTTCGAAGTTTCTAACAACATTGTAATTAATTTCAACCAAGCAACTGCCTCATCAATACAAAAAATATTCCCATAATTTCACTTCGGTTCAATGACTCCAAAGGATTGTCAACGTCAAAATCCATACTGTCAACATCTTGCCAATTATTGTTTCAACCGGAATTCACATGTGCCAACTATCACAGAACAAGTGGCACGGCTCGGTGGTCGATAACTTAAGATCGTAAACATAAAAGGCACAGAGCGAGCTCTGGCGCATCTATTTATATGCCCATGACCAAAGAACAAGTTGCTGCACAGAACGTCATGTGCGTTACATATGGACGTCTGTGTAGTGTTATTGGCCACCGTGAGTGAACGAGGAACATATGAGGATGAAATTCAACGCTTCTGGTTTTTTTTTACGAACGACTGTTTGATTCCAGACTTCCTCTGCGACATTCTTACGTTCTTAGTAAGTTGACACCCGAACCAATCTGGCCCGTTTAACGGAATGGAATGGTGGAGACGTAATAGAAATGAAGGCTTCACAGAAAAAGTTGGGATGTTCATTAAAGGAATATTTCTGGTTCGAATGTTCTCTAACTTGGCAGACTTTCGAAAATGTTTATTGAAAATAAACGAAGGCATTGAATTTACAGATAAATCAATGTTTTAAAATCTAACAATAATAATATCATAACAATGTAAATGATGTTCTCTAGTTTAGATATACGTCCTAAGTGTGACGTCATGCAGTGAATAATGAACCATTATTCACTAGTGAATAATAGGTAGTGTTATACTTTAGGAAGCACATGTATAATGAATGTTTTATAGTACAGTCGTGGACAAATTAAATTTATATAAAATTATTTTCAACTTTTTAGTTCGGCTATATTCAAAGGCGTGTTTTTCAGTTTTTTTAAAACTATTACTCATTCTACAGATATTAGATATATAACCACATAATTTCTAAGTCAAATGCCTGCGTTCCGTACGCCTATCATTTTTCTACGAACATCTGCGCCGCCATTTGCAACGTGGTCACGTTCACCCACAGCCAGAGTTGATATACAACCTAGCCTCACATTTAATTAATTCGCACACCGTCCAATTTAGAATCCTAGAGAACGTTGACCAACACGGTAGCTATATAAGAGCGTTATTATATAAATAGAAAATCTACGCAGATCCTATCTGAACCGGTCGCTAGTAATAAAAGGTTCGAAAATGAAGGCCAATATCTTCTTCGACTTCTGAGGCGCTCGCGTACGATGCAGCGGCGCAGTAATAGAGTACAGTAATTCCTGTGAAATTGCCGGGAAGTTGAGTTAGAACCCGCCTGCGATCGTAAGTATCGCACTTGAGCTTTGGGTGCAAGTTAATCGATGATTTTAGTGCCTTGAGCATTTTTGAAGACTGATATTGAATTCTCGCACATCATAAAGAATAAAGTATAAACTTTAAAATAAAACGCACTTGACTTAAGTTTCACTCCTATTATAAATAAATAAAAATTTCAGATCTTAGCGTTGGAAGCAACAAAAACTTGTATCATACTTTGGTCATTTCATCAGTTGGTACAATTTTCGTTATAGTGTGTCTTAATTTTTAATTTTAACTCATTAAAGTTTGAGACATCATGTAGTATGCATTATATGAACCCTGAAAATTTAATGTGAATAATAATTCCACAATTTCTATTCCAAAACTCATCCTGTAATACTAAATAAATCATATTGCTGCTTTGGATAATTATTTAAACATTTTTAAATATAAATCATCATTTTTATTCACTCGAATGTGTAATGTTATGTGTTCCTTAAGTTATTCTTTTTTGCACAGTCTCATTTTGCATTACGAATTCCAAATTTTTTATGTTATTGATAATTTTTTGTTCAATCAATTTTAATAGCTTTGTATTGTCCAAGAATAATTGTTATTCACAGTAGATATATGATCTATTTCTTCGCAATACCCGGACATATTTTGGAAGCCCCGTCCGGACTCCCCCCGGACGCCCCCTAAACTAGGACAAATCCGGGGAAACCAGGACGGATGGCAACCCTAGTTTCACTATATAAAAATATTTAGATACTGTATATAGCAGTAAAGGATAGTCGACATGTTTCGAGTTATGAACTCATTATCAAGACTGACTACAGGAGAGTATTACATCTTGTTTTATAAAACAGACAAAAGCAAAGGTTATACCTGAAAATCAATTTGTTCGTTTACAAGGGGTAATTTACTATTATGGGCGCAACTTATTTAGAGAATTTCAAGAAGGTCAAGGCGCTTTCCTTTGTTGCCTGAATGCAACAATTAGGTTTTGTTGAAATCCAGGAAGTGATTAGATTTTATACAATGTTCGGAGAAGCCAGTGGTATTTTTATTTTGCAAATTTGACTTTTTATGTTCATCAACACGAATGTTTATATTCTTTCCTGTTTGTCCGATATAGAAAGCAGGACATTCGTCGCGAAATATTTTGTAAACACCACTGTTTTCTTCGATGTCAGATTTTTCTTTATTATCGACCAAGAATGACTTCGAGTTTCTTTTATTTGTACAAATTGTTTTAACGTTATTTTTCGATAATCTGTTACAAATTTTGCTACTCAAATTCGGCACATAATTTATTGGGAAGTATTTTTGTTCTTCATCTATAGTTTGCGTGAGGTATATTGAATGCAACAGATTATTTATTCGTTTTTTCCCAATGAGCTTATCGATAAGACTTTCATTGCATTCAGGCAACAAAGGAAAGCGCCTTGGCCTTCTTGAAATAAGTTCCGCCCATAATAGTAAAGTAATCGACTCATTTTGACCTCTAATACGCGTGGTAGCTCTGCATCCCATCAATTTTGGGACACCCTGTATATACAAGACATGCCAAATTTTTCGAAAATCGTAGTCTAGGAGGTCTAAAACAGATAGAAAATTTACTCCCGCACCCGACCGCTTGTGATACACTGCAATAGTAAGTATGTTCGGGGAAAATTCGACTAAAAACATAGTTCTGAAAAATCAAGACGATTTAAATTGTCACCGTTTCTCTTTTCCACAATTCATCAAATCTTCATTCAAAACCACACGTAGAAACAAATTTCGCGAACGAAAATTCGTACCTGAAACAAAGTATCGTACGTCAAGCGTCTAAAAAAAACTTGTCTACTCACGGCCCGCTCGATCGCTTACTCATTCTGTGAAACTCGGTAATTTTTTACTCTCGACATCAACAATAAATAATTCCGAGAATAATAACGTGTCCTTTGTTGGAACGAGTGGTAAAAATATGGATGTTTGTATAGACTGCGGGCACGTCTCGAAAAATTGGTTCAATGGTTGGCATGGAAATTGTAATTTACGTCCTATTGTTACTTGCGTTGCGTACAGGAGGGCAATAAATTAGTTTATCGAATGTTTCGTTTCTTCAATTTATTGTTGACGACGTGTTGAGTTTGATGGCCGTAAAGGAATCGATGAGATATGTTCGGAAACGATTTCTTTTTTGTGTGGACTCCGTATGTGTAGTTTTCTTCGAAATGTAAGCAGAGGCGTATCACTCTATTCAAAATATGCTTTATTGTCTTAAAATTATACACTTTATTGACAAAGCGAAAAATATAGTAAATAAACAATGTGAAACATAAAAATAAACACACATCAATCAAAAAATATACAAACTAAACAATGGAATACCTTGTAACGTTAATCTCCCTAATGAAACAATAAAATGAATTTTGGATATTTTACAAAAATTAAATGCTCCGACTAGTTCAAATGTTTGGGAAATTTGGTTACACTTTACCTGATTTATTCACATTAGACAATGAAACGAAGTAACTTTACTAAAATCTCTATTAAAGTTATTGGTAAAATTTGGTTCAAAGATTACAAAACGAAATATAATTAAATTGAATGAAGTTAATGAATAAAGTTAATTTTATTGAGCTCTTGTCAGTATACTGATCTGTTTTCCAACGGTCTTCAATCCAGACTCCTACGGTTTTGAGAGACTTTTAACAGTTCCTGGGGTTTTATAAAGTTCCTGGAGTTTTTGAAAGTTCCTGGAGTTCTTGAAAGTTCCTGGAGTTCTTGAAATTCGGACTCCTGACGTTTTTGGAAACTCCTGAGGTTTTTAGAAACTCCTGAGGTTTTGAAATTCAGACTCCTGACGTTTTTGGAAACTCCTGACGTTTTTAGAAACTCCTGACGTTTTTGGAAACTCAGACTCCTGACGTTTTTGGAAACTCAGACTCCTGACGTTTTTGGAAACTCAGACTCCTGACGTTTTTGGAAACTCAGACTCCTGACGTTTTGCGCTTCCTAGCGCAAGGATATTTAACAAAAATTTATCAACTCGGAATAACTATAAGGTGAGAATTTATTTGCCTTTACAATAGAATTCTTACGTCGTATTCACTCGAATTCCCAAGTCGAAAAAAAAATGGTTTAGTTAGCGTTGTCCGGCTTTGACAACTTATCCCTTCTACTATTTGAAGTGACGCTAGAAATCATAGAATCTTCTTTACTGACTGATCTCGGCTAGAATTTGGTTTAGCCAGTGGACAGTATTTCATAACGTTACAACCTTGAAATAAAAATCACACCACATTTCTATACAAAATATATACAAACTTCACAATAAAACCGAGAGTGTCAAATCCTCCTCTATCGAAACTGATGCCTGTGTTATTCAATTTGGGCATATCGATCAATGAATGCTCAGAATAGTAGGCCTCTATAGAGTAATAAGGTCTATCAAGAAAATAAGATTTTGTTCTTTTTCGAAAATTGGTCAAGGAAGTTATAGATTTTAATTCCTCTGGAAGGTGATCGTAAATTTTCTTAGCATTGTAAATGATGGACTTTTTTGTTAATTCAGAGGAAGGGAGGCGAACATGATGTCCCGAAGATCTGGTGGAACATCCGTGCTGTGACACCAAGGGTACGGCATGAAAATACTTATGAATCAAGCACACAGATTCAAGTAAATATAAAGAAGGAAGCGTTAAAATTCCATTTTTCTTGAAGTTAGGTCTGCAATAAACCTACTTTTCAGTAAAAACATGTAACGAATTGCTCTCTTCCGCAATTTGAGAATGGCGTCAAGTTGTGAAGAATTACTTGAACCCCAGAAAGGAAGATCATAACGAAGATGAGATTCGAACAATGGAGCTTACAAACAAATAAGTTTTTTAAATTTTTTACATTCACGAAAAAGAAGAGATTTTAATTATAAGTGCTCTGATAAAAACTCAGAAATCTCTTCTATGGATGAATATGATTCAAGAACTAACAATTATCCAGCTAAATCTACAACAAGATACAATTCCTTTGTCGATGCAATTGTTTCTAAACATAAAATTAAATCGTAAACAAATATGTCCTACTTTAGTTAGCATAAAGCAATGATTAATAGGATTGAAGGTACTGATTGAGTTCACAATTTTAAGTCATACTAAAATAATTATCTCGTAATAAAAAAATAATTAACATGTTTGAGAAATGAATCTTTAAGTTCACGATTTTCACATATACCTAATAAAACAACAACAGTTCCACAACGCGTTTCGCTGACACCACAGCTTCTTCAGGTGCGAATTTCAAACTAACACTAAAATATCTAATGAAAGGTTTATAAAGTACAAATATAAATTTGGGAAATCCATTCTGGGATTCTAAGAACAAACTACCTTCATTCATTGAAAAAGTTAAGAAGGAGGGAGCAGTTCACATCCAATTGGTTGTTTAGTAACTTCTGGGAATTTTTATGCCTAATAATTTCTAAAGTTTCTATAATATTTAATTTTGAACTTTTTGTTCAGATATGTAGAATTTCGAAATCTGAATTAAAGTCGTAAGTACGTAATATGTAAGATTACATTTCCAAAAAAACAGTCATTACATTAGAAAAATTTTGGATCAAACGATTCGTTGTTAATCCGAAAGTTGCTTCTCTTGCTTTAAAAATACTTATTCCATTTTCGTCCACTTATTTATGCGAGGCAGGTTTTTCAGCTCCAGTTTTAATAAGAACTAAGCAGCGAAATCGCCTTGCCGTCGGTAGCGATTTAACCATAGCTTTAGCAACGACTGAACCCAGAATCGACCAACTGGTACAGAGCATGCAAGCTCAAGTAACTCATTAGCTAGTACTTTAAAAGATTTTATTTATTTGTTTTAAAATTACTTTAAATTGAAAGTTGTTTAAAAATCATCTAATTATAAAAATATAATTTAAAATATAAAAGAAAGTGAAAGATAAAAAAAACTATTCTAGCAAGTAATGATGCATAGTAGGCCAGTAGAGATAATTAAAAAAAAAAGTTACAGGATGAAACCCATCTAAAAAAGAAGAAAATATAATAAAAATAACAGGAAAAATAAATTACGGGTGATTTGAGGTCGGGAAGTGGGAGGATGTGGGCTTTGTAGGTTTAAAACGGGTTTATCACGATTCTGCAAAAAATCCAATGTGCCAATTACAGTGCAATTGTGACATAAAAACGAACATTTTCACCAAGATTCATGAAAACCCGATTTGTTTTGTGTGAGAGAAAAATGAAAACCCAAAATGTCGGTTATTTAGATTTTTGTAAAAGTACTTAATAATTCAAATGTATTCTTTCGTTCATTATCCTGAATTAATATATTGTATCTGTATTTAACCTATTTAAAATACCTAAAAATAAATAATTTAAAATAAAATGTGCGTTCCTTATTTTTGTTGAAGGGGGGCATGACAATATTATTTTTAGCTCGGGGAGGCTTGACGAAATGAAGGTTGGGAAAGCCTGGTCTAGCATATATTGAATCTTCGTTATAATTTATGTAACTTCGCCAGTGTTCAGTAATCCTTTTTTTTTAATTTCTATGTGGACAGCTCCCCCCTTCTCAACCTTTTCAATGAATTAAAGTAGTTCGTTATTAGAATCCCAGAATGGATTTCCCAAATTCAATTGTACTTCGCAAACCTTGCATTAGATATTTTAGTTTTAGTTTAAAATTCACACCTGAAGAAGCTGTAGTGTCACCGAAACGCGTTGTGCAACTGTTGTTGTTTTATTATATGTGAAAATCGTTAAAAAAATTATTAAGTAGTTAAACTTTAAATACCATTCCTTCATTTATTTATTTTATTGGGCTTCTTATTCAATACAAAATTAAATATCGAAAGGCCTCTAACACCTCTCGCCTTTTTAACGGTAATTTCCTCGAAAATACACCCATACTATTTTGTATCGAAGAAAAACAGTCAGTCGCGGAGGTAGTTTTTTCATCCGAACTGAAATATTGCCAAGTTGTACCGGATTCATCCTGAAGATTAAACGAAACATGTAATTTATGTTAAATATCTTTATTCCTTTCGAATATCAAACCTTTCTCAAGCACTTGTACTTATCAATCAATATCTCACTACAAGAAGCGATTCGATGAGTTTAAAACTTCAGTCGATCTCCTTGAAAACTTCCAAGCAGTCCGAAACGTCATTTCACAGGTGCCCCGTACGTATTTTCTCAGAACCTTGTACACGAGATATTCGCACGGCAATCAAATCTATCACTCGTTCCATTTAGGAATATCTATACAATTTGTAAGTAAGCTAGGAATCATTCGTCCATCTGCTACCAGAGAATGAGCATCAATAAACGTTTCGGTCTGTTGGTAATTACATTGGCGGTCTTTACATGGAAACAAAAGCGAACGTTGTTTCGTGCCTTGAACGCTCGATATCAAACACAAAGACATCGTAAATTGCCGCACACTAGATCATTATTAGGTTTTTGTTTTACTGCTATCAATGTCTTAGTTGGCGCAGACGATTTGACGCTTGTCAGTTCTTTGAAATGATCAACAGACAAAGAAGTATGGAAGAATATACACTATGGTTATGACTAAGGTATATTCGTTGAAATACTATTCATCGTTTGGGAAAATATCTGGTGGAAAAGTTTCCAACGTTTCGATTTTTATTCACACATTCATCAAGGCCAAAACAATGATATACTTAGTGGTCGAACAGTTAGAAAATTGAATGTTTTTTCGATTTATGTTTGAGTGTATTACACAAAAAATTGTTTAGTATAATTGCTTATCAGAGTCGTTGAAGGTTACACTGATGAATTTGATTGTTCGTACATTTGTTCTCCTGGAAAACTTCCTGCGAAGAATCTGTACCTAAGTTCACTAAATAGTATATAAGTTGAATATATTAATCAGTTTATGTTCTGTTTTGATGATTTTTCTATACGAAAGAATCACATAAGTTCATCGTGTTCTTTATTTTCATTTCATTTGAAGCATCTTTTATTTTTTGACAATTATATTTTTGTTGGTGATTCTTTAAATATTATTTTGTCATTTGATAAAATTATTGATAATTTACACAGGAATTTTCGAAAAACTGGTTAGGTTTATTCTAAAGGTGCTTCATCTATAATTTAACAGAATGTAAGTCAATCACAAGAAAATTATACTGAGGAATTACAAATCATAAAACAAATAGCGCACAATAATGGATATCCTCCAAAAATAATAGATAATATATTATACAGAAAATTGTATAAGGCAGCCATTTTTCAAGTGTATCCGAATGTTATAGATAATGATAAAAACTTTAAATTATTAACTTATATAGGTGACCCAACACTCAAAATTTCAACCATTTTGTCAAATAGAAATTTAAAAATAGCATTCAAAACTCAGAATACCATTGGAAAACAAATTAAAAATTCAAAAGATAAAACTACACAACAAAATAAATCAGTAACTTGTGGTTCATGTCCTAAAGTATATGTTGGCCAAACTGGCAGGAACTTTGGAGTTCGAATATCAGAACATAATAGAAGTTACGACAAGGAAAAATTAGATTCTACTTATGCATCACATCTCCTAGAACAAAATAATATTTTTAATAGTGAATTTGAAATATTACATATAGAAAAGAAAAGCTATAAACTCAATTTATTAGAAGCTCTTGAAATTAATAGTATGAAACAATCCAATAATTTGTTAAATGACCAATTAGATATGAATAGTTCACCGTTGTTAAATTTCTTCCAGATGTAATATTGAATATTTGTGCCTATTGTGTTTTCCCATGTCATTAACAGTTTTACCTGCTAAGTTTGGGTTTTCCCTATTCTTATTGTATATTCTCTTCTTTCATCTTTCAATATTCTAGTTGTAAAAGTTAGTATGTATTATACATCTGAAGAAGTCACTGTGTATTGGCGAAACAATTGTCATGTTAACAAAAATTGTGAAAATCAAAAACTGTGAAGTTTGATTTACAATTAAAATAGATTTTCATCAAGTATAGACCCAATCAATTAGTTATGAATATTATATAATTAATTCAAACAGAATTACGAGTGTTAAAAACAAGATAAGATTGTTGACTTTCGAATACGCTGCAATATTCTATTATTTTCGAGGAAAATACATCTAAGAAACTGTAGACAGAACCATAACCGCAAAGCAACAATACAATACATCAATGATTTAAATCAAAACATCCAACTTTTATGCTGAATAATCTTTATAACTATGACCACAGTTGCAAATATATCGAAAAAAAGTAGCAGGTGTTTCTATCAAACAAAACGACCTCAAGGCTCTGAATAATCTGAAGTTTTATCCCGTTTTTTAGGAATACAGTTAAATGAATAATATGTTAATTGGAAGGCATGGATTGCTTTGGTCTAAAAAGTGCCCCAATGCAATATCAAGTGAAGACAGTTTGAAATGAGAACGATCTACCGGAAGATGTTTAGGGACCAAAAAAAAACCCTAACTGGTAGCAGCCAAGGCCAGTGAAGGATTCAGGATGTATAAAGCTGTTAATTTTGATGTGCAGTTATAAAATTTCAAATTTATTCAAGAATTGGACTATTAAACGAAGCTTAATGAACCAATGGCTTAGAGTTCCTCTTGGGCGTTGACAGGTGTTCGTGTTAGAATTTTTGGTCTATTTATATTGGGATGACAAAAAATTGGGGGAGCTAGGTATGAATTCACCAATAGAATTTGGTCCCCCAATAAATCTTATTTCTTGCAATGAAAAAGAACTCGTGTAGAAATGGCTAAAAATTATTGAATATGAATTTTTTGTAAACAATTTTAGTTTTTCATAAGTTTGAGGAAAATTTTCTAGAGAATAATATTTTTTAAAATACCTACCTAACAAAGAAAAGAATAAAATATGAATTGGTCAATAAGTTCGTCTGCTAAATAAAAAAATACTGTTCCAATTGTTCCTCTTTTTTTAATTGTTACTAATTAATGATGTTTATATTTGTAACTTTGAAATTCTAGAAAATTGGAGGTCTTATAGACTTTGGAAAACGATGAAAATTTCGTACGTACAACTTTTTGATTTATCGAAGTTTTTTGTTTTTAAAAATGTGTCCTAATTTTCAATTAGCATAGGGAAATGAATAAATGTGGAAAGTCTTCTTCGAGAGTTGTCTATGTTTAATCAAATCAATAACAATTCTCGAAAATTGGGTTTGACAAACCTCATTATTATAAAACTAAATAAATTTTTGTGTTTCTCCTCATTTATAACATTGTAACTTTCGAACTGTGCGCAGTTTTTTCTTTCCTTATTTATTCGAATTTGAATTTATAGCAATTTACATTGAATATTTTTCAAATGCATAGTTTTGTAACTGCTACATTTTTATTCCTGCAGATTATGAACGTTTTCACTCGTATTTGATACCTCTCTATAATTTTCAGAACACAATTTTTTTTGTATGTACGATCGTTTTTAAAAAGATCTAAGAAAAGATCTAAGAACTAAGTTTGAACCTGCAGTAATATTGTTTTAAATACTTTTTATATGAATAAAGTATAAACTTTAAAATAAAACACACTTGGCTTCACTATATAAAAATATTTAGATACTGTATATAGCAGTAAAGGATAGTCGACATGTTTCGAGTTATGAACTCATTATCAAGACTGACTACAGGAGAGTATAACATCTTATTTTAAAAAATAGACAAAATCAAAGGTGATACCTGAAAATCAATTTGTTCGTTTACAAGGGGTGATTTACTATTATGGGCGGAACTTATTTCGAGAATTTCAAGAAGGTCAAGGAGCTTTCCTTTATTACCTGAATGTAACAATTGGGTTTTGTTGAAATCCAGGAAATGATTAAATTTTATACAATGTTCGGAGAAGCCAGTGGTATTTTTATTTTGTAAAATTGACTTTTTATGTTCTTCAACACGAATGTTCATATTCCTTCCTGTTCGTCCAATATAGAAAGTAGGACATTCGTCCCAAAATATTTTGTAAACACCACTGTTTTCTCCGATGTTAAATTTTTCCTTATTATTGACCAAGAATGACTTCACGTTTATTTTATTTGTACAAATTGTTTTAACGTTATTTTTCGATAGTCTGTATTTTTTTATATATATTTGATTCATTTTATTTGTTTCTCATTCCTTTCGGATCATAGAAGAAAAAGTATTCATCGTCACCACAAAATACTCGATTCTTCTATAGTTACCCATAAAAATAATTACCATAGATTAAATTAGTATACCTAGGTAGGTTAATGTCTAAAATTCTGGAACTGGTCTATAGACTACAAGAACCATAATTTTTATATTCTATAGCACATTTGCAAATTAGAATTTTAATCTCGTCAACATATCTGAATAATTTATAATCATACTAGATATTCAGCGTAGAAAAATAGGCACAATATTAAAGAAAAGTAAAATATGTCACATGGAGAAGAAGTGTAAAATTTTGATTGGAAAATTATGCGACGATTTGATTATCTTGTTGGTGATCACATGCCAACTTAAAAATTCCAAAAAAAAATTTGGTGCAATGGGACACCAGGTAGCAACGAAGCTCCTTCGGATTCGACATTATAATATAATTATTAATATAATAATAATAAAATAAATAATGTATTGAGAGTGTATAATACATATTATGTACACATGTGTAAGCTGTATAAGGGTATTTCCATGTCAAATCAACACACTTTTAATTAAATTTTCACCTCACCATCTCAGATTTTGGTTATTGAATTATCTATTCATATCAGTGTTAAATGGTATTAAATGCCAATTATTTTCAAAATATATGATTCTTAAGGGTATATAGGTATTATAATTTGGTCAAAACAGCCTATTGAAGAAAACAAGTGGCAATTAAACTTTTTTTTAACAAAGAAGCCATTTCCATCCCATTTTTATATTTGGCCAGGTGATTGACAATAGTACAAACTATTTGTAGAATAATTTAGAAAATTTTAAATTATGCATTTTTTGGAAAAATATTGAGTCAAAATATGAATTTGTATTTTGACAAAAACTTTTTCCTTATTACGTATGGCATATTATATATCACTGGAAAGAGCATAAAGAATGCTGCAAAATGACACCTCTTCCAGCTCTCTAGCTCAACTAGGGCAGCTCCTAGAGCAATTTCAAAAGAGTAACTTTTCGGTTTTTGGCCGAAATTTTGAAAGTTTACGCAGCCATATTTTGGAAACGGTAGGCGAACAAAATTTGAATTCTGGTATTTTTCTTAGTTCCAGCATCCACAATGAGTATTCCAAATTTCAGCGAAATCTAAGATGGTGAGGTAAAATGGGTGTGTTGATTTGACATGGAATGACCCATAAACAATATTAACCATGTAAATAACTTATATTTGTGAACTAATACGTATTTAATTGTATTTCGCTAATTAATTTTTCACTATTATCACTGTCATTCATTTAAGTCACTTGTTAGTTCAATTGTCATTGTTACTACTTATATTTAATATCGTATCGAAGATTTGCGTTAAACGTTTACGATTAAACGTTTTTATTTACGAGTAAAATGAATTCATCACGTGCTTGGACAAGAATTTCACGTATATGTCGTGGCAGAAGAAGAAAGATAAAGAATGACGCATGCGCGTTGCGCTTACGTTACATGTTTTTCTTACGGTTTTAGTCTCACATTTTATTAAAAAATATTGGGAAGTGCATCGTGGTTAAGGAATAAAGTTGAAACCAACGAAGGAACTTACCTCAACATCAACTCAATCCACAAATTTCAACGCTCTAAAGTAAAGAAAGATTCGCGAAGTGCATCTCGTACTGATGCGAAACAGATCAAGATACAATTCGCACGGAATAGTCACCGCGAAATGCAAAGCGGTTGAGATGAATAGTTGAAACCCACAAAGAATAGTATTTCAACATAAACTCGATGTACATACCAAACTTGAACCTTCTAATCCAATCTGCAGATGCTGTGGAATTTGGCAATTTTTTAACAACCACAGAACTACGATAAATATCTACGTAAAAATGGCGGCGGTCGGAAAAATTCAACCAAATTTTGATAGTTTCGTTCCGCAATAAAAAGAATCTCAGGTACCAAATTTTAGCTCATTTAACTCCATGAAAGCCGCTGGATGTACCGGGAAAAAAAAAAAAAAATATATATATATATATACATATATATATATATATATATATATATATATATATATATATATATAGTTAGTTTTATTTATTCTTCTTGAACCACAGGTATATATTACTATTAGTATTTTCTTGGAATAAGGTTCAGACAATATTGAAAGTCAAAATTACATGTTCTTTAATTATCCAAACGTTTCGGCCAGGGGTTTGGCCTTTATCAATGGGAACTACAATCAGCAACAGGCATTATGTTCTAACACAATGTTACACATTAACAGTGATATACAGATACAATAAAATTCAAAAAAATAAAATGATAAAGGCCAAAACCCTGGCCGAAACGTTTGGATAATTAAAGAACATGTAATTTTGACTTTTAATATTGTCTGAACCTTATTCCAAGAAAATACTAATAGTAATATATATATATATATATATATGACATTAAATTTTTTTCGAAAATAGTGGATTAGGAGGTTTTTTTTTGGGAAAATGCGACTAAAAATCAGTTAATTTCAATCACGATTTAAATTTAATAATGAAAATCGTAAACACCAAATATTTACTCTTCACATCAACTTATCCAAACCATACAATTGTTTTTACATCCATCTCCTCTTTGTTTTTAATCCTGGGAATCGCGGAAGATAAATTCACCTTCCTGTGGTAAAGTTAGCGTAAAAATCGCATTAATCGGTACATACACGAAATCCAACTAGAACAATATCAGAATTTACTAATCCCGCAACATTCTTTCCCAAACTTTATCAGTTCGAAGTAATCACGTTCGCCGATGAAACCGTGAAAAACAAATTGAGAAAAAATGACTGAACAGAATTAGTAGATTTCTTATCTACAGATTTCAACTGGCATTCGTCCGAATTCGTTTTCCGTTATTTTCAAATAATTCGATAGACATTCGATAGGAATTTATGACACTTCGAACTAAACCGGCATCTGTTGACATCTCTTGTAAATTATAACGTGAGAGAATGGTTGCTAACAAAGTGTATTAATTCGCTGTGAAAACCGGTCAATAGCGAACTCGGCTGATTTGCCAGATCGAAATCTCTCCGATTTATAGCTTCCATCTAGTTTTGTCACATAATTAGTTGAGAGTACTACGAGTCGAGAGATCTTCGAGAAGATGACGTTAGATTCGTCTATGTCGAACTGTAAATGCAGTTAAGCATATGATATCTGATCCTAGATAAAGAATCTGTTCCAGATGGTGAAATAAAAGATCTAAATAGAGATATCTAAGTGTAAAAAATTTTTGGAACGTTCCTTACGACAGGCTTGGAGGAGATACGGATTTTTCTGAGTGACCAATATGAAAAATATGTGAGACTAAAACCGTAACGAAAACATATAACGGAAGTGACGACACACTACAGAATATTTTAAGAGCTTTCAAGTTTTTCATGTAACGCAAACTGTAAACAAGTAGGCTTTGGACTACTCGGCGATAAAACAGAAAGTAGGGTGCGGCGGGGCAATTATGAGACATCCGACATTTCGGTTAAATATAAGACTTCTACAAATAACGTCGATGGGATATTTTTTATTAATAATAATTCAGTTCAAAATGAAGTTTAAAATGTGAAGATTGAGTTATGTTTTTTTCACAATCTTTACTAATAGTGTTCTAGAATTATTTTACTAAATATTTCTGATCAAAAAATTTGGCGCGAAAACTTTACTTCAGCGTTGACAAACTTTTTACACTGTTGCTCGATTGTACCCCGCGAACGCACGGCTTAAAGATTATCTTTTGCTAGCGCACAGTGGAAACGTATTTTTTTTCAGGGAAAAAATGAGACACTCGTTCGAGAAAATATAAGACAGCTTTCGTGTAAAAATAAGACAAGACCTTTGTGAGAATGCCTCGAAATTACGGCCATACAACAAAAAATGCAAAGAAATATTATATAGCTAAAATTGGAGGACCTAAGGACAGGGATAACATAACAGTGTTATACTTGAAACGAACAACAAAGATTTACTTCGCATATCCTGCTGCAGATATAATATATTCGATCCACAAAAACGAAATTATCATGAAACTGCCAAATCCAAAGCAAAAAAATTAACGAGATGCAATCATGTTTGATGTTAACCTAGAAAAGTATGATATTAATTAGCGTAAAAATGTCTCATATTTTGCCCCATTATGATTTTTGTCAATTGTTTCTAACTTCGTGGCTATGTATTAGTTTATTTGTTGTAACCTGTAATGTCAATAATGAATTAGTATAAGTTCTACTGTAATTTTGAACTAAGTACTTTTTTGGCAAATAAAAACAATACAAAGACTTATAGAAGTTACGTAAACCATTATTGGTGATGTTGGATTTTCAATCTTAAAATAAAAATTATAAAATTTTTTGGACTGTAAAAGCTATTTTGTATTATTTTTATCCCTATCTGTCTGGAAATAACGCACGCAGTTGAATAACACGTAAACCGTAGGAACTGTACGCTGTCTTATATTTGAACTACGCAGTTTTATATTTACCCCGTAGTGAAGGAAAAATATGAGACACATATTTTATGTAAAAAGTCTAGTATTTTAAATGTTTTTCAGGACATTGATAATAATACAGAGTAGATTGCATGCCAGTAGATAGTATTTACATATTCAGTTAGACGTAAACTCTTTTTAGAAGCCTAAAATTACAAAAGTTGTTGTATTCGTCTTATAATTACCCCGCTTGACCCTACCTAAATGTTCACTGGTAGCTTCTATCAAATTTTGATTTAAGTAGTAAAGACGCTCCTCAGTCCGTGCTTTTTGTACCGCAAAAATGCAGATGCAGCAAGCAAGTTGTATCTTCAAAAGTGTAAAATTTGATTTGGCTCACCCTGTACCGGCTATTTAATACATAATATATAGAGAAAGGAACTTCAGTATCGTCAAGTTGTAGAAGAAAGATGCAAATGAAGCAAAAAGATAAAAATGGTAAACATAACAGGTAGGTAGAACGCTAGAAATATTTCCCTAGATTTTAACAGGTTGGTGTGAAGACATTCTATTGACTTTATTACTATCAACAACTCACAATATATCCTATGTTTATACAGATGCAGCAGCAACCTCTTAAGTTGGTCTCAGTTCATAATAAAAATGTACATATAATACTGAAGATGGATTTACGGGATATTCTATCATCTTTTATGAATTCCAATAAACTTCAATTAGTTTTTATAAATTATAATGAACAATTGATTAAAAACTATAAGTGAAAAAAAGAATGAAGCAGTATATTATGAGTAAATGTGCTTTTGAGATATGAAATTAAGAAAAATTACGTACTTCTTCGCAATATTCTTACACAGAACACAAAACTACGAGAAGAACATTAATTTTGGAACGAAGTTCCTTACGGCAGGCTTGGAGGAGATAAGGATTTTGTTGCACGACCAAACTGAAAAGAATGTGAGACTAAAACCGTAAGAAAAACATTTAAGTGCAACGCGCATGCGTCATTCTTTCTTTATCTTTCTCCTTCTGCCACGACATATACATGAAATTCTTGTCTAAGTACGTGGTGTATACTCACATTATTAATTCATTTTACTCGTGAATAAACAGTTTATTTTCGTATAGTTTGTAAATCTTCAACACGAAATCAACCCCTTGGCATAATGTGCCAAATATGGCACAAACCAATGTTTTACATCTCTTTAATACATACGTCAGAGAAATATTACTTTATTTGCATGAATTACCATTTCTGGCACATACAAACATATTTCCAAAGAGGCAGCTCCCTCTCTGTAATTATTTCGCAGTTATATACGTTTTTCGAAATGGCGACGATGAATCAGCTGCTTGTCAGTATTATTGTAGATTGAGTAATAGTTTTAAGTTCATCCACGTAACTTTCTACCCAATAAAAATTGTTTTTGTAAAAAATATACTTCTAGTAACTGCCTCATAGTGGCAAGTACTCGTATTTTTGAATAATTGACATTTTTCATCTAAAAATTACTTTGTGCCATATATGGAACATTATGCAATTCAACTATATCTGACTTGACCATATCTGCCGATTATGAATTTAGAAGATGTGAAAGAAATCTTTTTCTGATATATTATGGATCTAGGGTTGCCAACTCTCGACAGGGCTAACCCGGTAGAATTTTATAAATCCACTAAGGGGGGGAGGGTGTAAGAAATTGTCAATCAATTTTAAATTTATATTCAATTTGCTTTCGAGCAGTATCTAATATTTGACGATTTTTCACCATAAAATCATAATCATTAAAGATCGAAGTTTTGTTACAGCGACGGTTACGTATAATTTCAGAAAAACCGGAGAAATTATTGTAACCCGGGAGGTCGGGAGGGTAACCATTATTACCGGAGTCTTCCGGGCAATCCGGGAGGGTTGGCAACCCTATATAGATCCCAAGTTATTTTATGCATAAAAAAATGTAGTCATACATAATTTTAATCAAAATGAAAGTGAAGACAAAATATCAGATGAAGATGAAATATTGCATGCTGTGCCATATTTGGCACAAACCAGTTTTTCTTTTTTTTTTGACAAAGAATATTGTGCTTTATTTTTTAAAATATTTTTCTGATGAAATATATGTCTTTTTCTCACTGTACCTTTTTTTTTCAATTTTTAAAAAATCATGCATCAAGGGGATATAGTAACAATGGCAAGTGAACTAACAAGAGACTTAAATGAAATTGACAGCGATAATAGTGAAAAATTAATTAGCGAAATAAAATTAAATACGTAAGTATTAGTTTACAAATATAAGTTAATGTTGACATTTAATTAATGTAAGATGTGAATCTGGCTTAAGGATATTGTAACCTTACTTTAAACTTTTGTCATATTTATTGTCACTTTGACAGTAACCTGGATTGTAATTTCAGTCTTTTAAAAATTCTATGAGAAATTTAGTTGTTTTGTGAAAAAATTCAACAGTGCAATAGAACTAGAAGATATTACGCTACAATATAATGCAAACAGAAACAGAACAATTATATTCATTAATAGATATATAAACAAATTAATAACAGGGATATTAAAGCATAAAATAAATAATAATTGACAATAAAATGCTAATACTTTGTTAATGCTCCATTTGAATTAATTACTTTTAATCTACCGTGCATTGATAGTCATAATTTACGATGGTAGTCCTGGGGTAATGATTGCCATGCTTCATCGATCGCAGTCAGAAGTTCTTCTCTATTATGAAATATTACGTTACGATGTTGTACATTTCGCACTAACAGACCCCACATATTCTCAATCGGATTAAGATCAGGACTTCGACTCGGCCACTCAATGACGTTTATATTATGATTCTCGAACCAAGCCGTCACCCTGCGTGCGGTGTGGATAGCACAGTTGTCCTGCTGAAAAATGAAATTGCCGTTCGGGAAAAATGGTGTCACTGACGGGAGCATCACTTCTTCGAGAATCCTAATATAAATGTTACTGTTGAGCCGATCTGGCACATAGACCATTACCCCAGCACTAACCGCCGAAATGCATGCCCACATGTTTACAGAAAAACGGCCGCTTTGGTCTGTAGCTTGGACGTATTGATCATCATAACGAGTGTTCGGTGGTCTGTATACTCTCAACCGACCATTGCGCGACGACTGGAAAACTTTTTCATCGGAAAAAATTACTCTGCTCCAGAAAGCCTCATCGTGGGCGAGATGCTCTAGTGCAAATCCAACCCTTCTTTCCCTATGATAGGGCGTTAGACGAATTTTCCTGGCCGCACTGTGATTTTTCAATCCACTTGATCTTAAGCGTCGGCGTGCTGTCCATACCGAACCAGGAAAATTTGAATTGTAGACGGCCTCAACAGCAGTGCTGAAAAGCTGATTTTGCACTACATTCGCCAGGGCTTCATCTTCTGCCAAAGTGGAGATTCGACGTCGCCCAGACCCCGGTCTTCGTTCCACTATATTTTCTTCCCACCATTTCCCAACTATCCAGTTGACGGTGGTTCTAGGAATTTGTAGCAGTTGGGAAATGCGTCTTTTGGACTTTCCATTTTCATGATGGATTAATATTCGACATTTATTAAAATGCGTAATTGCAGGCATTTTCGTTAAAATTTCACAGAAATAATATTCAAAATTTCAAAAGTCAATTTGACAGAAATTAAATTATAATTTCAAATTGTAAACGTCATAATGACAATAAAGCATGCCATACGCCTCATTTTTTGTGATTGACAGAAATTTGGGTGGCCAAAATTTTATGCCCGCAACCGTACATGGTTAATATTGTTTATACAACTTACATGTGTACATAATAATTATTTATTCTACACTTTCATTACATTATTTATTTTATTTTTATTATTATTACATCAATAATTATATTATAATGTCGTATCCGAAGGAACTTCGTTCATACCTGGTGTCCCATGACACCACATCTCTTTTTCATATTCTAAAATTTGAATACTGAGGAAATAATCCTCCATCCCATCTAAAATTCAACAGACTTTCTCCTACAAGGCAATCGATGGTTGATACACGATAAGAAAAAGCAACGTGCATGGGAATATAAAAACAACGTTTTTCACAATGTTTGATTAAATGATAATTTATTAGCTGTATGTGAAAGTTTATAATAATGAATGAACAATAAATATATTTACACGCTTAATTATCCCGGCAACTCTACTCAACTACCATGATCATTAATATAATTGACTATCACAAGAGTAGGAAGAATGAAATGAATTTATTCAATAACTGAAGAAATTAATTCATATTCAAAAATTCTTTATATGGATGTGGATAATCAGGTGAATATACATAAATATTCTTTTTACGTAAGTATTCTTACAAGGTACATTTTATAATTAATATGTCTGTGGTATTTATTGTGTTATGAGACGAATCGTGTAGTTTCATCATCTTTCTTTTAGCATCAGATTTACAAGTATATTAAAATGAAACAATTCGAAATTTGTATATATATATATATATATATATATATATATATATATATATATATATATATATATATATATATGTATATATATATATAATGTATGTATATATATATATATATATATATATATAATATATGAGGTAGCAAAATATGTAAAATATAAATGTAATTTTGAAAAATGACAATTTTAGCATAATTATTTCAGTGAGGTTAAGTTATGAAAGGTTGCCACAATTTCTTGAACAAAAAAAACAAGAAAAGAAAGTGATCGAGAAAAACTATGGGAGTTAATATTTATTCGTAATTTTCAGCACAAATAAGCCAATAATACTTTCATTATTGTAATGAGATGATCAAATTTCAAGAATCTGAAAAGATCTCCATAATTACCATAAGTTCATATGACGAAAATATATGTATTTCTTTATGAGTCATTGTTGAATACACAGTTAGATTTCGTGAAATAAAATCAGTTTGATAGAAGTCTTTGTGACGTTGCCTATCTAAATAACTGTTTTGGTTCAATGTGTTCCTACTGAACAAAACGAAAATTGTTATATATACTTCCAGTCGCAATTGGCGAATTGGTGGTGCAGTTTTCAAATAATACGATTTCGTAATATACAATGTAGGAAGATTTTTTGAAAGTACGTACCTTCATTATTTTTCCAATTTGAATAACTTTGCTGAAATTTATTGAACTTCATTTAATTCCAATTGTAAAGTAGCCATGTCACCTTCATCGAACCAACCAACACCTCTCGATTGAAAAATATATTCACAATCACCGTCATTTTCTATTCACTACTCAAATCACACCGCTACGCTAGAAAAGATTGTTCAAGAGAAAAACGTGATAAAATACACGATAATTCCGAAATGAAATTCACTTAGAACAATATTTGTATGCAGTCATGTTTCTAAATAACAAATATGGCCCACATAATTCAAAAAGAAAACGTTAAGTTCACTACAATAGTACACCATCTTGAAAAGCACAAAACAGGATAAATTAAATCTGCACATAGAAATAAAAACTGTATCATAGAGTATGTGAAAACTTGCCAGACAGCCTACTAGAATATGAAACTCGAATTTCAACTGAAGATATTCAACAATACACTGAGAGTTATTGCAATAGGGTCGAAAATCCTTCAATCACTGTTCAGTGAAACAATAAGTACAGACATTGGAGCCGGCCAATCAGAAATTACGTTCTCATATAAGACAATTCCTGGAATTTAATAAATCCCTCTAAAGTCTGGCATAATATTGAATGATGTATAACGGAAGAGTAGTAATATTATTAGTTTTAGATTTCAAAAAGAATAGAAGGTTTTGAAGAACAGTGGGAAAATATGGAAAATTAACATTAGAATGAAATTTGAGGTAAGTGAAATTTGATTTGAATCATTTACAAAAAAGCATTTTCTTATTTTGATTGATAATATCTATGGCGGTTTTTGTATTAATCATATTATATCATTTTCATAATTACGTACAATTTTGAAATGGATTTATGTGTATCAGAAGTTCTATTAATTGGCGTATGAACTTGTGAGATACTGAAAACTTCTATTGAATGAATTTTTATTATTTATATTCAATCCCCCTCAAATTTATTTCTATAGTTTGATATATTCTTTTGTATCCATATTGGCAAGAAAAATATGAGAATATTTCTAAATTCCCTGAATGTCCAGAGTCAATTTCACTGAAATAGATTTACATGTGATATGTATAACCTAACAAAGTACAGATATTATATATTCATATAATAGATTACTATATGTGCTTTTATAAATTAGGGAAAAATGTACAGAATGTATTAATTTAAAAGAGAATTCACTTTTATTGGCAATAAATCATCCCTTCAAGCTTACCTCTAAAAAATTTTAAACCAAAAATTCTGCATATATTTTAACTGTCAAGACCAACTTACTGTAATAATTGCCCTCATTCACGTTTAAATAAAGAATCTGAGGTATTTAAATTCCAACCGAGCACTTGACAATATATTGATATCCCCTAAAGTAGTATCATTAATTGTTTGCTGTCTGTATTAAAAGTTCGTTTGAATTATAAATAAATATACAGGGTGTTCGGCACATGAATCGGCAATTTTTTTAGGATACTATTGTGGTCATTTAGCTGCCTTTCCACCCTTGGATTCTGGGTCCTAAGACTCACAGTTAAGAAGATATGTTTTTTTAAATTAGGCATAATTCCCCTTCAAACTTTTGTAAGTTTTTCATTAATCCCTGTGAAAGCACATTTTTAAAAAAATATTATGCGATGTATGCATGTTCAAATAATTAATAGTTTTTATTCTAATTGACAGTACCAAGGGGGTTTTTGATTCCACAAAATTAGTGATTTTGTGAACTAGAGAACAGTTCTTAGGTATTAATATTAATAGTTCAACTTTTGTTCAAATAACCGATCATTAAAATAAAGTTGTTTTTCTATCCAATTCCGAACGATTTCTGCCCTTCTGACAGAATATCTGTAATTTGAAGAAGAAATGTTTTTTTGTCATCTTAGTTTTTTCAACAATGAATTTTGAATTTTACAAAATCACTAACTTTGTGGAATAAAAAAAAACCTAATAAATGTCCCTTTGGTTCTGCCAGTTGAAATAAAAAATATAAATTATCTGAACAAGCATTCATTACACAAAAAAATGGTGGGTTTACAGGCATCAATAAAAATTTGAGGAAATTTGAGAAAAAAATATTAAAAAAATACATATCTCTTTAGGAACCAGGGTCTAAAAGTGGAAAGGTAACAAATGACCCCAACGATATCCAAAAAAATGTTGAAGGTTCATGTGCCGTTAATGTTTTTATTTTTCACTTGTATATTATATGTTTATTTCACCTTGGATACGGTTGCTATAAACACACTCATTATGCCCTAGGCCATAATGCCCGTATTTGCGCGCGTTATGGGTCATAACGCCCGCTAATTGTACGAGGAGAAATGAAGCAACTTCCATTGATTAAATACTTCATAATCCTTGTCGTATACGACTCTCGGCGGATTTCTCCGGCAATGAATTATTCGCAGCTTTGGCTGCATTTTCTATGATATTCTTGGGTAAATTCATTTTCATTTCCATTAATTCTATAAGACTACACAAAGAAAGCAGCAACGACATTCACTAAATATGATGACATTCACCAAATATGATGACAAAACTATTCACAAACGTCAAAATATCAACAAATGACATGCCTACTACGAGAAGGAAAAAAGAAAGTATAGGAGCAATGAACCGATTTTAAAATCGCTTTTTCATTATAATAAAATAATTGTATGCACCACGTGCGTTACTAGATCCTTACGCCCATCGGGCAGAATGTTTCCCTCCGGGCCGGGCATAAGGATCTATAACGCACTTGGTAATTATATATATATATATATATATATAGGTATATATGTATATATATATATATATATATATATACATATATATATATATATATATATATATATATATATATATATATATATATATATATATATATATATATATATATATATATTTATTTCGTTCGTTGGAGTAGGCAGATTGAGTTCAAGTACCTACATTACCTCCTCATCTTCTCCCGAAGGTAATTTCGCAAAAAAAATCGAAACGTCCAGATTTTTCAAATCCTGAGAGCCAAACCTTTCAAGGTGCTAGATTAGCTAACACGAATTGGCATAAAACAATTTCTGTACTAAACTGGTCGAGTAGTTCGATGGCAACATGTAAGTCGCTTATATATCTTCCCTTCCATATTATAGTGACCTGATACATTGCTTTCGTTGTTTCATTTCGTACGATAAATTGACAATTAAGTTCATGGACATCCCTACCTACATCGGATTCAGTTACACGCTCGGAAGGATCGAGAAATTCGATATATTCACCCCGAAACTTGGCGAATCTTCTTATCTGATCGAGCAATTAATTGGAGCAAAATCAAAAACCGGTTGGCAAAACTGTAATATACGGTTTCGAATATGTAATTTAACAATAGGAAACGATCGATCGATCAGTAGCAATTATCGAACTCGTCGGTGGATTTTTAACGAGAACGAGCGGTAAAATTTCGACCATAACAGCCAATAGGAGGAATTTAAATTGAGCGTTAACTCAAAACGTAGAAAATCGTTCAGTGGTTCCAATTAGTAAAAATTTTAGGTCGAATAAATCGATTTTCGGGAATTTTATTCCGATACAATTTCCACGCAGGGCCGTAACCAGCACTGCTTTCTAGAGGGGGCTGAACAAATTCTTGAGGGGCTTGTTTTTTACATAGTACTGAAATATATATACGTGAAAAAAAGATAGGAATAAACAGCTTTTTCTGTCTTTTTACCTAGAAGTGTGTACTGGAAAACGAATATTAATTGAGAAACATTTTGGAAAAATTAAAAAATTTATTCTAATAAAAATAATAAATAAAAAATCTCTCCTAGAAAACTCTAAATGATTAAAACTAATAGAAATGAAACATATTGAAAAAAAAATAAAAATGTACTTTCATCATTAAATATAAATAAATATATCTACAGACGTTTATATCATAGAGCCACTTTTTGGAGGAAGATTATAGATTTGAAAAATGCAGCCTACAAATTCATGTTTGAAGATTTAGCTCTATATGCATTTACTCTTCTAAGGTTACCGTCATCCAATTCATTCGTGGAGAGGATATTTTCATTGATTAATATTGTTAAATGTAAAGTTCGAAATAAAATGATACTAAAAATGTTAAATTCAGTTGTGTCTATTAGATCTCACTTGGAAATAAATGAGATTTGCTGTAAATAGTTTGAGCCTAAAAAAGCTATGTATGCAAAATTTAGTTCTGATATGTATCAGTAGCAGAATCAATCCACAACTTCAAGCACAGACAAAGATGATGTAATGATGTCTTGTGAACATTTTATATAAAAATGAAGATAAATTCGATGGACGATGAATCAACTCTGTGGTAGTTCATATTTATATTAAAAATTAAATAATAAGAAAACAACTTGTCTAAAAACCACAAAATGAAAATAACTTTTTATTCGACTAGTTTCGCCTGTTACAGCATTATCAAGACTGAACACATAATTGCAAAGACATCGCTTGAAAATATATAAGTATTTCTGTTCGGTACCTGGGGGTGGTACAATGTAATCGATGGGTCCAAGTTATCAGAGATTTAACAGTGGGGAGTGGTTTAAGTCTAACTGGTCATTGAGAAGAAAGTAATTATGAGATTTTTGGATCTTGTTTATTTCCATGGCTTCCAGGAAGTTCATTATCATACCTTTATCACAGTAATGAAGAATTTTTGGTTTGAAAGAGGATGAGATGTTATGTTTTTTTGACTCTAGATATATAGGTCAGACCGGGAGATGTGTTGATACCAGGCTAAAAGAACATCTAAAAAACGGACAATCAGCATTTATGGAACATCTAGAGTCAAAAAAACATAACATCTTATCCTCTTTCAAACCAAAAATTCTTCATTACTGTGATAAAGGTATGATAATGAACTTCCTGGAAGCCATGGAAATAAACAAGATCCAAAAATCCCATAATTACATTCTTCTCAATGACCAGTTAGACTTAAACCACTCCCCACTGTTAAATCTCTGATAACTTGGACCCATCGATTACATTTTACCACCCCCAGGTACCGAACCGAAATACTTATATTTTCAAGTGATGTCTTTGCAATTATGTATTCAGTCTTGATAATGCTGTAACGCCTGTAACAGGCGAAACTAGTCGAATAAAAAGTTATTTTCATTTTTTGGTTTTTAGACAAGTTGTTTTCTTATTATTTAATTTTTAATAAAAATAAAGATATTTGTAACAGAATCGTGGTTTTGATGGTAATAGTAATTTAAGTAAAAAGTCCCGAAAGTACCTATTATTGTTTTTCGGACGAGTAGGCAACATGTTGGGTGGACTATTTTTTCGTGCAGTTGCGAAAAAAATCATGATTGCGATGTTGAGTGACAAATTAGCAGCAAAACACGTATAAAATAACTCCTAGAATAAGTGAATTTTATATGAAAAATACTTGTTACCAATGTTTCCCCGTTAACATGTCGCAACCACGGTTGCGCTTTTGGGCGACAAATTAGCGTCTAAAGTGCATCACGGCTCTGAAAAATCTGGCAACCCTGATGGTAGCCGCTCGTTTGTCGCTATTTCATTTTAGGATAAAAAACGTCAACATGTTTTGCGGGTTAAAAGATGCCACAAATAAATAATTTTAAGTCAGTTTTACAATTAGGTAGATTTGTTTGTAACTAGGCTAGTTTTATGTTTCAACGCAGATTTAAACATTTTTGGTTTGTACTAATTCTGGTATTTTTTCTAGAGGGGGCTTGGATAATTCCAGAGGGGGCTCAGCCCCCTCTGGCGCCCCCTTGATGCGGCCCTGTTTCCACGGTACCTGTCAATAGTGATGATTTGAATTTCGGATCAAATTTGAAGTTGGAAATCTATCGTCGATTCCAATTAGTGAAAAACTTTCGGTGTAAATGGAAGAATTTGAATATTCGAGAATTCGGTTGTATTTGTAAAATGAATTGGAAGCTCGTTAAAGTTTTACTACGTAGGCGGAAATCAAGCGATGAAATTCCAATTAAAAAAGATCAAAGGAATATCAAGGAATTTTCCGTCCTAACTTAAAAAGGGCCGGTTTCAATGTGAGGCAAATGTAGCGTTCATTGGCCGTTTGTTGTTACAATGACGATCCACTAAAAATTGTTGAATTTCAAAAAATAATGAACTTATGTATTTATATGAGTTTCTTAACTTAATAGTAAAATGTTTATTTTTGGTTATAACTTTTAGAAAAAAATTTTTAATTTCAATTTTATTGCCATTTCTTTTTTTTTAGGTATAAGTAACTTCTAGAAAAAAAAATTAATTTCAATTTTATTACCATTTCTTAATTGTTTCATTTAATTACTCTCAGTCGTTTTTAATTTATTTCATTGTACCTGCTATTTAATACATAATATATAGCTAGAGGAACTACGTTGCAACTAGGTGACATACGACACCTCTCGTCTGTTTTTGACCTGCCTTTATACATTAAATTTTACTTTTCCATCGAAGACAGTCTGCGATGTGCTGAAAGATGGCAAATTTATTGAATTGAATTGGCATTCACTTGGTGAAAGTTCATATTCATAACTTTATAAAGAAATAAAAAACTAACTTTTCACAGGTTGAAATAAAAATCTATTGAGTGAACGCGTTTCGTCATAACATTGACTTCATCTCGTACTAAATTATGGTATTACACTACAATCTATTTATACGAAAAATTGAACACAACCGAGGGGTTCATAGAGAAACTAAATAACAATAAGCAATTCATTCAGAGTTATTTGGTAGGTACATTGAACAGATTAAGGAGAGGAGAAGGGTTTACTTCAACCTGGTCGCTAACTAGGTTTCCAAAATTTTTATATATATTGGTGTAAAGGGATTCCCAATAGTTAGTTTTGTGGAGACTATTTTCTAACTGTAATATATTATAACTGTGATTAAAGGTACGGTTTTCTTGAATAAGATGGTACTCATAATTAGAGTCAGTTTTCCGCTTAATATAGCTACGTTGGTGTTTGTGTATAGGAGTTTTGAAATTTCTAATTATACGTCCTATATAGAATTTTTCACAATCGTTACAGTTAAGTCTATAAACAGAAATACGTTCATCTCTATGAATTTATGATTTGTTGTTTTTAATCAATTTTCCAATGCAATTGTTGGTTTTATATGAAACTTTGAAATTTTGTTTATGAAGAAACAATTTCAGGTTTTCGAAAGGTTTGTCCTATGTTAAACTGTTAAAGGCGCGTTTTTTGATGTATAGGGATTCCCAACAGTTGGTTTTATGGATACTATTTTCTAATTGTAATATATTATAATTGTGATTAAAGGTATGGTTTTCTTGAATAAGATGGCACGCATAATTAGAGTCGGTTTTCTGCTTAATATAGCTACGTTGGTGTTCGTGTATTCGAGTTTTGAAATTTCTAATTTTACGTCCTATTATAGAATTTTTCACAATCGTTACATTCGAGTCTATAAACGCCAGTACGTTCATCTCTATGAATTTTTGATTTGTTGTTTTTAATCAATTTTCTAATGATTTTGTTGGTTTTATATGAAACTTTGAAATTTTGTTTATGAAGAAAACCATACCTTTAATCACAATTATAATATATTACAGTTAAAAGATAGTTTACACAAAACTAACTGCTGGGAATCCCTATAGGTAGGTTCATCAATAAATATAAAAATTCCGGAATCCTAGTTAACGACCAGATTGAAGTAAACCCTTCTCCTCTCCTTAATCTGTTCAATGTACCTACTAATAACTCTGAATTAATTGCTTATTGTTATTTAGTTTCTCTAGGAACCCCTCTGTTATGTTCAATTTTTCGTATAAATAGATTGTTTTGTAATACCATAATTTGCAATTTCAATGCGCCGCGACGCAAAGAGACGTACACTTGGGTCTTGAAATACAGACACAAGGAAGAGAACAGGTTCTAGTACTGACCGCAGCACTTGAGTCCTAATTCTAAGTGCGAGACTAGAGGTTTAGTAGGCAATATTGCATATATATATATATATATATATATAATTATATATATATATATATATATATATATATGTGTGTGTATATATATGTATATATATGTATATATATATATATATATATATATATATATATATTTATATTTATTTGTATATATATATTTATTTATATATATATATATATATATATATATATATATATATATATATATATATATATATATATATATATATATATATATATATATATATATATATATATATATATATATATATATATATATATATATATATATATATATATATATATATATATATATATATATATATATATATATATATATATATATATATATATAAATTATTGAAACCCACACAGGCCGCGTTAGCAACCGGTATCGCTTTTGAAGTATTCACCTCGAAAAAAAAAACCATAATTTAGTACGAGATGAAGTCAATGTTATGACGAAACGCGTTTACTCAATAAATATTTTATTTCAACCTGTGAAAAGTTAGTTTTATATTTCTTTATAAAGTTATGACAAATTTAAATCAATTAATGTTCCAGAAATGGAAATTAAGACAATCACTTGGATTTCGAGGACTTTTCAACCTCCCTTCGTACCTTCCTCGAATTTCCTTTCAAGGACAAAGACAATTTCGGCTCCATTAAAGCACCCACTCTCGTTGGCTAATAAAACTTATAGTCATCTGTGTGGCTACTAAAGACCAGATTTATCTTTTTAATTTTCGTCCGCCAACATCTATCTAATCAAGTCCCGAGAGTGTCGAAAGTGTTCTTCGATTGCTACCTAGAAAGCTGGCTATTCAGGGTACCATAGAGCTCATTAACACTCATCGAGAACATAGATAACATCACGGCGCATCACGAGAACGTTGTCTGTCCGTCTTTTGTCGACGGGTATATCGCATGGAAGTGGCTGACGATCCGTTCGTGCCGTGTATAGACGGCCGCGTCGGTCTTGTAAGAGTCGCGTTCCATTAGTACTAATTGGTGCGGCACAGTTGAAGACGATGCCGCTGAATTGGAAAATGGCGATTTAATCTTATGGTTGTGTTAATGTTGGGAGGAACTTACCAAGATGATGGGAAGATGCTCTAAAAGAACTTTTTTATATTGTAATACTAATAATAGGTGTACGAGGGGTGAGGTGAAGTCAACCTGCTAATTGCATAGAAAAGAATAGATTCTGTAAGCTTCATAACTACTCATTTGAATACTTGATTGTCATAAGAATAGGGAGTAGATTATGTGTAAAGATTATAAAAATCAATTCCTCCACGAAATCATTATACCTATTTTAAAATAATTGATACTTATATCTTTATATATAAATATATATATATATATATATATATATATCTATATATATATATATATATATATATATATTATATATATATATATATATATATATATATATATATTATATATAAATAAATATATATATATAAATTATATATATATATATATATATATATATATATATATATATTATATATATAATATATATATATATATATATATATATATATATATATATATATATGTTACAGTCAATATATGAAATTGGGCATTATATAAACTGTCTAGCCGGTATATATATTGCCTGAAGTGCTCCGCTATATATGAAATAAAGCACAAATTATAAACTGACTAGACATTATATAAAACGCGCGTAAAGAGTTAGTCAGTTTATTTTGTTTATTGTTTTCAACCGCCAGGTGATTTTATAGTTGTAGTTATTATCATTAAACGTTTACTAACAATGGAAGAAGACAAAATTAAAAGGTAAAAGTACATTATTAATCAATACATAAGTGATTTATTTAACACATTCATATGAAAATTCGTATTATTTAGGTATTCTTTCAAACATAACCTCTAAATTAAAATTCAAAACTGAGCTATACAGGGCAGCATTTATTATATTTAAATATTAAAATATAACAATGATAATGGTTTTTCATATTTTATAAAGAATTTTATAAAAGGAAAAGTAATCTTGGTAAAAATTGTCGAAGCTTAAATCTTGAAAAGTACAATAAATTAATAGAAGAAGTGAAATTTTCTAAGTGATTCTTCACGTCCACATGTGGACATAGGTGATACAGTAAGAATCCCGGTTCCAGAGGTGGATAGAGGGCGAGGGGATCCTAGATCTATCTTAGGAATAGTCTAAGAAGTAACCAAAGAGGGCTTTTTCAGATTAGCCACAAAAAACGGCATTGTTTCAAAATTATATTCCAGGGCAGAATTTAGTACCTGCCCAATTAATCTTATGGAATTAAATACTTGCTCCGACAACATACTGACCCTTCGAACTGCGGCAAAATTGGAGTCAATTGGGCATGGGCAAGGTTTTCGAAGATGCCATCGTAAAAGCAACAAATGTGCATCGAATAAATGCTTATGTAAAAAAATGAAGTTTTATGCACTTCGAAATGCCACAGTAGCCTTGCCATAACAAATAATTTTGAATGTTTTTTAAATGTTTTGATGTTTTTTGCTTTTTTTTTAAGGTTTTAATGTTTTTTAATAAATAGAGTTTTTAATGAACATCGAAATAATTATTTTATTTGCCATAATTTGATAATATTTGGGTATAGTTCAAAATTCTATTACGGTCCTGTTTGTAGATGTAAATATTGAATTGTTTCACAAACTGCCTAAAATTAAGTACGCAATATAATACGGCCGACGCTGTTTATATAATGACTAGTCGATTTATGAAAGAAATATATTTTATATAAACGGTCTGATATGGGCAGTCTGTATATAAACGGTCTGCGCGGTATATATACGGTGTCTTTTCACAAATTGACTGTAACATATATATATATATGTATATATATATATATATATATATATATATATATATATATATATATATATATAATATATATGTATATATATATATATATATATATATATGTATATATATATATATATATATATAATATATATATATATATATATATATATATATATATATATATATATATATATATATATATATGTATATATATATATATATATATATATATATATATATATATATATATATATATATATATATATAAACAAAAAATACAATCCTGAAAAAATTTGATAATTATATGCTTGATCGTTTCAAAGAAAATACCTTGTTGCCAGGCTTTCTCTCCGGATATATATATATATATATATATATATATATATATATATATATATATATATATATATATATATATATATATATATATACCGGGTAGAGAGAAAGCCTGGCAACAAGGTATTTTCTTTGAAACGATCAAGCATATAATTATCAAATTTTTTCAGGATTGTATTTTTTGTTTTTCAGAGGTCCTGTCAAACTTGAGTGACGTCAGAATTCAGTGTACCGCCGTCATCTTGAATTTTTTCAAATAGCACCGTAGGTCGAGTGATATATCGTAGAAAAGCTGATTTATTCCTCTTTTAAAAAATACAGAATACGTACCACATTACTAAAAAAAATAAGAGAAACAATTTTCCAAGACATACAATATGTAATTTTTTAATTCATACTAACTTACAAAAATATTAATAGTTTCCTTATAACAGGAGCTCAAAATGTTGTCCACCTGTGTCTTAGCAATAATACAATCTGTATTTGAAGCGTCGAATAGAATTTTTTATCATTTATGGAGAAATTGTTTGTATCTCAAGATATTTGAAAGTTTTTGAAAAAGATTTGTTTGAATGAGAAATCGATTCTCTATTTCATCCTCTCAACGATAATTTAAATTAAAAGAAAAAACTTCATTAATATTTACAAAAAACCATTGATTTCCTTCGTTACGTTTTCAAATAACTCTATTTTCGTCGCATCTGCAAATTGGCGAAATTTATGGCGAAATTAGTAAGGAATAATATAAAAGAGAAATATATAGTTCACATACTTCAACGTTCCCATGCACGCAATCCTTTCCTTATCTAGTTTTGAAATTACTCATTACACCGTTTATAATGTGGAATTATCTGGATAATTAGTTTTAATAACATATTTTTATCGTTTTAGATTCGATATACCTTCATGCCATTTCAAAATTAAATAACTCTTCGTAGAATATATAGTATCGTCCCACTAAAGAAATAAATGAAAAATTGTGCTATTTGCTTTGAGAACAGGACAGAGTGTTGAAATTTGACTACAAACATTTCTTAATATTTCAGGGTAATTATTTAGATAAACGTAACACTCTTGAGAATTCATAAAATTTTGGTTACTTACTAATTTTGGGCTGAAAAAGACGAATCTGATATCAGAAAATCCGGGAAATCAACTATTTCCATATAATCACCTTCGAAAAAATTCTAAGGAAATGTCAACATAGCGCCATCATAATGGATGTCGTTCAGTATTGCAGTAATGCCAACCTACAATAAGGAACTACGAAATAACTCTAATTTACATAAAATTTTCGTTTTACTCACTCATTTTGGGCCGAAATTGACGAAATTGAGCCTGAAAAGAGTGAAAGCAGAAAAAACTAAGGTATTTATCGATAATTCAACAGACTGCCCCGATTTACTTGAAATTTCGGATTATAGCTTATTTTGTCCTGAAAAAGCCGAATATGAAGTCAGATTTTGTCGCTGGGTCATCTTTTTTTCAAAAACTTGAGCTGATCTGACTTTTTCTAACCTTACTAACCTAACCTCCGAGTTCATAAAAGTATAGAATTCATGAAATAGACAATGTTTTAGATAATAAAATTCATCTATTTCATGAATTCTATATTTTTATGAACTCGGAGGTTAAGTTAGTAAGGTTAGAAAAAGTAAGGTCAGCTCAAGTTTTCGAAAAAAAAAGATGACCCAGCGACAAAATCTGACTTCATATTCGGCTTTTTCAGGCCAATCAAGTAAATCGGGGCAGTCTGTTGAATTATCGATAAATACCATAGTTTTTTCTGCTTTCACTCTTTTCAGGCTCAATTTCGGCCCAAAAGAGTGAGTAAAACGAAAATTTTATGTGAATTAGAGTTATTTCGTAGTTCCTTATTGTAGGTTGGCATTACTGCAATACTGAACGACATCCATTATGATGGCGCTATGTTGACATTTCCTTAGAAACTTTCGAAGGTGAAAATGTGGAAATAGTTGATTTCCCGGATTTTCTGATATCAGATTCGTCTTTTTCAGCCCAAAATTAGTAAGTAACCAAAATTTTATAAATTTTCAAGAGTGTTACGTTTATCTAAATAATTACCTATTTCAGTCAGTGCATTGTTGTTCATGAACGCAGCTAAAAAGAGCGAACGGGAGTTATTGGACTTTCAGCGAGAGGTTTTTTGTTTTAGAAATAACCACCAAACTCAATAATTTGTCAAATGGGGCTCTTAGGAGATGACAATCTTGATGTATAGGTCTTCATTAGTTCTTTCTTAAAACATTAGGATAATGACACTTTGTCATGAAGTTTTTGGTATCATTACATCGGGAATAGCTTCTATGTATCATAAACCACTTGAGAACTTGAGAACTATATTTTTTTAAACCCAGAGCAGAACAAGCTACGAAAATTGTGACCAAATTGAACACTGTTCGAGTTAAACAAAAAAGATGTGGTGTTATGGGACACCAGGTAGGAAGGAAGTTTCTTCGGATTCGACATTATAATATAATTAATAATATAATAATAATGAAAATAAAATAAATAATGTATCGAAAGTGTAGAATACATATTATGTACACATGTAAGTTGTATAAACAATATAAACCATGTACAGGGTGTCCCAAATTCGAGGCGTATCATTGGGATCTCGGAAACTATAAGAGATACAAACTCGGTTAAATTAGGGCCAAGTTGCGGAATTTCACGCCAATCAAAATGCCGTCTTAAAAGTTTGAAAATTCCGAATCCTTCCGAAGATATTCGAAAAAAACCGAATATCCGCGATTTCGTTTTTATTCTTTTCTGACTCTATTTGAAGTGATATAACAAAATAAATTCCATATTCCCACTGTCACTTTTTCTGCTTTACAAGATGGCGCTGCTACATTTTCAATCCGACGTTTCGTTTCTTCGCAATCAACATCAACAGGCAAAAAATTCCATTTTATATCGAAGAATTGCGTCATAATCTAGTGAGAGAAATAAGAGCTATACGAGCAAGAACCATTTAACGCGCAATTCACAAAATTAATCGTTTAACCCAAAAATGCATTGCAGCAAACGGTTTTCAATTTGAATACTTGTTGTAAATAATGTTTAAATTTGTGTCTGGTTTCGACCACAGAGGCCCCGAACCAAAAACGGAAAAGTGGGGCGAGCCACCCCCTTCCGGCGCAAGTGAGGCACCAACAAACGGGGCGTGTGTGTTAATTTCAATTTGTAAAATTTTTGAAGTTTCTAAATTTTTTAGTTTTTAATGAAAATATATTTTCGAAGCTTTCACTGAGAAAAAAACATTTTTTTTACCTTTTTAAAAAGAAATTCATGATAAAATCAAATTTCAAATTAATTTACAGACATAAATTTTAGCAAATTATTTTTTTCTGAGTTTCCTTAAATAAGTAGACCAAAACAAGTTCCACATTTTCATAGCCATTTTTAGTCCTGGCGTCATCGGACGTTTCGTTCCATGGCCATCATCAACAATTTGCACTGATGATGGATTTTCGCCACGAGACGTCAAATAAATGCCAAGTGTGTTATGTCATTGAATTTAGAATTAAAATTAAAGTTGATCAAGCATAAAATGGAATTTTTTGCCTATTCAAAAAAACAAAGTTGATGATGATTGCGAAGAAATGAAACGTCGGATTGAAAATGTAGCAGCGCCATCTTGTAAAGCAGAAAAAGTGACAGTGGGAATATGGAATTTATTTTGTTATATCACTTCAAATAGAGTCAGAAAAAAAGGATTCGGAATTTTCAAACTTTTAAGACGGCATTTTGATTGGTGTGAAATTCCGCAACTTTGCCCTAATTTAACCGAGTTTGTATCTCTAATAGTTTCCGAGATCCCAATGATACACCTCGAATTTGGGACACCCTGTACATTAACTGATATGTAAATTAATACTTACGTATTTAATTTTATTTCGCTAATTAATTTTTCACTATTATCACTGTCAATTTCATTTAAGTCACTTGTTAGTTCACTTGCCATTGATACTATATTTAATATCGTATTGAAGATTTACAAACTATACGAAAATGAACGTGTTTGTTCACAAGTAAAATGAATTTATAATGTGAGTATACACCACGCGCTTAAACAAGAATTTCACGTATTTGTCGTGGCAGAAGGAGAAAGATAAAGAAAGAATGACGCATGCGCGTTGAACTTCCGTTATATGTCTTTCTTACGGTTTTAGTCTCACATAAATTTCAGTTTGGTAGCACAACAAAATCCCTATCTCCTCCGAGCCTGCCGTAAGGAGCTTCGTTCCAGATTTTATGTTCTTTTCGTAGCTTTGTGTTCTGTGTAAGAATATTGCGAAGAAGTACGTAATTTTTCTTAGTTTGATATCTCAAAAGCACATTTACTCATAATATACTGCTTCATTCTTTTATCCACTTATAGTTTTTAATTAATTGTTTATGATAATTTATAAAAGCTAATTGAAGTTTATTAAAATTCATAAAAGATGATGCATAAGAGCTTGTTGCATCTGTATAAATATAGGATATATTGTGAGTTGTTGATAGTCTTAATAAAGTAAAAGAATGTCTTACCACCAAGTAAGGGACTTCGTTCCAATAACAAGTACATTGGTGATGTGTACGCATATATTTAATCATAATTCAAACAGATTAATTCAATCGAATCTTCACCAAGATATCCCCTTTCAATTTCCTCGATCCTGTTTCCAAAACAATCCAATTAAAAGAGCTTTAGGTCTCCAATTAGCCTTTTAATGAAAGGGTGAGATTGTCGTACTTTTCGATGGCCATTTTTACGATGTCCTCTATTCAAGCTCCTTGTTGGGCCTACCATCCTGGTTTAAACGTGCGGGCGAGAACAAAGAATCTCAGAGTAAAGGGGGGACGAAGTAACAATGTCCGGACATCGGATCTTGGTGGGAAGGGATGAATAAGAGGATGAGGTATCGGTTTTCTTACACCACATATTACGGATGATGGAACTTCTTGCGACTAGGATGTTCTCTTCGATTGAATGAGCCCGTATGATGTAATTGGAATAAAAGGATGTCGAAGAAATTGAAAAGAGCTTTGAAAAAATTATTCTATGTCTTACCTTTCATAAACATTTGATTGGGCAATTACTTGATGAAAATCCATAACAATAATGCAAATGAAAATTTTGTTAAACGTAATAATTGTTTCGCCAAAAACAGCGAATTCTTCAGATGAATAATTCAAATTAATGAACAAAAACAAAAGTTGAATTTACTACGTTTATTATCACAAAAATGCTGGGAAAAATATAAAACTGAGATTGCAATTTCGGTCACTAGAGCATCATGGGGTAGATTGAATTAAGAATTCAACGTTTGCAAATCATTGCCGTGAATCATAGAAAATTTCAAGTAACCCGACTCAAGATCTGCGTACAGCTGTTTCGATCTTATTAGATCTCTTCAGTGCGGCTTACTTGTCTCGGAGTGAATTGACATATTTCTTACTGTTCCCCAATAAAAATCGCGGTCGAACTAATGTACTGATAACAACCTATAGCGCCCTCTGCCAAAGATATTAGAAACCAACAATTCGCTATTTAGACCGAAAATGCTGAATTCCGTCGCGAGAATACTTTCTGACATGAAGATGTCTACTCAACGTCATTGACGTATAGGAATAACCTAAGAAAAAACTCTCAGGATTTTTAATCAATGCCAAAGATATCACTTCAAAGTTTCAAACTTCAGGAGTTTATAAGTTGACTTGACCTTAAAGGAGTGTAAATAGGTCAGACTGGTCGATCGTTCAAGACAAGATTCGAAGAACACAAACAATCTTTTTTGAAAAATAAAACGGATTCAACGATTTCAAATGATTGCCGTGAAAACCATCACTCGTTTCCACAAATAGATAACTTCCAAATTATGCACAAATTACCGAAAGGGACCAAACTAACTTACTTAGAATCATTGGAAATTTTCAAACTCAATCATAATCCAAGAGATTTTCTGACGACCACATTGACTTGATATATTCTCCTATATTCAAACAATAATGTTTTTTCTAAGAACATTTTATTGTGAGGCCAAGCTACAGAAATTTAGAAATTTAGAGTGTGCATTTTGTGCAAAAAGTGTTAGAAGAAAACCAGCTCCGCCATTGTTTGTCAAATAGTTCCACATGATATAGTGATATGTTTTTCACTCAACTTTATTATTTATGTCTTTGTTATTAACAATTTTATGCAAAATTTTTTTAGTTTTTTTTAGTTTTTTGCTTATAAAATTGAAACTATCAGAGTAATCGTGATGGTGTCAATAGATTTATTGTAGAAAATGAAAAGACGACGAGAAAAATGAGAGGTCGGACGACTCGATCAGACCCTCAGTCTAAGGGAAAATTGGAAAAAACCTGCCAAAATGCAGTTTTTTCAAAAGTTCATAACTCGGTTGTTTTTTGAGTTGTAGCGTAGATCCTCCGGTAAGTATTATTTATCAATATAAACTTTATTTGTGCGAAGAGCAGGAACTGTCCGAAAACATAGTTTTTGATCTGTGGCCATTTGAATATTTTACTATGCAATTTTCTAGCAGACCTGAATGCGACAGGTATGGTCCGATTTCAATTTACAAAAAAGATTTTGAAAGTAAAATTCTCATAGTTCAAAACGTTCATCTTGGTTTTACATGAAAACGTTGAGAAAAATGTTAAAAATAAAGCTGAACATTGACGAAAAAGGGCCGAGCGCGTGAGAATAGTTGAAGAGTGGGGGTAGAGCAGCAGGCAAGGATAAGCACGACATTAGAAAGCGTCGGCATATTGAACATGACGGTTATTTCTCGGCCGTTTTTCGTCATGTTCAGCTTTATTTTTAACATATTTCTCAGCGTTTTCATGAAAAACCATGTTGAACGTTTTGAACTATGAGAATTCTACTTTCAAAATCTTTTTTGTAAATTGAAATCAGACCATACCTGTCGCATTCAGGTCTACTGGAAAATTGCATAGTAAAATATTCAAATGGCCACAGATCAAAAACTATGCATCGGACAATTCCTGCTCTTCGCACAAATAAAGTTTATATTGATGAATAATACTAACCGGAGGATCTACGCTACAACTCAAAAAATAATTTTCCCTTAGACTAAGGGTCTGATCGAGTCGTCCGACCTCTCATTTTTTTCGTCTTTTCATTTTCTACAATTAGTCTATTGACACCATCACGATTACTCTGATAGTTTCAATTCTATAAGCAAAAAACTAAAAAAACGCGATTTTTTGCATAAAATTGTTAATAACAAAGACATAAATAATAAAGTCGAGTGAAAAACATATCACTATATCATGTGGAACTATTTTACAAACAATGGCGGAGCTGGTTTTCTTCTAACACTTTTTACATGAAAAAATCTCTGTAGCTTGGCCTATGTACCAATTTGGGAAATCCACTTCGATTAGGCCTTCTTGAAATATGATGTTCCTCTTGTCCATTTAGGTACCCGCAATAATTATTTCCCACCCGTAAGCGCAAATCTATAATTCTGTATTCAGTTCTTAACTCATCTGCCCGATGATGGTCTAGTGACCGAAATTGCAATCGCACTTTTATATTTTTCGAAGTATTTTTGTGATAATAAACGTAGTAGATTCAATTTTTGTTTTTGTTCATCATGTTAAATTATCACGTAGTAACGACGGATTCCATCAAATAATTCCAACTAACTTTACAAATGGAATATCTTACGAATATAGAAATAGGAAATACAAATGAGACTGGGAAAACTTTTATTTTTTTATTTTATTCTTTCGTTTAAGTTTGTTTTCTTGATTTCCAGAGTACTGAAACATTTATTCCCAATAAATAACTCTACAGATTTGAGAATTAATTATTGGTTGTTCCATGCGATGTGTTATAGAATGTCCAAAGATTCGTATCGGCCAATTATGGTCACAGAAATTGAGAAATTCTTTAAAGTGAAGCACTATTTTAACTTGACACTATTATATATTGAACCATTAATGAGGAAACTTCTCACTAATATTTGGATTCTAATCAATGCAGCACTTTTCGACGTTCTTCTTATTCCTCAGATGTTGAATAAATAATGGTTAAATTCTACAGATACAAATATTTATATACCTACCATCTTAATTATCAAAGAATTTAAGTAAAATATAATGGGAATTAATTCTGACGGAACTACTTCTTGGAACTTAACAGACATGTTCAATATGGAGCGTCTTGTGAGTTTTAATTTTAAACCTTTATTTTTCAATAATGTGAATAATTATATAATTATATATAATCAGTTTTTGATTTTCACTATATTTTGTCAAACGTAACAATTGTTTCGCCAAACACAATGGCTTCTTCAGATGAATAATTCAAACTAATTTTACAAAATATATACAAATTTTAAAATACTTATCAACAATGGAACAGCGAGTAAGTTAACATCTTTTTATTTTTTTTTAATTGAAGCCGATGTCTGTGCTATTAAATTTGGACATACCGATCAATCAAAGCTCAGAATAGTATTCCTCTACCGGGGTGTCCGCGGAAGGTGGCTCGCCCCTATAACTTTTTTGTTTTCGGAGATAATGAAATGAAGTTTAGAGGATCTGTGTGATGCATAAAACTGCATTCTGTGAAAAGTAATTCAACTTCATGCAACTTCCGGTTTCACCGGAAGTGACATAAACTTTCGATTTTTAAATGGGACACCGGGTATATTTTCAGTTTTTTTGTCTCCATTTGACATTTAGAATACAACCATGTATCATTTGTTACTTTTTTGTAAACTTTTTTTATTATTTTTTCGAAATAAATTTTTATTCTAGAGGGCTATGGATGCGTTCAAATAACTAATTTTGGTCCTAAAACGTATGTTAAAATACAACTTCACTGTTTTCGATCAGAATGTTCCAGCTATGTGAAGTTCAATTTTAAAACTTTTATTACTATTTTTTTTCAAATGGCAACATGGTGGCTCGTCGGGTTAAAAAAAAAGATAATTTTATTACGATTAATTTGATACCGCACTCTAGGTATTAGGTTGAAAGAAAACTTTCGATAAAAACCTGAAATCCTATAACCTCAGAACTTTCTTTAAATGAAGAATCTTATTGAGATTGATATAACATTTGAAATCATCGAGTAGCCTGTGACCAACACAACTGAAACAAAATAAGTTCGAAGCCACGCCCACAAATCTACGTCTCAGAACGGTAAACAGGGCAATTTTAGGACCGAAATTATTTATTTGAACGCATCTTTAGCCCTCTAGAATAAAAATTTATTTCGAAAAAAAAATTGAACAACGGTTACAAAACGTAGCAAATGATACATGGTTGTATTCTAACTGTCAAAAAAAACTGAAAATATATACCAGGTGTCCCATTTAAAAATCGAAAGTTGCATGAAGTTGAGTTACTTGTCAAAAAATGCAGTTTTATGCATTAAACAGATCCTGTAAATTTCATTTAATTATCTCCGAAAACAAAAAAGTTATAGGGGCGAGCCACCTTCCGTGGACACCCGGTATAGAGTAATAAGGTCTATCAAGAAAATAAGATTTTATTCGTTTTCGAAAATTGGCCAAGGAAGTTATAGATTTCCTCTGGAAGGTGATTGTAAATTTTCTTAACATTGTAAACGATGGACTTTTTTGTTAATTCAGAGGAAGGAATAGGGAGGTGAACATGAGTCCCGAAGATCTGGAGGAATACCCGTGCTGTGACACCAAGGGAACGGCATGAAATTACTTATGAATCAAGCACACAGATTCAAGTCAATATAAAGAAGGAAGCTTTAAATTTCCATTTTTCTTGAAGTAAGGTTTGCAACGAGCCCTATTTTTCAGTACAGCATGTAAGGAATTGCTCTCTTCCGCAATTTGAGAATGATGTCAAGTTGTGAAGATTACTTATGAAGTACTTATGAATCAAGCACAAATTGATATTCAGGTAAAATTCGAACTGATGGTTCGGGGACACACGAATTGCGGTCAAAATTTGAAGCAGGTAGAAGGGTACTTAGGTGGTTGTTTTCGACGACTGAATTGCTTGGATGGTTAATCTTTTTATCTTAAATCTCTATACATATCATGTATTAGGCGGTTAAACAGACATTTCAACCGTCAAGGAAGAATCATTTTTATTGATTAATGACATCGAGAATAATATTGTAGTGTTTTCCTGCGAAACAAATATAAAATTGATGTGTCTTCAAGAAACATTATATATGGATGGTACATTTGACTACTGTACCAAATATTTTTTGCAATTGTTTACCATCCATGCATTTGCAAAAGGAAACTATGTCCCTGTGGCTTTTTGTCTTCTAAAAGATAAACAGAAAAGCAGCTACTTCAAATTATTCAAATTGCTGGAAGATAAATGTAAATGTTCAGGGCAAAATTTGAACCCGAAAACTATTATAATCGATTTTGAGCAAGCCATTCATACCAGTATTTATGAAGCATTTCCAGAAGCCAAAGTAACCGGTTGTCGTTTTCATCTTGCTCAGTCTTGGTAAGTTTTATTACATATTATGATGTATACTGATGAAATAATTATTGTTTTGAATTATTATTAGGTGGCGCAAAATACAAAATCTTGGTTTAAGTTTAGAATATAAGAACATAGATTCCGAAATAGGACAATGGCTAAAACACGTCTTTGGATTAACTTTCCTTTCACCAGAGGAAGTGGGAGATTGTTTTGTAGAAGATTTCATGTCAGATAAACGTACTGGAGACGATAGAATTGACAAATTTGTCGATTATTTAGTGGAAACTTACATCGATGAAGATTCGAAATTTCCTCCCGTCATTTGGGCGGAATGTACCGGAAGCATTTACCGGACAACAAACGCTTGCGAATCTTTTCATTCAAAGTTTAGCAGAACCTGCAGCTCTCCGCACCCCAACATCAATATTTTTATAGAAACGTTAAAAAGCATTCAAACAGATACTTATATTAAAATTAATTCTGTTATTGATAATAAAACGAGATTTGTGCGAAAAAATGTATTAGATAAACAAGAGTTCATTAACAACAAAATTGGTCAGTACAATAAAAAAGATATTAGTAGGTATAATTTTGTAAAATGTGTTAGTTATAAGTTTAGTGAAGTAGTTTTATGATGTATATGCATGTAGATGTAGTCTGTAGTATTGTATAATTTCTATGTTTTGTATATTATATATATCTTTATAAAAATTAGAACTTTTACTTTCAATTTACCCTCTTGCCCCTAAATAAGTTTCTGACCGCAGTTCGGTTGGAGATTAGGACTCCTCAGGTAGGCACAAAAATTTTGACCGCAATTCAGTCACTCTCGCAAAATCGACCGCAATTCGTGTGCACCGGATGGTTCTCATTAGCCCTAGGTCAAGGTAGCAGTTCAGTTTTATCAGCTTGAATTCTCTAATCATTTCACTTAAGTTACTAGATAATTAATACAGAATATAATTATCTAAACTTTAAAGGTAAACTGAACATTAATTCAATCAATGATTATCTACTGACAGTCAATATACAGTCGTTGGGACTAAATCGGCCAATTTAGGAATTCAAGAAAAATAGAAACGGTGGGAACAAATTCATCAAAATTTTGTAGCTAGCAACAACTTTCAAAATATAACTTATTCCTCATGAAATGAAAAAGAAGTAGGTTCCTCATCTAGAGACATAGTGTATATCGTCATTCTTTCTTGTATTGATTCACATATTACCAATATTTATTGAAATATTTGTGTAAAAAAATGTTTCTATGAGGTACCATCCAGCCAATCTTGACCGTCACAAAAAACACAAGATTTTAAATCTTTGTCGAATTATTCTTAACAAATTTCTGTTTCCAGATCTCTCGACATGCTCCAAGACAAGTCGAAGATACGGCAGCTCCAATATTCGCGAATTTGCATAACAAGTTTGCTGCCGTCTCGTTGACATTTACCTCATTCTTTTATTCCGGCCGTCTCATTTGCAATGTATACTATCGGATGATGATGACACCTTATTAGCAGTGCGAAGGGAATTATAAGAAACTGAATAATCGACGCTTTCATTACGAGAAGATAAGTTCGCAGGAGCGATTTTTTCTCGAAATCAAAAACTGGTCGAATAATAAAGAACATAATCAAACGCGTTTTAATATGCTTGGTAGTAATTTTGAGTGAAAAATGGCCCCGATTTGCATCGTATAATGAAGTTGTCTGAATTTAATTTTGCTGAATTTGTTACCATTGAGGAAAGTTTAAACTTTAAAATAAAACATATTAGGCTTGAGTTTAACTATATAAAAATATTTAGATACTGTATTTAGCAGTATTGCTAGGAATTTGAATTCTCTTACTTTCAACATTTATAGAAAACCAACCTTCAGTGCTTTTCATTCGTTCATACATAAGTTGTTCACTATTCCATTATCGAAAACAAATTTTCAAAGCGAAGTTAATACAATTAAATTATTAGCCACCAATAACGGTTACAATACCACTCTTATCGATAAGCTCATTGGGAAAAAACGAATAAATAATCTGTTGTATTTAATATACCCAACGCAAACTATTAATGAAGAACAAAAATACTTCCCAAAAAATGATATGCCGAATGTGAGTAGAAAAATTTGTAACATACTATCGAAAAATAACGTTGAAACAATTTGTACAAACAAAAGAAACTTGAAGTCATTCTTAGTCAATAGTAAAGAAAAATCTGACATCGGAGAAAACAGTGGTGTTTACAAAATATTTTGCGACGAATGTCCTGCTTTCTATATTGGACAAACAGGAAGGAATATAAACATTCGTGTTGAAGAACATAAGAAGTCAATTTTACAAAATAAAAATACCACTGGCATCTCCGAACATTGTATAAAATTTAATCATTTCCTGGATTTCAACAAAACCCAATTGTTACATTCAGGTAACAAAGGAAAGCGCCTTAACCTTCTTGAAATAAGTTCCGCCCATAACAGTTAAAAACCCCTTATAAACCAACAAATTGATTTTCAGGTATCACCTTTGCTATTATATGTTTTATAAAATAAAATGTAATACTCTCCTGTAGTCAGTCTTGATAATGAGTTCATAACTCGAAACATGTCGTCTATTTGTTACTGCTAAATACAGTATCTAAATATTTTTATATAGTGAAACTTACGCAAAGTGTGTTTTATCATTTTCAAACGCTTTAGTATTATTACTTGCATTTTTCCGATTCAATTTTTCAGCTTCAAGATTCGTTAAAAAGTAGCACTTAATAAAGAAAAAATTATATAACGGATACTTTAAACAAAGAATGACGAAATGCAAAGATAAAAATTAAAATGAACCTCACGTAGAACATAAAACGAACATGTTTCTTCTTATTCGTAATTTATTCACATGCCTTATCTCTGTTCATTTATCAACTCCACTGATTTACCAAAAGAAGCGCAACATTTTTTGTCGACAATCCAAATGGATCCACCTAATGAAGGGGTTCTCAAATCTGTACGTTTATCAGTTATACTTTATTATTTCATTTTGGAGATTATACGTGATAATATTTAAAAGATTTTTAGGTGATTTGCATATCGCCCTGTAAATACTACCGGTTTCTTGGTATGCGTTGGTTGGTCCATTAGCCACTTCCAAGATTGTTGCATCTTGAAGTACTTACAGACTTTTCAAGAAGATAAAAGTGGTAGATCAAAATCAAATAAGTTAGTTTGTTGTTAATATATCAAGAAAACAAAAACTAAGTATTTGTTCACCTGTTTCAAAGATTCTTATGAAACATCATTTTGATTGAAATAATTTGACATGTATTCACTGTTTTAGATAATATAAGAGGAAGTATACAAACTTTTGAGATTCCGTTATAAAATTGTGAACTCTGAAATAATGGAACGTCAGAAAAATAGATAACTATATTTTATAGATGTATGCATTTATTTTATAATAATCTTTACAACTTGGCACCATTCTCAAATTGCAGAAGCGAGAAATTCGTTACATGTTTGTAAAGAAGAAAAGGACTCATTGCAAACCTTACTTCAAGAAAAATGGAATTTTTACGCTTCCTTCTTTATACTTACTTGAATCTGTGTGCTTGATTCATAAGTATTTTTATGCCGTTCCCTTGGTGTCACAGCACGGGTATTCCACCAGATCTTCGGGACATCATGTTCACCTCCCTATTCCTTCCTCTGAATTAACAAAAAAGTCCATCGTTTACAATGCTAAAAAAATTTACATCCTTCCAGAGAAATTAAAATCTATAACTTCCTTGGCGAATCTTCGGAAACGAACAAAATCTTATTTTCTGGATAGACCTTATTACTCTATAGAGGAGTACTATTCTGAGCATTGATTGATTGATATGACCAAATTGAGTAACACTGTGTTCTATTGTGAAGATTGTATATATTTTGTATGGAAATGTGGTGTGATTTGGTTTTATTTCTAGGTACTACATTATTTAGTTTGTATATTTTTTGATTGAGTGTGTTTATTTTTATGTTTTACATTGTCTAGTTCCTATATGTTTCGCTTCGTCAATAAAGTATATAATTACAAATACAACTAAACTTGAATTCGTATTTACATAAACAACACTGATAACCCCTTTTTGACCATCCTTTATAAAGCTAACTCGCGACATTGTAACTGTTCGAATTTAATCTTGTCCTCAGGTTTCAGACTGAGAAGAATATATCATCATTCACTATAGACACAACTTATATGTTTACCTTCTTCCTGTCCTTTTACCTAAGTAAGCTGAAAAATGTGTGCGTGTGCAGTCTTTCGGAGAATAAAGAAACCATGATTATACATTATTCAGTAGTTTGCCGGGTAGAAATGCAGGTAGCAAAGGATCTCAATAAGGCAGACAGTCGACCGAAAATTAAAAGTGAACGAGGTATAGAAAACTTGGGGGACTAAACCGCTATTCACTAGAACCAGACCCTTTTAGATCTACTAGTTATAGGGGATGTAGAAATATATTTTTAATAGATACGTTTCGTTGGATTTTGGTGAAATACTGAAGTTACGTGATTTGCAATTTGGCCCATGAGTTGTAACTAAATTATTGTTACTCTATTTTTAACTGTTTAATGTTTAAAAGAAAATCAAAAAGTTAATTCAATTTATTGATTAATTCATTAAAAATACGTAATCTTCGAGTATACGTATACTATATCAACTCAATACAATTATTAAATTTCAAAAAAAAACTCCTTATATAAACTTAATTCAAGTGAGGTACGAAATTTTGTAGGATTTCGAGAGTTTGGGGGTACAAAAATCCTTCAAAAACCATATTTTTTTCAGCTCCATAAATAACTCCAGATTGTCCTTAAAATTATTTACACTTTGTTGGAATTTGTAATTTGATTGGAAAGTATCAATAATAGTTGTAAATATACAGGGTATTTCTCAATGTATGACTTCGTATATATGTATTATATCAAACTTTTTGTTTTGAAATTACTACGCAAAATTTCATTTTAGATCAGACAACTGTAAGTATTTTTATTTTTCACTTGTATATTATTTGTTGATTTTACTTTAGATACGGTTGCTATAAATACACTCATTATGCCCTGAGGCATTATGAGCGGGCATTATGGATCATAACGCCCGCTAATTGTACGAGGAGAAATGAAGCAACTTTCATTGATTCAATACTTCATAATCCTTGTCGTATACGACTCTGGATTTCTCCGGCCATGAAATATTCGCAGCTTTGGCTGCATTTTCTATGATATTCTTGGGTAAATTCATTTTCATTTCCATTATTTCTATAAGACTACACAAAGAAAGCAGCGATGACATTCACTAAATAAGATGACAAAAATATTCGTAAACGTCAAAATATCAACAAATGACATGCCTACTATGAGAAGGAAAATGGAAAGTTTTGGAGCAATGAACCGATTTTAAAATCGATTTTTCATCATAATAAAATAATTCTTTCGTGAAAAATAAAATCTTGTATGCACCACGTGCGTTACTAGATCCTACCGCGCATCGGGCTAGAAATAAGATATGAAATTCAATTTTCAAAAGGAATAAGTTTCTGTAGATTTTGCTTATTTCTTCTGCAAATATATGAGTTTTTTCAGATAAATTCCTCTACCTAAGTATATAGTGAAAAATAAATTTTGAGAAAAAAAAATCCGAAAAATTCATCAAGAATTTTGACAAGAAAATAAAAAACTGATTCGAAATACAGAATTTTCATTACAAAATAATTCGAGAATACTGACATATAATAATAGAGATTTAGGATCTTATTTCCAATGTTGTTTAATTATGTTAATTATTCTGAATATGGCATATTTTTCAACCCAAAATTATAATATAAAACCGAAAGATTCTGTTGACTACAATATACGACTATGGACTGCTAAGAGGCTACTTATTACTGAATTAATTTAATTGCGAAAACTATAATTAAATATGTTAATTATACAAACTTAAATCAATGAACTATGGGAATTGTGAGAATCTGAATCATCCATGACTTTTTGCGAATATACAAGGATTTCTTCTCTAAATATGGTTTTTATTAATTGATTTGTTATTTCACAAGAAGGTTCTTGGTATTCTCAACGATGACATGAATGCTTTATAATTCGACTTAATTTTAAATTCATGATGTTAGTAATTATAAAGCGATAATTTATTTTCGTGATGAGATTATACAATTCAATTAATTTAGGAGCAGTTTGATGAAAAGAATAAAGATATCTCTTATAACAAGATCTACACATAGCGCGAAAATTATACAATAAATTAGTTTATCATTCAATTCATAGGCATAATGCAAGTTGGAAATAATTGGTATTGTTGTTTGTAATAATATTAACATCATAAGAATATAGAGTGTCCTAGATAAAACTGTTCTGCTGAATATTTCGTTTAGTATAAAGTTACGACAAAATTCGAAGAACATGTCGAATTATAATTTGGAGGGGACGTTTTATCAGTCGTTTAGTGGCTACGTTCGATAAGGAACTTGGGGGCATTAATTAGTTATGTGAGGGGATTAAAAAAAGATTGTGTGGTTTTATGGAATCACGATGCAATTGGATTTTTTTTCGGTTTGTAGGCATTAAACTGAAAATTTTTATGAAATTATTTGTTCTAGGGTAACAAAATTGCGTTTTCAATCTTTATTATTGAAAAATGGGAATGATAATAAGAATTCAATAATAGACAAAATATTCTATAATAAAATTTAATTTCAATTTTCGTATTAAAGTACGGAATACATAATTAATACAATCATTTAGATTATAGACGCATATTAAAAACTAAGAGCAATATTTATTTAAATCATTGTTGTCAACTTCAATTATTCTATCAATAACGACCAGAAACATTTTTTACTTCATTTAACCCATTTTTCTCGCAATTTCCTACTGTTTCTTGAGAGAAAAAAAATTACGTGATATTTGCCGGGACTACTGACTATTGACTGAGATTTCTCTCGACTCCTAAACATTTTGGGGTGATAAAATAAAAGTTTCACTTTAAAAACTACTCTCGCACGTAACTGCTTTCCTTCGATACACTCCAATAGTATGTATTTTCGGGAAAATTACAACTAAAAATGTTTCTCCAAAATCGGAGCCACGGCGAGTGATACATAGGGTTGAGGGGGGCACTAAAAATCGTCAAAACTACCTCAAGTAATCAATGGATCCCCTTGTTCCAAAAATTGAATACCATCCGAGAAATATAAAAACTTCACCGTCTAGACATCAAACGATTTCTAATCGCCAGAGTCCGAACTAGTATTTATTCGAAACGTCGATAACAGATTCGAATGTTCGAAAAATATATTCGTTCTCAGATTGCCACATCCATTCCAACAGCCCAAGGCGGTATAATTTCCATCCGCGACCAGAGATCGGTTAATGCACCTAATGTTTCTTCAAATTATAACATGAAAAAATTCGTAATTATACGTTGTACGAACTGGGATGTAAGCAAGTCATTTCGATTTCGAAACCGACTCGGTCAATGTTAGTAACTACGTATCAAAAGTACTGAAATTGAATAAAAATTATGAGCGATCTGAAAGGATAAACAACATGGCAATCCTGACATACTCCTCTAATAATTAATTCTGTCTCAATGGTATTCCATTGAATTATTTGTTGATTTATTGAACGTGTTTCTTTCACTTAATATTTCATTATTTTGATCGGGATATCTTCCTTTTGAGGTACGTTCGTTACTTGAAAGGTAAAGCTATTAAAATGTGACAGTATGTAAAACAGTTCTACAAACAAGCATTAATTTAACTCCACAACGACTGAATATAACTTGACTATGTGTTATTTTCGCGATTTTTACTGAGGAACAATTAGAAATTTGTTAATTCACTCCGAGTCAAGTAAGTTGCACTGAAGATATCTAATAAAATCGAAACAGCTGTATGCAGATTTTGAGTCTGGGTGACTTGACATCTTCTATAATTCACTGTTATTATTATTATTATCACATATTGATAAGGGCAGAGGTATACATGTAACATATAACCAGCTTCCTTGGAAGATTTTTTGATAATTTATAAATTATTGAAGAATTTTCTTTTGGAACGAAGTTAGAAGATAGGGATTTTGCTGCGTGACTAAACTGAAAATAATGTGAGACTAAAACAGGAGGAAAAACATATAACGGAAGTGCAACGCGCATGCGTCATTATTTCTTTATCTTTCTCCTTCTGCCACGACATATAGGTGCATGAAATTCTTGTCCAAGCACGTGGTGTATATTCACATTAAAACTTAATTTTACTCATAAATAAACACGTCTATGTTCGTATTTTTGTAAAATTCAAAACGATATTAAATATAGTAACAATGTCAAGTGAACTAACAAGTGTTTTAAATGAAACTGACAGTGATAATAGTGGAAAATTAATTAGCGAAATAAAATTGAAAACGTCAGTATTAGTTTACAAATATAAGTTAATGTACATGGTTAATATTGTTTATACAACTTATATGTGTACATAATATGTATTATATAGAATCATAAATTGCCAGAAATGTATTATAAAGTGATATGTAATTGGTAATTAGGCAAACTTTTTTAAAAGAAATTTATTCACGCTACAGTTTCGAGGTTAGGGTTTTCCTCTTCAGGCTAAAAAGACATGGTTAAATGATAAGCATCACAAAAAACTTTTAAAACTTACCAGAATGAACAATAATTAATTGTAAACTAAAAAGCATATAGAACACTAAAAAACTTTTCTTAAAAATCTTTCTTTATAAATTCAACAATCAAAGAACCTCTATCTGAATTAAAATATTAGTTGTCAAAGTAATACACAGATACACTGTTATTAGTACAGCGGATCACAGACAAACACGTAGAAAACAACACATTAATAATGGTCTTATGTAAGTATTAAATAGCGAGCTAAACGATAAGTACAACAACGCAACACGCTCGCTATTTAATACTTACATATGACCATTATTAATGTGTTGTTTTCTACGTGTTTGTCTGTGTTCCGCTGTACTTTATAACAGTGTATCTGTGTATTACTTTGACAATTGATATTTTAATTCAGATAGAGGTTCTTTGATTGTTGAATTTATAAAGAAAGATTTTTAAGAAAAGTTTTTTAGTGTTCATACTATATGCTTTTTAGTTTACAATTAATTGTTGTGCATTCTGGTAAGTTTTGAAAGTTTTTTGTGATGCTTATATGTTTAACCATGTCTTTTTAGCCTGAAGTAGAGGAAAACCCTAACCTCGAAACTGTAGCGTGAATGAATTTCTTTTAAAAAAGTTTGCCTGATTACCAATTACATGTCACCTTATAATATGTATTCTACACTCTCAATACATTATTTATTTTATTTTTATTATATTAATAATGATATTATGATGTCGCACCCGAAGGAACTTTGTTCCTACCTGGTGTCCCATGACACCACATCTTTTTTTTTCACTTTATGTGAATAATCTAGTTTTATCAATTTAAAAAAAGGGATATTGCAATCCAAATTATAAATAATTTTAAAGGTCATTAACATCGTACATAACTTCAAAAACTTCACGAAATCGAGGCAGTGTTGCAACGTTGAACGTGTACGAGTTTTTCTTCAGATTTGACTCGAATTATCCGTGAGATGAAAATACTTAAATGTAGAACAACCACAAGTTTTATTACGAATACGTACCAGAGCTGCACAGTTTTTGTCGTCGACAACCTTGATAGTCTACCATTCATTCATTATAACTCTACGCTGTGATTTGGTTGGAGTTATATAATACCGGTATCGTTAAACTATTATAATATAATAATATAAGCGTAGTGTGAGCACCTGATATCATTATTTAATCAAATTTTCTAAATCTGGACAATGCAGTTATCTTTCTATTTTGAACACTTTTACTTCGCAGTCAACCGGAACTTATTCAATATTGTTTGGATTCCTTCAAACATGGATGCAATAGCGAAAGAGTTTGATATTTTCGAAAACATTAAAAATTATTTTTTTTGTGTTGAAATTATTTTTCTAATTTTTTTTTACTTCTTAGTTACTCTTTGTTTTTTTCAGCAAACCAATTTTCACTGGAATATATAAAAAATATATAATATATATATAGGTATATATATATATATATATATATATATATATATATATATATATATATATATATATATATATATATATATATATATATATATATATATATATATATAATATATAATATAGTATATATATATATATATATATATATATATATATATATATATATATATATATATTTTATATATATATATATATATATATATATAATATATATATATATATATATTATTTAGAAATTTCATTCTGTTGAAAAGTTCTGGTAAAAAATGAAATAGGTGCTGCATGTTTCTCCCCTTCAAAAATTCACAAGAATATTAAACATATAATCATAATGTAGCCTTGGTGGAACACGCCCATAAAATGCCATTTATTTAACGCTGAATTTGGAAATTTTGAAAGCGTGTAATTTTTCCAGAACATACCTAAGAGCTTGTTCACGTGAAAAATCCCATTTATTTATCGATAAGGAATCAACCTTCTAAAAACTTTCGCACTTATTTGGAACAAAATATTTTGTCTAGCCCTTCTATGTGGATTACAGCTGACCTTGAGAGTGTTACTTACATTACTGACGCTCATTTTAGACCCCAGCTTTTATTCGACAGATATCTAGAGTGTAAAGCTACAGTTCCTCCGGAAAAATATTGTGGAACATTTTTGTTGCTGTTGCGTGTTTCCGAAAATGTTCCTTAAAATTTCTTTATTTTTCGGCAACAAATGTAGACTGTTCCTACTTATCGCCGGTTTCCATTTTGAGCGGTAAACTTCAAAAGAAAATAGGAAACATGTGTAAACAAATCCGTGTTGCTATCGCAGTGGAAACGTATCGAGAACGCAACTAGTTAATGTTTATGTTGCAGATTTTCAGTGTGCAGAGAAGTACGAAAACGAATAAATATATAGCTACGGGGTTGCTGTAGCTTATTTCCGTAAATGTTCCTAAATATTCCTTAAAATTTCTCTATGTTTCGGCAACAACCGTTGATTGTTTCTACTAAACAATATGCAACTATTGACAATTTTAGTTGCTTCAGTTTTAAAAAGAAATTGACGCATGTTGCCATAAGTTTTTACTACCTATGGCAACAAAGAGAAACATCTAGCAACAAAATGTTTTATATATATAAAAAGTTTTACTTACATTAGTGACGCTCATTTTAAAACCCAGTTTTAAGCTATTGCATAGCTTTTATCGCAGGCTTTGAGCGCGGCGACCGAATCAAGAAATTCCGTAACGAAAATAAAACCTAACACGCCCCACTCCGCCTACCATGTAGCTCGGCCGAGCGTTCGCTAAACGTGTATGTATATGATACGACTGTACGAAGCTTGCACGGATCGGGACGAGCTGCTCCGAAATCGGACGAATACGTAAGCAGCTGTTTGTGAGAAAGTATATAGGTGTATAGGTAGGTATCTATCATATTTTTATAATGCCACACTCACCGCATGTGCGCCCCGTAAGTATACATGTAGCTATATATGTATACATAGGTGTACCTATGTACAACAGTAAATAGCTATATATATTACTAATATTATGACTCCGAATATTGATATAAATATTTCACACGTTAGCGATGTTAATGTTAGGCGCTCATTTGTTGGAGATATTTGCGCGTGCTTATGCAAACTTAGAAATGGCCTACACATAGTCTCTCCGAATCCAAAATTGGACGAGAATATATGATATGTTCTCATTTCAGTTACCATAAACCTATAGTTTCAATGACAAAAATTCCTGATAACCTACATGTATTGTAGGATAATAAAAATATTTTAAACGATATTAACTTCTCGTTCACTCGATAAAAGAAAAAAAATTTGTTTCCTTATCGGTCACCACGCTCAAAAAGTGTAACTTGAATTAATATCAGAGAAAAAACTTGAATTATTATCAAAGAAATAGAAAAATCAGTAGAAGAAAAAAAAATGCTATGCAATAGCTTTACCGCGGCAGTCCCAGAGTGCCACACGTTTTTTTTTAATCGCCAGGTATCTAGAGTGTAAGATGCGATAAGAAACTTCGCTCCAAAAACATTCTAGGATGTGTTCGCATTAATTCACACAATACTATAAATTAGAACGTTAAAGAGAGATTCATATTCGGTAGCCCTCCCAAATATGAACAAGCAATTCATTTCATTCATTGTTCCACAACTCCCGATGAACATAACAGATCTGTACGATGTTGATTCAATATTGAATAAACACGATGTCTCGACAAAATCACCAACCGAACGTACCGCTGCTCTTTGTTCCCATCTCATCGATACTTCATCCGAGACACTAATTACTCCATCGTCTTCCAGAGCACCTGAAGTGCTCTCAAAACATATCGAGAGCACACAAAGAGGTGTGCGTGAAAAGCGCATTCCAGCTATCATCGAGGCTCGAGGAACGAGCCGTAACAATTACTCCAAGAGCAAACTAACGAACGGCCGGATCTCGAAACATTACCATTCTTTGGGTCATTTTAATTTCGTCCGATTCATCATCATCAGAAAACCATTATGGGCATCCAATATATCATGAGGATCTCTCACTTCTTTCGTTCTTTCTCGATGAGTCAATGGGCTGGCCGAGCGCTGCTCGCGAAGGTCGAGAAAAAAATGGAAGTGGATAACAACCCGCAAGTTTGAAGTGAGCTACTCACGTTTGTTCCATTTTGCGGTTCTTATAGTGTGAGAAATTAAACTGAAACATATTTTAACAGCAATTAACAATGATCCAACAAATTCTACAATAAGATACAAAACCACTGAAACAGTTTTTTTCCAGACACATGACATTGAATTGCAAACATTTATGTGTGGTTCTTTAGATATAGAAAACCAATCATTAGTATGATTGAATGAACTAATTAAGTTCATGTTTTTTATAATTATTGATATGTTTATTTGCATAACTTATCATAGTTATTAAGGTTTCAAGGGTAGGTATTATAAGGAAAATAACACTTGAGTTCTATGGTGTGTTTCCCAAAGGTCTCTGGGAGGAGGAATATACATAAACAGAAAGAGTTATTTTCCTTGTAACACCCATGGTGACTTCAACTCTCGATGTCCAACTAAATATTTTTTTAAATGTTTTTAATTCGAGAAAAACTTATTCAAAACAAAATAGAAAGGTACTAGATTTTACCTGAAGAAATAGTGATAACGCAATGACGGTTACTATGGTTGTAAGTAGTTATTTGTCAGTAAGACAGCACATAAATAGTTATTTATGTACCAAGTGCGTTATATAGATTCTGACGCCCGGAGGGTAACATTCGGCCCGAGGGCCTTTGACCCGAGGGATGAATGTTACCCGATGGGCGTTAGGATCTAGTAACGCACGTGGTGCATACAAGATTTTATTTTCACGAAAAATTATTTTATTATAATGAAAAATGGAGTTTAAAATCGGTTAATTGCTCCTATACTTTCCATTCTCCTTCTCATAGTAGGCATGTCATTTGTTGATATTTTGTGTAGTCTTATAGAAATAATGGAAATGAAAATGAATTTACCCAACAATATCATAGAGAATGCAGCCAAAGCTGCGAATAATTCATTGCCGGATAAATCCAGAGTCGTATACGACAAGGATTATGAAGTATTTAATCAATGGAAGTTGCTTAATTTCTCCTGGTACAATTAGCGGGCGTTATGATCTATAATGCCCGCTCATAACGCCCTAGGCCATAATGAGTGTTTTTATAGCAACCGTATCTAAGGTAAAATCAACAAATAATATACAAGTGAAAAATAAAATTATTTTTATGTGCTGTATATGTTAAACCAAAATAAATTTCCTAGGTCCAAGGGCGTTATTTTTCGTAAAGAAACCCCCCTAGAGTAAAATTTCGTTTTTAACTAACTTTGACATAATATCATTATTTGTCAAATAATATACCAGTCGAACACATAATATACCTATAGCAAATTTTATCCACATGAAAAACAACTACTGAATTTAAAAAAAAATGAGTACTTTCATTGTTTTGATCAAATAATTTGAACAAATGAAATAAATAATTTATTTCATTACCACTCAAACTTTATTTTTCAATTGAACACAATCAGTTTCGAAAATTCCCTAATTATAAAAGTAATAAATACCAAACAGTAGAAAAGAGCAAATCGTATTTAAAATCATCGAAATTTAAATTTATAATGAATAAAAATGATGACATATCAGAGTTAAAAAATTTAATTAAATTTCTAAACTGGTTGTTCAAAACGAAAACTTATTCAACAATCCAGCATTTTACAACATTTATAACATTAAATTTTGAGGCTGTATGGAAAGCGGGGACAAAGTGAAACAAACGAACAACGACGAGCGGTCATTAGGGGGAATCCGAGTGGGCCGAGAACCGAGAGTATGATTATCTATTATCTAGTCTTCTCGCGAGTGTTCCAGCTTGGACGGACACGCCCTTGCCCCCTTCCGCGCCCCCCTTATGCGACTCATCGCATTCTAACTGAACGTGCTCAGTGCTCACCTCTTGGTATTCTTCGTGATGGTGATGCAGTGTTGCCCTGTTTGTTGTTATGTGAAACGGTTAGTTATGTTGACCATTAAATTCTCAAAAACGACAACGGAAAATTTTTATACCTGCACCACCTACGCCAACAACATCTTCAACTGCAGAATTTCATCAAACGGTGACTCCCTGCGAAATGCTCATACTATGTGTGTATATATATATATAATTATATATATATATAAATATATATATATATATATATATTATATATATATATATATATATATATATATATATATATATATATATATATATATATATAATATATATATATATATATATTATATATATATATTAATATATATATATGTATATATATATATATATATAAATATATATATATATATATATATATATATATATATATATATATATATATACAGGGTGTAACATAAGTACATTAAAATATGTATATATATATAAGTGACGTATTCCTGAGACAATTTTAAGAAAAAAAGTTCATATAAACTTGTGTCTGGAAGTGCTTCGTTTCAGAGATACAAGATGTTGAAATTGAATTTTATTGTTGGTTTTTTCAAAATAACTTTTGCATAAAATAAGTTATTTGCACGAAATTTGGTGCCCGGAGTTTTTTCGACGTGGGAAATCATAATTTCGTATTAATTTTTATGTAGAATCTAGAGGACGCCGTGTACCTACGCTGGCAACCGTGATATTTCGTGATATTCAGATACAATTTTCTATATTAATGCACGTTACTTAGCTTCTAGGGGGGTAAATGAAGTTGCTGAGAACATTACAAAAAGTATCTGGCAGATCTCGTCGAAATAAACAACTTTTTTCCTATGAAATGTTCATCAAAAAATTATTCGTTTTCAAGATACAGATAGTTGAAATTTTCCTAAACATGGTTCAATTTCAACACCCTGTATCTCCGAAACGGAACATTTTCGGACACACGTTTATAAGAATTTTTTTCTTAGAATTTTCTCAGGAATACGTCTATTGAATATTTTAACGTACTTGTGTTACTACATATATATATATATATATATATATATATATATATATATATATATATATATATATATATATATATATATATATACAATACAATCATAGAATGATAACTAATTAAAATAACAATACAAACTTAAATTTAGTGATTTTATTTTAAGTGAATCAGTAGGTATTAAATTATGATTAAAACATATATTTCGTGATTATTTGGACAAATATTAGTTTATCAGTACTTCAAACAAAAAATTTACTTTCACTAGAAATAGTCACTACGAAAAATAAACAGATTATATTTAAAGAATAAAAACTCGATAGCCAACCTACGTGTACGTCATTTGTAGCAAATAAATAAAAAAAACTAAGAAATAAATGTTGAGTTATAAAAAAATTGAAACTAATTTTTGGGTATTTATTTGGTGTATTTAAAAAATAAAATATTGTGGTTTTTTAACAACTCAGGGGGATATTATTTTTGATAAAAATAAACATTGTATAAAGTTTACCGTATTGTATTAAAAAAAGGGAAACGCATGAGGTTGTTTCCGGAGGATTGACCGGATATCCGGAGTAATCCAAGCCCGTTTCATCGTTTAGCGAAAGATAATCCATTAAATAGTGATATTTCAAATTGCCAGTACTCATTACGTAGGTATATCTTATGTTAATAAAACCGATCTATCTTTGTCCAATATTCCAGAAGTTCCATGCCAAATTTTCAGCTCTTGAAATAACACAGTAAGCATATACGAGTACAGCTGATTGGCACGCCTAGCTACGCTGTCGTGTCTGACTCAATTTAATCCTATCGCTCACGGTGTACAATAATATATTGTACATCACTTTACGTAAATCCTAAGGAATTTGTAGTATCCTTCTATTCACTTTACTCACAAAGTACAGTATTCTGTAAACATCCTTATTACTATTTTAAACTGTTTCTTTACCTAGCGTTGAGTAGTTTACCCAAAATTTTTTTATTAATGGTACCTGTTACTGAGTTGTAGCAGTTGTTTTAGAATGTTGAAATGAAGTGGCGCTTCAAACTTCAAAACATGTTGTGACATGCCTGCTATATTTATTTTGGTAATAACCGATACGTGTATTTGTTACTTTCATAGTGAACTTGCTCAAAATTTAGCTTGTTTTTTCTATATTCGAGTAAATATTACTGTACAATATATTGTACATTGTGAGTAAACGGAAATCGACAGGTATGGTGAAAAAGTCCACGTTATTTAGAGTTCTTGTTATATTAGATTTATTTCATAGTAGTACGAATTGAAAAATGAGTAAAAAGTGCCGTTAACTGAAGAACAACTATATGAACTAATTGAGGAGGGCCTATCAGATATTGAAGGGCTTAGTGATGACGATTATGGGTGAAGAGATAGGGACGTAGAAGTAAGCAATGATTATGATGATGCAAATACAGTAAGAGAAAGAAGTTCAGATAATATGGAAGGTAATTTTGATGAAAAATCTTTTTCTTCCAGACGCAAGTTCCCTAAATGTACATCTAGGAGGAATTTTGTTTGTGCATGTGCAATATATATTCATGCATTTCAAAAAAACAAAATTGTTTTCTGATATATCACACAAATAAATGATCAGTTCTAACCTTATGTTATATTTCAATTGCATTTCATTTTACAAAATCGCAAATACACTACCACTTATTCAAAATGTGCAATTTATTGTACAAGTCATATATACCGTTTACTCACAATGTACAGTATATTGTACATATCACACCCCCTAAAATGGATGACATAGAATTTTTTCGAGTACACCAAAAAATTGTAAAAAAATAAAAAAGAGTACTTAAGTCTTCCTAATTTCAGATTTTTATCTTGAAACACAAAAATGCGTGAGCGAAAGGGTTAAGGCTAATCTTTCATTCGAAAACGCTTTAAAGTCCGTTCCAAAAATCCATTAGTCAGCTTGCTTTGTCTTCGAAAACGAACACCGATCTCGCAAATTGACTTTTAATAATCATTAGTTAACGACAACAAACCATCTCGTATCAATTTCTTCTACCTCTGAAGCTAGCTAATTAATTGAAAACATCTTCACATCTCATTGAAATCGATGATAATGCCATTTAAAATCTGTTTCGTAACAATAACTACTTTAAAAAGAGTATATCAATCTTCTTTGTCGGTAGCTGGCTGAAAAATGAACGAAGCGGTGCCAAGAGAAGATGGCAACGTCGAATTGAATATATTTACGCTTAGTATACAAGCCGGCGTTCAGGTGGTGACCCCAAGGTAGACGTATGTACCTACTAAAGAACATCTGTTTGCTTTTTCAATTCAATTTCGACCAGTTATATGGTTTTCTTTGGATGTCTCGAATGTTTCGACGACCACATAAAGGAAGGTTGGACGTATGCGTAATAAAATTGGGGAAATGGTGCAACATTATTGCATTTTAAATTAAACATTATTTTAGAGTGTTTTTCGTCCCTACGAGATGCAAATAACGACTTGACATGAATGGAGCACAACTGGTCGAAACGTCGTTTATATTCAATTTTATTCTGGGGATGGAAGTATTTGAAAGATAGGTATAAAAATATGTCCGTCAGGTGCACATCTTATTCATTTGATTAATCTTAAACTTTGTTATTACATAAATAAAGAACGAATTGTGAAAGTATTTCAGTAGAAGTTGAGGAATATGATGATGAAGTCAGGTGAGATACTCTATATAGATATAAAGATATGAGTATAATATCAGTGTATTATACTTAAATATAAATAAGAATTCCGAGAGAAAGAAGGAAACCAAAAGAAAAACACTCTGGTGGAATCATCCAGGTATGGATCACTCCAAAATGTTCTTTCGGAATTTTGAAACTACAAAGTCTCAAGGGTTATCTGGATCTCAGTAAGAATAAATTATTTAGTAAGATGTTTTAACCCATAACTGGTATCGTCGGGTCAGAATTGGCCAGGCGCATCTTCATTTCATCACAGGACAGGCGCTTTTGCACTTATGTGGTTGTGGTTCCGTGACTTGTCATAAATATTTCGTACAAATAGATACCTCAAAAGCCAGTTCCATTTGAACATCGCAAAGGCCGAATTGTACGCGTTAGGGTCAGATTTGACCCGAGGATACCAGTTGCGTGTGTGTTTTGAATTTATTTCACTATGGATTTTCTTATTATTGACGGCTGGCAGTATGTCGAAAAAGAACGTGAATTGTTCTTGAACAGTGAAGATGATGGCAAAGAGCCCTTAAATGCGACGGAGCTACAACGAATGAAAGTAGGCCGTCAATTTTTCAGCCCAGAACTCCTGATCCTGATGCAGTAAGTAGGGCAAAAAAACTCAAAATCTGCATACAGCTGTTTCGATCTTATTAGATCTCATCAGTGCAGCTTATTTGACTCGGAGTGAATTAACAAATCTCTAATTGTTCCCCAATACAAATCGTGGTCAGTAACACTGGTCGGATAACAATCCAGAGCGCCATCCCACCAAAGATATTGGGAAACAACAATTCACCGCTTAGACTGAAAATGCAGAAATTCGTCGCTCGAACTGACTCCGAGTCAAATAAGCTGCACTGATGAGATCTAATAAGATCGAAACAGCTGTATGCAGATTTTGAGTCGGGGTGACTTGACAATTTCTATAATTTACCGTTCGATTGTGAATGCAGATTTTGCGTTGCTGAATACGTATAACCAGCTTCCTTGGAAAGTTGTTTGATAATTTTTTAAATTATTAAAGAATTTTCCTTGTTCACTCTATGTAATGTATGAAATTGACTATGGTCGACTAGTATGTTTTTCATGATTTGATTGTTGTATTTTGCGTATTAAGCGACTAGAATATTCGGAGCGCGCTCTCGTGGGTATATCCAAAGGTTTTAAATCACTATGTTAGTGTGCCTTGGAATCATATACACCACTGTTGTAGAGTAGATATCTTCATATCAGGAGGTACGTGTTCGTACTTTATGTAATGTATGAAATTGACCATGGTCGACTAGTATGTTTTTCATGATTTGATTTAAATAATTTTTGTTTGAAATATTATTTGCTCTTGGCTATCCCTTTAGGGAGGAGGGGCGCTCACAATCAATGGTCTAAACATAAAATTCGTCATAGAGTTTCAAAGAAGAATATTCCTTATAATAACATTCGTCACTTCCTCTTTCTCTCAATGCTGATTTTCTATTCTACGAAGTTGGTAGCTCTGATTGCAACCATATCCGATCACCTACCGCCGTCTTTCGCGATTCATTACAAACGCCTATTCCGACTCGATTTCTCCTGCGGAAAAAAAATCTGCAATCGCGATCTTTAACAGCATCAATCTTTGTAATATGACGAATGCGTAACCCGCCTTTGTTTTTTTTTCCACCGCTATTTGTTGCGAATGGTTACTTGATTATAAGTCGATCATTATCGACTTGTCTAACGAGTCCGAGACTCATAATAATCCTAGTTGGTCAGGAAATGGATTCCAGTTCATGGGAACTGAGACTTCGGTAGCAGTTTCAGCGGCATCTCACCTACTACTACCTAGTATTTTTATCGGAAAAGAGAGAGGAGCGTACTGGTGATATCTGCTTAACATGGGACGGAACACGTCTTAATTGGAGCTTAACATGACAGCTTCTTGCAGTACTTTGGCAAAAAGATGGACACGTTACATGAGAAACGATACAATCTTGGATAGAGGAGGCGAATGGAGGGGAGGGGGGCGTCGAGTGGCATCAGTGAGACATTAATCGTTCTTATAATGATTGTGATGTTTTGGGAAATATCGATTGAGGCAAATTATATAAATTACACTAATTTAAACTAAATTTCTCATCTCGGGAATACTCCAGACTGAAAAATACCGACCGAATTTTGCGGTGATTCGGCTTACGCTTCAAATTAATAGTATATAAATGAAGGACTAAGTATCATGAAGAATAAATCACATGAAACGAAATGAAAAAATTCCTGCTGCTAAATGATAACTAATCAAAACTGACAAAACTTTGCACCAAACAAGAAACAAAGAAAATAGGTCGCTTCTACTTTCATTATAAATATATAAAAAATAAAGGACATTTTCTTGTAGAAGCTAGACGTGGGGGGTTAAAGTAATTTTGAAGCAATCTCTTTTAATATTGGAAAAACTACATTTTTATCTTCCACAAATTATTTGGATTTTAATTATGATAATAGAAAACGTCAACTACTATTTTTGTTAAAAAAATCGAAGAATATCGAAAAATAAATATGCTTCCTACACACTTCTTGAAACAACTCAGAAGTTATTTTGAAAAAAACAAACTACCCACTCCATTCCAAGCAGTATTCAGAAGAAACAACTTCTGTGAAAATGCATTACAATCTGTTCTGTTGAAGTGGAAAAATATAATATATAAATGAAAAATATAGGTAATATATGATAACTGATATGTACATATATATATATATATATATATATATATATATATATATATATATATATATATATATATAAATGTATAACTGTATAAATATTTATAATATATAATATATACTATATAATATATAATATATGATAAATAATATTTATATATAATATAGGTATAATATATACTTAATATAAAATATATAATATATAACTAAAAATACTAAACTAATCTATAATTTAAGTACATTTTAAGGTCTTCTTCTTGTAATATAAAGATTTTATACCGAGCTATTGCCATTGTAGAACTTGTTAGAATTTCGATAAACCATTGTCATAATAAATTTTTTGTTTTTATATTTCAATAAAAAAACATAAAACCTTGACAACCCATTTGATAGAAACAAACATCAACTAAAAGATTGAACGAAAATAGTTATTTAATAAACTAGTTTATTAATGACAGCGATTAATGGTTGAGATATTTTAACGCGCGAGCGGAGCGAGCGCGTTAATAGTTCGAGACCATTAATCGCTACATTAATAAACGAGTTTATTACAAGATTTTTCCGTCGACCTCATCATGAATTGAGTATAAATTCATGATTGAAATGAATTTTCATTTTGCATGACAGATACACTTGACACAATATAAATTTCTATGTTCATTTCGATATATTTATATTTATGCTCCCGATGGAACAATTTGAGAAATTCATAGATGGAATATTAGACATGTGACATTCTGAATAGTTAACATTACCTACAATATCCGATAAGGAATATGTGGAACTGGTGGAAGCTGAAGTGTTATTTACTTTCGAACGATTATTGCATAAAATTTTTTCCGCAGTTTCTACTTTTTTTTTTTTCTCTTTTTTTTTTTTTAAAGAGGAGGGACGTGTGCCCTCTCACACGCCCGTCCTCCGTACAATTTGGCTTCGTCAACACTGGACATTTAGCCATCAAATACTAAATGAGGGGAACCACTAAAATCAAACAATCAAACGCATACAAACACCCAAGAACACGGTGGGAATCGAACCCACCAACTCCGTCAACGAAGACGGCATAGCGGCGACCTATACCGCTCAGCCACGGAGCCTCCTTAGTTTCTACTTTATTTTGTATAGAGTTAAATTTTTCGATTTGAATTATGAATTCCTTTTCTCTGTGGAATAACAGTACAGACACAGAATGATTCAACTATTCCGTGCTGAATTATATGACAATCATACATTAAAATAGGAGAAATTGCACATTAAAATGGGTCATTAATGATCAATTTCGTGTACGTTAAAGTAAGCTTTTATTTAGAGGTCGACGGAAAAAATAATTATCGATCCATTTCCCATACAAAACAAGAACTATTATGTCAACTTCATTGTTTCGACTTTCGATATGAAGAAATGCATAAAAAATTAACGGGTTTCATACAACATATTCCGAGCCGGATATTTCGAAAATACATCTTCCGACCGCCTCCTTTCTGCGTCGGTTTTGGACCGCAATCCAAATCGAAGTCTGTCGTAGTGTTCCCACGCGTTTTTCATGTGATATTTCAATATTCGGCCGAAGAAACGAAGGTGGACACGATTAATAAGTTGCCCCAGATACCGAACTCATTAAATAATTCGGTTCTGACGAGATGACTCGAGTGAAATTTCGATTTTCAACCTTAATATCATCGCCTGTATTATCGATGGATCATGTTTGGTGATTCGACGGTAGCCGTTATAGTATCTCGATGATTAATCATGATGAAGGGCATTATTTCGTGAAGATTCATGAATGCAATGAACTTAACACGCCACTAGAAAGAATGCCAGAACTCATTAGCTGGAAATCTCTTTAATTTTAATCGAAAAACGCATCGGGAAAGCGTAACACATCACCAAGAAGACTGCCAGAGCTTACTAGCTCAAAATCTCAGTAACTAGAAACGATAGACAGTAGTTATTGAGATATCAAGAGGGTATCAAGGATAATGGTGTGTTTCCCGAGGGTCTTACGTTGACCGAAAGTGTTATCCTTAGAATACCCATGGTGCCTTTAACGGTTAATGTCCGAATAAATATTTTCAATTTGAGGTAAATCTAATTCAAAACAAATTAGACAGATACTATAGTTCAAGATCCCAGAGCCGCCAGACGTTACTTATTCTTATTTTCTCAGCAATAATATGTATGGGATGAAGTAGTGTGCGTAGGTATGTACTTTCAGTGTATGGATACCTGCTACCTTGTGCCCACTGCCAATTTCCAGGTATCAGGTGCTTAAGATGAAACAAAACTCAACTAACTTTTCTTATATTCTCAGTCTTGATTTTTATATATGGGTGCATCAAAACAGCAGTGGTTCAAGTCCAAAATTTTGATTTTCTGTTTTATTCTCGATTCAGTACCCCCAATACGGTTCCTTTTCAGAGCAACAAAGATCCAAGTCCACTCCTCAATAATTGCCTTTAAAATGCCACTAGATTGTTATTGCTGTGAATTAAAAATGAAATTGTTCAGAGCAAAGGTGACTCAAGTCCTATTTTTCCTGTCAGGACACGTATTGCTTCAATTAGTGGATGTGACTATGTGACTAAAAATTCAGTTAATTAACTGAAGATTCAAGTCATCAAATTCAAACGTGGACAAGCATTTTCTTCATTATTTAGAGAAATTGTCTCAAATGTTATGGACTTAATGAAGAGTGCGTTGTAAAGAAATTCACATCTTTAGCAGCGGTGAATCGTAAGCCTCTGTACATGCAACGACGAGCCATAACTTTAGTAAAGAAGAACGAAAAATAATAGCTTCTACCTTTTATACCACCTATTTCTCATCAATTTCATAAAAATCTTCCTGTTAAAATTAATACAAGAACTATCTTCCAAGATGGTCAGGATTAGAGTAGGTAATCAGTTGGGGGAAGAAATCAACAAATAATACCAATTCGACAAATAGATTAGCTAGTTTTTTTAATATTCATGTTAAAATTTTTTTGATTAATATTTTATTTTACTTATATGTTTCAGTCTAAAAACATCTGTGCAATCCTAATACACACAAATTTGAATTTGTGACTCTACAATTCAAATTTATTTTCTGTAAAATTGTAAAAGAATGTTTTCAGAGCAAGTAAAATAAATAACATAAAATCTTTTAGCTAAATTCAATTTTATTCTTGTGACTTGGATTAAACAATGCACGTTAATATGAATTCGTTCAGTGCAACACTGATCTAAGTCCATTTTTTATCTCTTAATTGATTGATTAGTTAGGTGTCTTTGTATTTATCATCCATGAAGTATAAGAGAAATAAAATTAAATATATCACCAAAAAGAATCTAATGAATCCAATTTGAAATAAATAACAAGAAATTACCTATAAACACAAACGCAAATATCTTAATTAATCAAAACTTTGTAAAATGGACTTGGACCACTGTTGTTCTGATACACCCATATGATACTCTGGGAATTATTTCAATGCCTTATACAAGCAGCCAGACCGATCGTATGGGCCAAACATCCCGCCAGACACAAATAAAGTGTCCCTATGAGTATGACAGTATGAGCGAAATGTCATGATTTGCTCATTTAAGCGCGATAGTGATTATCTATGCGCGTCGATCTCCCTTCTATACTTACTGTCATGACATTTCGCTCATACTGTCATACTCATAGGGACACTTTATTTGTGTCTGGCGGGATGTTTGGCCCATACGATCGGTCTGGCTGCTTGTATAAGGTATTGAAATAGTTCCCTGAGTATCATATATAAAAATCAAGACTGAGAAAATAAGAAGAGTCAGAAATTGGCCATCGGCACAAGGTAGCAGGTATCCATACACTGAAAGTACATAAGAACACTACTTCATCCCACAAATATTATTTCTGAGAAAATAAGCAACGTCTAGCTGCTCTGGGATCTTGCTCTACTAGCATTTATATGAAAAAATAGTCAAAACGTAATGACGTTATGGTTGTAAGTTATTTGTCAATAGGAGAGCACATAAAAATAATTTTGCGTTTCACGCATAAAATTGTCTGGAGTAAAAGGAAATACCAATCTTCCTCAAGATATTTAAGTGAAATCTGCTGAAGCTGTTGATGCGCTTGTGCCAGGAAAAACAAGGCGGATTTACGAAAAAGAATATCTCAATTTTGAGGCCTGGCTGACGAAACACTACGTATACCATGTGGACGAAACCGTTTTGACGGCTTATTTTCAAGATTTGTCAGAGTCTTATTCTCCAAATTCCCTTTGGACAAAGTTCTCAATGTTACGTAAAGAACTAATAGTTCATAAGAAGATAAGAAGCAATGAAAAGTTTTTTTTTAAACTCGAGGAACATACAGTTTAACGCCGGTTCCGAACAAGGCTTGTAAACTATGTACATTACCCAACAATTTTTAATCATATATAACCACTAAATTCCGGACATACAAAATACCCAAGAGCGAGGTGGGACTCGAACCCACAATCCTCGGTTTACAAACGGTATAAGGCGGTTCACCTTACCGCTGGTCTACTGAGGCCTCCAGAGAAAAGTTAATTACTCTTCAATAGTTTATAAAGCAAATTGGGAAAAATTATCCGCCTAGTTTTTTTCTGGCACAAGCTCATCAATAGCTTTAGCAGCCTTCACTGAAATATCTTGGGGAGATTGGTATTTCCCTCTACTCCGGACATTTTTATGCGTGAATCGCAAAATTATTTTTATGTGCTGGATATGTTCAAACAAAATGAATTTCCTAGGCCTTAGGGCCTTATTTTTCTAAAATTAAGACATCGAGTAATACTTCATATTTAACGGACTTTGATATAAGTTCATTATTGGTCAAATAATATACCAGAGTCCGTCACTAAATTAGTAACACAACTGTCATAATTTAATAGTCTCGGAGAGCTTAACGAAATAGTTATTTATGTACCAAGTGCGTTATATAGATCCTAACCCCCGGAGGGTAACATTCGGCCCAAGGGATGAATGTTGCCCGATGGGCGTTAGGATCTAATAACGCACGTGGTGCATACAGGATATTATTTTTCACGAAAATTTTTTTTTATTATAATGAAAAATCGATTTTAAAATCGGTTCATTGCTCCTATCCATTTTTCCTCTCATAGTAGGCATGTCATTTGTTGATATTTTGACGTTTGTGAATATTTTTGTCATCATATTTAGTGAATGTCATTGCTGGTTTCTTTGTGTAGTCTTATAGAAATAATGGAAATGAAAATGAATTTACCCAAGAATACCATAGAAAATGCAGTCAAAGCTGCGAATAATTCATTGCCGGAGAAATCCAGAGTCGTATACGACAAGGATTATGAATTATTTAATCAATGGAAGTTGCTTCAGTTGTCCTCGTATAATGAGTGGGCGTTATGATCCATTATGCCCGCTCATAACGCCCAAGGGCATAATGAGTGTATTTATAGCAACCGTATCTAAGGTAAAATCAAAAATAATATACAAGTGAAAAATAATAGTTATTTATGTACCAAGTGCGTTATATAGATCATTATGCCCTGAGGGAAACATTCGGCCCGAGGGCCTCTGGCCCGAGGGATGAATGTTGCCCGATGGGCATAAGGATCTAGTAACGCACGCGGTGCATACAAGATTTTATTTTTCACGAAAAAATTATTATATTATGATGAAAAAGCGATTTTAAAATCGTTTCATTGCTCCTATCTATGTTCCTTCTCATAGTAGGCATGTCATTTGTTGATATTTTGACGTTTGTGAATATTTTTGTCATCATATTCAGTGAATGTCATGCTGCTTTCTCTGTGTAGTCTTATGGAAATAATGGAAATGAAAATGAATTTACCCAAGAATATCATAGAAAATGCAGCCAAAGCTGCGAATAATTCATTGCCGGAGAAATCCAGAGTCGTATACGACAAGGATTATGAAGTATTAAATCAATGAAATTTGCTTAATTTCTCCTAGTACAATAAGCGGGCGTTTTGAATCCATTATGCCCGCAAATGCGGGCATAATGGCCTAGGGCATAATGAGTGTGTTTATAGCAACCGTATCCAAGGTGAAATAAACATATTATATACAAGTGAAAAATAAAAGTATTTCTGTCAGTGAAAAGCCTGCAATATTTTTAAACATCCAGTGAAAGAGCCACATCTTCCCACATCTAACATTCTGTATACAGTTTCCTCTTAGAGAGATCATCAAATAAAAGATTAAGATGTAATAGGTTGCTATTTCGATCATTAAATCTCTGGCTTAATTAGGAATTATCTCAGGCATCTTAAGTTACTGCATACCGTTTATTGCTTGATTAAAATGAAATTTGTGATGAAATAAGTAGTAATTTAAATTATTTAGTTAGCATCTGACGAAAAATAAGTAGGTAGGTACTTATTCAAATGAATAAAGTTTAAACTTTTGAATGAAACACACTTGGCTTATCTTTCACTGTACAAAAATATTTAGAAACTGTATTTTGCAGTAAAGGATAGTCGACATGTTTCGAGTTATGAACTCTTTATCAAGACTGACTACAGCAGAGTATTACATCTTAATTTATAAAACAGACAATAACAAAGGTGATACCTGAAAATGAAAATCAATTTGTTCGTTTAGAAGGGGTAATTGACTGTTATGGGCGGAACGTATTTCGAGAATTTCAAGAAGATCAAGGCGCTTTCCTTTGTTGCCTGAATGCAACAATTGAGTTTTGTTAAAATCCAGGAAATGATTAGATTTTATACAATGTTCGGAGAAGCCAGTGGTGTTTTTATTTTGTAAAATTGACTTTTTATGTTCTTCAACACGAATGTTTATATTCCTTCCTGTTCGTCCAATATAGAAAGCAGGACATTCGTCGCAAAATATTTTGTAAACACCACTGTTTTCTTCGATGTTAGATTGACCAAGAATGACTTCAAGTTTCTTTATTCTTTATTCAAATATTTGTGAAAGTTCTTATCAATAGTGTTTGATCGTAAATATTTATATAATAATAAAATAATTATAATAATAGTTCTCAACATGTATCTGCCTCCTAAATTAATAATTTTAAAACCAAATGTTATCGTATGTATCAATCAGTGAAACCTGGAGTAAAAATTCATTCGTTTTGTGTATTTTTCCATTCGTTGAATTCAATTAACAGATGATAGAGATTGAAACCGTTCGTGCAAGTGGCATCATCTCCATATAAAGAACAGAACAAGTGGAATGAGTTAACCATAGCCTGCTTCCCCACAAACGCCACATGTTCTAGTTCACACAAACATAAGGACAATAATTCAAAAAAAAAAAACTAACACATGTGTTACTTTTGTACGGGATGTTTTAGGAAAAGTACGATCATGACGCTAACTCTACCAAACTCAACTTCGTATGTAGAAACGGATGAATAATGAACAAACGCTGTAAATTATATTAGGGTGATCCTTTATACACAATCAGTTTGAAAAGGATCTGCCGAATTATAAACTCAACAATCCTTATTGTTACCGGGATAAACTGACGCATATGTTAGAAAATAGACGAGGGATTGTAACAATAGATTAGAGCAGGTCCGAATTTAGGTTTTATTTGAGCCAATTTTCAAAAGAAAATAATTTGTATTTATTGCTTGATGTATGTATGAGTTACTGAACAATTCTCTTGAAAAATGCCGAATAAATTTCTTTTTTGAGCTTAACCCACTCAATGTTTTAAATTTAAATAAATACCGACTATTAAAACAACAATTATTTTTGATAAAATTCGTATCTGCATGATGATATTATGGATTGATTGGGCCGATACATGGTGTGAATTAATAAACATATTAAAACAATGGTTAATAATAACAATTTACACATTTATTTAAAGAAATAACGTATGACGCACGTTTCGGTGGAACTTCACCTTCTTCAGATGCTAAAGGCAAAACTAACTATGTTTCTCTATTATATCGAAAACAAGAAATAAAGAGATGATAAATTGTGTAGAAGGGGTAAATAGAGGGATGGTTGCAAATAATTATTAGAATAGGTAAAACCTATTCTGAACTGCTAGTCAGGTAGTTCGGTAATTTTGAAAAGATTGAGGGGGCTTGAAATATGATCGATGGTTTATGGTGTGATAAATATAATCTTATTATAAATATAACTAAAACTGTTCTTGTCGAATTTGATCCAAAATTTAAAACAGCTGTACTAGAGGATATTGTCTATGATGGCCAGAAAATATCAAAACCAAATAATGTCAAATTTCTTAGTCTCTATTTAAATGAGAATTTTGACTGGAATAGCCATATAAATGAGGTTTGTTTAAAGCTTAATCGTAATTATTTTGCAATCTTAAACCTGAGAAATAATTTCCCAATAAATGCACTTATGGCGACTTACTATGGTCTAGTCTACCCAGCATTATCATTCCATGTTTTAACATGGGATCAGGCTCAAGATTTTAATAGAGTTTTTGTTTGTCAGAAAAGAATAGTCAGGATGATTTTTGGCTTAAAACCCAGAGACTCGTGCAGGAAAACATTCTGTGATGATAATATTTTAACTGTTCTTGGTATATATCTTTATAAATTGTTGTGTTACGTTTATGTAAATAGAGATATTTTTGTATTGAATGGTGAAAATCATCAATATAATACTCGAAAAGGAGATGATTTTAAAATACCACACTTTAATCACTTTTATTACAGAAAGTGTCTCAGTTATGCTGGCCCAAAATATTTTAATAATTTGCCTATAGAGATCAAGCAGGCCAGAACTATCTCTGTTTTTAAGCGGAAAATTAAGCACTTCTTAATACGGTATTCTTTTTATTCACTTAATGAGTTTTGTGATAAATGTGGCATTAGCATAGGTTTCTGATCCCATAAAGTATTTTTGTTATGTATGTTTTTTTTTTGCTTTGTTATTCTATCTTGTTTTTTGTTTGTATAATCTTTTGACTTATCCTATCTGTATTATGCATAACACGTTGTATAACAGCCATTTGGATCAGTATTCTTATTCGATTTGGCTATTCAATAGGAGACCGGAATGCTTGCAATTATTTATTTGTAATGATTCTAAAAAATTAAGTTTAATTCCCTTACTTTCAGTATTTAATATTTCAAAATCGAAATTGAATGTGGATTAAATGGTTTGCATAATGTGAATCCGACTTTTGATTAACAAAGCTACGTTTGTGTTCTGAAATTCTAGTTTGAAAACTTCTGAAAGTTCTACCAATGTAAAACTGTCACAATCACCATAATTAATTTTATAAAGTCCTGACTTATTATCCTTATGAACTTTGGATTTATTATTTTTTATATTATTTTCCAAATTATTACCGGTACGATAAGCAATGTTAATGTTGTGCTTAGATCTTTTCAGAATTACCGAACTACCTGACTAGCAGTTCAGAATTGGTTTTTCCTATTATAATAATTATTTGTAACCATCTTGCTTTTTACCCCTTCTACACAATTTGTCATCTTTTTATTTCTTATTTTCGATATAACTGAGAAACATAGTTAGTTTGCCATTAGCATCTGAAGAAGGTGAAGTTCCACCGAAATGTGCGTCATGCGTTATTTCTTTAAATAAATGTGTAAATTGTTATTACTAACCATTGTTTTAATAAAAATATTGAAAGACTGACACAATAAGATGATACCTTCGTAACTAATCCAGACTTTACAACGGAGTCTGAGTGCGAACCTGACCGATGCAACAACAATGGCGACAATGCATCACGAAGGTCGCCCGTAAACGGGACAATTCGATTCAATAACGAATAATTGTTCTATTTTCGGGTTCACGCAGGGGTCAGGCCTGGGCCGCGCGTTTTACGTCTGACCATCGGCCGACAAGTGTAGACGTCGGCTTAAGTGTCGTAATACGGGGTTTAATGAACGGTCAATTAAAGTCCAACTGCGACGCCTCCGACTCCATCGAATGAAGTGACATTTCCGCTGGAACGGAGAAGTTATAGGTCTAATGGTATATTTATCAATTGTTTTTCATTTGATCGAGCCTGGAACGACTTATTTATCTTATGTGTTACTGTTCGCAAACGTGATAGAAAATAAGAATAAATGAAAATTGTTCAGAAAACGATTGCAAGAAGAAATATTTCTATATTCAAATTGACGAGACAGATAAAAGATAATAATATTCATAATTCAAAAGAACCATGCAAACATCAAAATATAGCATTAACCACTCGGTACAGAGCTCTTGAATCAACTCTTTCGCGAAAAAATGCTGAAAAATTAAATTAAACTGCTCATGTGCAAATCTAATTATCTGATGGTAATTATTCAATTTGCTGCGATTTTTAATATCGGCTGCATTTCGTAGATAATGTTTATTTCACTATAGTATCAACTATTGTTCTTGAATTTGTGATGTGGTTTGTTTCTTTATATCTATTACTGTCATAAGAAAGACGCTGATGCTGTAACTTTCATCTATACGTATAGGTCAGTTATTTTTGATTAAAGGAATATTTCAATCGGAAGATAATTTAATTACGAAATAGAGTGCCCATGTCATCGATCTTAAGTTGATATAGAAGTGCCAAAGGAAGCTCAAAGAAATAGGTAAGAATAACGTGGTCTTTTTAGTCTGGGTTCCCACTCACTAGAAAATCAAAAAAACGAAGAAGCCAATATGCTTGCCAGAAATGGATCATAAATGCCATTTACTGGCCCAGAACCTTTCTGTGGTATATCAAAATGCAACTATAAGAAAGAGTTTCGGGAGAAGAGAAACACTCTGGCGAAACCTTTCAGAGATGCATTACTCCAAGGAGGTTCCTTCGGAACGTCGAAACTTCGAGATCCAAAGGGTATCTGGAGCCCAGTAAGAACGAATTACACCTCCTCACTGGCTTCCTCACATGACACGGTCGCCTCAGGAAGCATCTGATGAGAATAGGTTTATCAGAAACTGACAAGTGTAGATTCTGTGGGAGGAGGAGGAAACTCTTGTTACCCTGGTTACATAATACCTCGCCATTGGTAGGCTTGAGGACGAAACCTCATTGGAGCGTTCCCAGATATTGGAGTTCATCAGTTCTCTGGAACTATAAGGTGAGCTGTAGATGGCGCAGTAATGAAAACAACTCTGATGGGGGGTTCAATAGACCTTGAGGTTGCAGTGAAGCGTAACTCCATATTGAATAAATTAATAAGTACGAAATCAAGGTTTCCCAGTCGAAATTTGTTTCCTCTTCTTATAGGGGTTTTCTTTTTGAACAACTCAAAGTGTCCTAGTTATAAAAAAAAGGGATTATGAGCTGCATATTAGGCATGATTGATGTAAAACGACCAAAATGACCAGATACAGAAGAATTGAACCACAAAGTGCAATATACCATTAGAAAAGTCTTGCCAAGACTGATCCATATAGTATTGGCATATCCTAGAAGTCAAAGAGAACAGGAAAAAATTAATTATTGTGAATTGTTTCGGAAACAAAGAACTTCTCGCTAAATTTAGAAGTTAAATATTGAAAAAACTCATCGTTGTTACTTGTGATATAGTTATTTACTTCGGTCAAGTTGTATTGATCTAGATTTCAATACGTTTCAAACAACGAAATGTTTCTAATACGTAAACTTCCGATCTAGAATAAAGAGAAAAATGATTAAAACGTGTAAATCGACCATAACAAACGGATTTTCGAACCGTGATTCCCCAATTAGCCGAAAGGTAATTCTATGCTCTGGTCATCGTTCCATAACAAAATGATGAGAAAATACAGTGAGCAACACTGTCTTAATCACCGAAGGTGTCAAATGAATACATTTAGTGCCGCTTAGCGGCGCGACAAATATTTTTGTGTTAACAAATTAACAACAATTACAATGTGGTTCATCTCGCTGCACTCCGATGCTCTGGCTCGGTATTATTACGATTCCTCGAATGATGAACTTACTTATTATTCATAAGCGTATTATTCATTGAAAAGTGGCAGATATGTTCAATAAAGCATTGAAAGTAAAAATCCTTCTTGGAAACATTAAAGAGGTTTAAAACTTTTTTAACACTACTCTAATAGAGTGAGTACCTCGTGGAATATAATATAATAAAAATTTTAAAGTATTCGGCATATAGTTTTTTTGTATACAATAAAAATTGAATATAAAATGAGAGAAAACTGTGATAAAGACATCTAAAAAGTAATAAAAAACACAAATATACCAAAACATGAAAACACAACAATTAGCCATAAGACAAAGATTGTTAGTACTTATGTTAGTCAATTTTTAACTATCGGCTGTGTTATATATATATATATATATATATATATATATATATATATATATATATATATATATATATATATATATATATATATATATATATATATATATATATAAGTACACCGGGTAGCGAGAAAGTCTGGCAACAAGGTATTTTCTTTGAAACGATTAAACGTATAATTATCAAATTTGAGGTTATGCACAGGATTGTATTTTCCGTTTTTCAGAGGTCCTGTCAAACTTGAGTGACGTCAGCATTCAGTGTACCGCTGCCATCTTGAATTTTTTTAAAATAGTGTGATATATCGTAGAAAAGCTGATTTCGTCCCCTTTCAAAAATACAGAATACGTACCACATTACTAAAAAAATCAGAGAAACAACTTTCCAAGATATACAATATGTGATTTTTTAATTCATACTAACTTTTAACTAAAATTTTTATAGTTTCCTTATTACACGAGCTCAAAATGTAGACCTCCTGTGTCTCAGCAATAATACAATCTGTATTTGAAGCTTCGAATAGAATTGTGTATCATTTAAGGAGAAATTGTTTGTATCTCACGACATTTGAGAGTTTTTGAATCAGTTATGTCTGATATAAAGTGGAGTCAAGTCGGGTGATCTTGCCGACCACTTAATTACACCTCTTCAAACAATCCATCTCTGAGGGAAATTTGATGATGATTATACGTTTAATCGTCTTTAACAAATACCTTGTTGCCAGACTTTCTCGCTACCCTGGATATAACAATATATATATATATATATATATATATATATATATATATATATATATATATATATATATATATATATATATATATATATATATATATATATATATATATATATATATATATATATATATATATATATATATATATGTATATATATATATATATATATATATATATATATATATATATATATAATAAAATACCTCAAAAGACAATTTGTTAATATACATGTTCCCAGATTACATACGCAAAACATCAAAAGACTAAATCATCATCATCATCTTGTAGGTTTTATGTTAAAGCTGGTCTGATAGATATTTTTTGGTGGCCTATTAATTTTTAGTGTTTCAAGAAGTGAATTACGAGATTTAAAATGAATTTTTACATGTTTTCCACAGTATATCGTTGTCAATACTTTTTCAGGCACTTTTGTGTGTTTTATAAATATTCTTGTTAGTATTAAAAAAAAATCGATTACTTACTTGCAAAACGAATCACCCTTTAGTGGGGACATACATGTTCCTCCATTTTTACAGGGACTTGGTGAACAGGATACGAACCCTGGAACAGAAAACAATGCTTAAATACAAATTAAAGAAATACAATACATTTTGATTCAATTAGAAGAAGATATGAGAATAATACTTGTTTTTAGATAGTTGGTAGTAGATTATTTATAGTTTACAAATCTCAACAATATTACCCCGTTTTCCTAAAAGAAAAGTATTAATTTTTTTTCTCAATTTTCCAGTGCAAAGCTTTTTTGTTGTTGATTTCTGAACAGGCATGGCCTTCATAATTGCTCCGTTTTCATAAAAGAAGAGTATCAATAATTGTTTATCTCAATTTTCCAGTGGCGTACATCTTAGGATGATGAAAATTTTTCTGACGACTTATAAGCCCTTGATTGTTCGAACCACTTAATATTACACTTAAACATTTTTCATCATTTTCTTAAATATACATTATTAAATGCAATGTTTTTTTTTGGTGTTTATTTCTGCATAGATGTGACTTTCAAAATTATTTTTGTGAATTCCACTTCAAGAACAGCGTTAAAAATTCACCCAAGCAAAAATTGTACAAAGCTACATATTATATACATATTCCACAAAAAGTTTTTAATTCATGTCAAGCTAAAAGTGTGATTCATGGAAAAAGTAAAATGGTTGATTACATTCGATAAACAATCTAGATTTACATAAGTTATGGGACAACTTAATCTTTTATCACCGCGTACCATTACAGTCAGAAAGAAGAAAACTAAGATGAAATTGCTTTCTCAACTACAGATTGTGGTTAACGATAAAAAAATTACAACATAAAAAAAACAAACTACAAAAACTGGTATGCTTGATCAAGTTAATGACCTGAGGGTCAATCGTCATGGGCGTACGTGACGTGAATGTTCTAAGTATCTAAGTAATAAGAGTATTTTCTGGTGCGTTCGTTTGACCCAGTGTAACCCGTGTAATATGTCAGCGACGCTTAGAGCAGAAAAACAGAGTAGAATTAGGAATTCGTAAGACGTTCTGAATCTGCAGCTGCGTGGTCAAAACAATTTCTTCATTAACTTAGATTGAATTCTCGCACATCACTTGGTGAAACATCATAAAGAATAAAGTATAAACTTTGAAATAAAACACGCTTGGCTTATGTTTCACTGTATAAAAAACTATGTTTCACTATGGGAAAAAACGAATAGAGTATCTGTTGCATTCAATATACCCCACGCAAACTATTAATGAAGAACAAAAATACTTCCCAATAAATTATGTGCCGAATTTGAGTAGCAAAATTTGTAACAGACTATCGAAAAATAACGTTGAAACAATTTGTACAAATAAAAGAAACTTGAAGTCATTCTTGGTCAATAATAAAGAAAAATCTGACATCGGAGAAAACAGTGGTGTTTACAAAATATTTTGCGACGAATGTCCTGCTTTCTATATTAGACAAACAGGAAGGAATATAAACATTCGTGTTGAAGAACATAAAAGTCAATTTTACAAAATAAAAATACCACTGGCTTCTCCGAACATTGTATAAAATTTAATCATTTCCTGGATTTCAACAAAACCCAATTGTTACATTCAGGTAACAAAGGAAAGCGCCTTGACCTTCTTGAAATTCTCGAAATAAGTTCCGCCCATAATAGTCAATTACCCCTTGTAAACGAACAAATTGATTTTCAGGTATCACCTTTGCTTTTGTCTGTTTTATAAAATAAGATGTAATACTCTCCTGTAGTCAGTCTTGATAATGAGTTCACAACTCGAAACATGTCGACTATCCTTTACTGCTAAATACAGTATCTAAATATTTTTTATATAGTGAAACATAAGCTAAGTGTGTTTTATTTCAAAGTTTATACTTTATTTCTTCATTAGTTTAATCTCCACTACATACATGTGTCCTAAAATAAGATCTCCTACAATTAGTGAATGACGAGTAGGCAATTCCCTTCACTATATATTTTGTATCAAAAAGTAGATACCTACAATGAAATAAATTAACAATATTCCAGAGTTAATGAATGCAAACAAAAATCAAAATCATTTCTGTTGAGATGTATATATTAATTCGAGACCAAATGAAAACAGGTAACACTATTTTCATGAAAACATATAATGGGTCAATGGGAACAACTAATAACTCTAGCACAACTATCCGAAATATATATATATATTATTATGCAAAATTACGAAAAATTCTAATAATTCTTGAGATAAATTTATTTTAACTTCTGGAGTGTTACTAACTTCGTTCTAAAAAATTATACTATCAGTCACTAAAATTCCACTGGATTAAAATGATCCCCTAACTTTTATCGACATCAGATGTACTCCTGCATCTTCAAAAAGAACTTTTTGTACAGAAAACTTCATTTTCTATAATTTCTACGACACTTTCCATACAAGTTGTATAAATTATGGATGTAATCTAATAATCTGTTTCGCGAAAAAGTCGCGCCATTACTGAACAAAATGTTTGATTTATTGTTAGAATCGAGATGTCATGCGACGTTTCGCAAGTGACAGACACAATCAGGCAAGTATGACAAATTCTTAGTGTTAATTCAACTGGAACATTCAAATCAGCCAAATACATTATATAAAATTTCTGAAAAAATTTGTTTCGTAGAAAGGAGTGTCTGGCGCATTTGCCAACCAAGTAGTATATATATATATATATATATATATATATATATATATATATATATATATATATATATATATATTTTAAGGCGAAGGGTAGTCTTGACTGACTAGTTAAGGAAAAGCAGATAGATCTTGAGGATGCAGTCAAAATACTGGGCTGTTCTAAAGAAGGCTCTGTGTTATTATGTCAACGTTTCGAAAATCCTTTATTTTTTTTATCAAGACATCTACAAAGAGGGTTTAAAATGCACAAATTGTAAAACAAATAGGTTAAAACATTACTTACTTAACTTGGGGTTAGTAGTGGAAAGTCAACATTAACGATACACATAAGATGACGGGGATGACTCTTATGTGTATCGTTAATGTTGACTTTCCACTACTAACCTCAAGTTAAGTAAGTAATGTTTCAACCTATTTGTTTTACAAATTGTGCATTTTAAACCCTATTTGTAGATGTCTTGATAAAGAAAATAAAGTATTTTCGAAACGTTGACATAATAACACAGAGCCTTCTTTAGAACAGCCCATTATTTTGACTGCATCCTCAAGATCTATCTGCTTTTAATATATATATATATATATATATATATATATATATATATATATATATATATATACATATATATATATATATATATACAGTGTGGAAAAAAAGTATGGACTTACCCTAATAATTTGGTAGCCTTCAGGTTTTATGGAAAACGCTCGAACAGGTCGATTTAGTTTTTCTGTTTCCTACATTTTGACCAAATTATTTTGTTCTTTCAATGACATCTGTCAAAAATATGACGTCATCGACATTTTTATTTAAATTACAGTATATAGCATGCTATGCATCATTTGAAAGCTTCACTCAGTATGCTCCTAGATTTTTATGCGATTCTGTAGCTTCGTTTCAAAATGGCGGCGGTAAAATTGTGAAAATTATTTTTAATTGATCCCAGTAAAGGAATAACTCTTTCTCGATTTATCAGAAAAAACAATCAATCATCATACTCAGACAGTACTAAGGCTTTATCATTCAATTCCTGTCCTTACACAAAGTTTCTTGGCCTGAGCTTCTTTTTCAATTCCATGGAGAAAAAGAAATTCGATATCTCAATGGCATTACAAGAGAAGTTTTGGACGGCCGCCATTTTGAAACGGAGCTGCAGAATCGCATAAAAATTTAGGAACATACTAAGTGAAGCAAGAGCTTTCAAACGATGTATCGCATGCTATATACTGTCATTTGAGAAAAATGTCGATGACGTCATATTTTTGACAGATGTCATTGAAAGAACAAAATAATTTGGTCAAAACGTAGGAAACAGAAAAACTAAATAGACCTGTTGGAGCGTTTTCCATAAATCCTGAAGGATACCAAATTATCAGGGTAAGTACATACTTATGTACATTGTATATACCTATATATATATATATATATATATATATATATATATATATATATAATATATATAATATATATAATATATATATATATATATATATATATATATATATATAAATATATATATATAAATATATATATATATATATAAATAAAAATATAATAAATAAATAATATATATAAAATATATATATATATATATATAAAATATAAAATATATAATATATATATATATATATATATATATATATATATATATATATATATATAATAATATACCACTATTTACACATAAATCACTATAGATGAACTGGTCTCAACATGAAAAGTAGTAATATTAATTTCTACATATAAAGTACAGTAAACAGGAAAACGAGTTATTGATAAGGGTTTGTAAGTATTTACTTAATAAACAACGTTACCCATGTGTGTTTGCATTTGAACATACACGTAAATATTACCTATGATAAAATTAAACGATCATAGTTGAAATATTTCAGGATAAAACTTGAATATAACTATTCAAACATCAATTTATTTTCACTAGTCGTTGTCCGATTTCAAATGTGGCAAGAGCGGTGGTTGTATCAATATTGATAAAATCTTAATCAGATTTAAATATTTGTCTGGTCTACAAAAATTGCAAGGGGTTAACGCAAGCCGCAAGTCTCGATGGACTTAATGTATATTTGATAACTTATCTAAATTATTCGATGTTTTGAAATAGTTCAACATATTTGTTGTAAATTATATAGGTGCCTATAATCGTATTCCAAGAAAGTTGAGGTAAGCAAGGAAAACTTTTCAATAAACTGAAAATTATTACAATTTTTCAATCATCCGTGATAAAAAATGAATATTGAACAAAAATGTGCAGAATATTAAAATAAATAAAGAGGGTGTCCCAGATAAAACTTTCTACCTGTATATTTTGTAGGTAGTTATAATATGAAGTTATGAAAAATTTCAAAAACTGCTCGATTTTTAATTTGAGGGGGTCATCGATTTAGATTATTACTCGTTCTGAATTTTGACATTGAGTACTTATAGGACATGTGATACAAGGTATGAAAGTTTTTTTGACACCGACTATCAATACGTAATATATATATATATATATATATATATATATATATATATATATATATATATATATATATATATATATGTATATATATAATATATTATATTGTTTCACAATATAATATATTATATTGTGAAACATAAGCAAAGTGTTTTTATTTTAAAGTTTATACTTTATTCTTTATGATGTTTCACCAAGTGATGTGCGAGAATTCAATCTCAGTTATATATATATATATATATATATATATATATATATATATATATATATATATATATATATTTATATATACATTATAATCCACTCATAATGGAAACCAGCATGTGATAAACTAATTTTCAAGTCTTGGAGTAAACAAATGAAAAATCAATTTTCAAAGTGAAATAACTGACTTTTTCCATACTGAGAGCCTTTAAAAGATTATATTGCATTATAAAAAATTTTCCTGTTTTATTACATATATACCTACATATAGATATTTTAAATAATTATTTTGTTTCATTTTCTTAAGAAGGACACTCGGGTATAATGAACTATACTTCTTGGTCCCCTCGAAGTCTCGAGAATATATATATATATATATATTTAATTATATATATATATATTTATATATATATATATATATATATATATATATATATATATATATATATATATATATATATACCTATATATAATAGTAGTCTTTCTATGATCATATGCTACACAAAACAGTTGACCTAGACATTGACTAATTCTATATTTGGAAAAATGTTAATAAATTCCAATAGATATCGAATGTAATAATTAAAAAATTCATTTCTGATGTCACTAAACTCAACAAAATATTACTGTGCTTTCACTAAAAAAACTTTTTTTGCTTATTGTAGTAGATTCAAGTTTCCCATTTACTATCTTTCAATTAATAGTTTTCAACTTTCTCTGAAAGATCTACTGCTTCTATTCACATTGATAAGTTTCAGTAATCCTTGCATACAGATCTACCGTAACTGTTTCTTTAGAATTCTGTATTATATTACTTCCAAAAAACAGAACCAGTAATGTGTACATTTTTTTTGTCGTCGCTGTTATCATGTTATCATTTGCTGTGGAGAACCAATAGGTTACCATCGTCATCAATTCTCCACAACCAGCCTTATTCAAGACCATGTATATACCATGTTATCTCACGTCAGCATAAAAAAGGAACCAAACGTCCTTATTCGATGCCATCAGTGAATAGAAGCGAGATAGAGATACAGGAGAGACCGAAGGCACCGACCGAACCCAATGGCATCCCAAACAAGTAGCCGCAGCTGCTCCTCGGTGACGTCACCGGTCTTTGCCCCCCACCCCTCGTATGCTCAACAACCGCCGTCGACGGTAACGGTTCCGACAGGTGGCAGCTGCGTCGCACGGGACCAGGGCACCCCTCGAGACCAGCCCCATATCGTAGAAACTCTAATAGTTGATTCTATTCAGTTGGGAAAAAAAGTGAAGTGAAATAATCCATAAGGTCTAGTGGAGAAATAAGCAAGGGAGGTTACCTGATTTTTAAGCAAAGATTTTAAATATGAAATGATTGCACAAAGAATTACAAATTATGAAAAAAATAACTCACAATTATAGATATTCTTCAAGAATTATAGATGAAAACATAAATTATTAACTTATATATGTGATCCAACACAAAAAGTTTTCTACTTTCTTGTCGAATCGAAATGTAAGAATATCCTTCAAAACTAAGAATACAATAGGTTAACATATTACAAATTCAAAAGATAAAACTACAACACATAATAAATTTATAAGCTAACTTGCGGTTCATGTCCTATGGTATATGTTGGGGAAACCAGCAAAAACTTTGGAGTAAAATATCTGAACATGAAAGAAGTAACGATAAGGAAAACAAGAAAAACGGTGTCATGGGACACCAGGTTGGAACGAAGTTCCTTCGGATAATATAGAAGGACCACAATTTGCGAAAACGAAACATGTGCGTGTCGGGGCGCACGACAGAAGTGATAACTTATACTAATCCAAGTTGAAATAATTAAGATTGAAATGACTGGCTAAGAGCTCTTACGAGATTGTAAATAAAAAAATTAAAAAAGGCAAGAATTAACCGCTGGGATTCGAACCCAGAAATACCGCACACCAGGGTTCAGTACTTGACCACTCGGTCGTACACAACGCAATGTAAAACTTAGACGCAGTGTATATAACGAGAGGATAACGTATCGTCACGCTATATAATTGAATATAAACCTACAATACACAGTCATTATTTTATGGAACAAATTTGCAGAGCTTCTTCTTTTCATTTTCATTATGCCATATCTGATTCCTGTCGTAATCTGTTCTTTTATGAATATAACTTAGGGAGGCTCCGTGGCTGAGAGGTTATAGGTAGTGCTATGCCGTCTTCGTTGACGGAGTTGGTGGGTTCGATTCCCACCGTATTCCTGGGTGTTTGTATGCGTCCGATTTAAGTGGTTCCCCTCATTTATTAAATTGATGGCTAAATGTCCAAGTTGACGAAGCCAAAATTGTACGGAGGTCGGGCGCGTGTGAGAGGGCACACGTCCCACCTCTTTTAAACAAAAAAAAAAAATATATATATAACTTACTTATACAAAATTATTTCGATGTTTCACATCTGACGTTTTCGAGTTGCTTGTACATGAATTCATGAGTATATATAATGCATTGACGATTGACGTGGCGGAGTGGGATCAGAAGAGAAGGGATGAGAGAACGAAAAGAAAGAGGGAGAAAGAGAAAGGTATACAATATTCGCTTGTGTTAACTAAAAGCGTGACTTTCGTCAGCGTGAAGCGTCAGTCTATTTCCGTCACACTTTTAGTCTCGCATATTTTTCATTTTGGTCCCGCAGCGAAATCCCTATCTCCTCCAAGCCTGCCGTAAGGAATTTCGTTCCAAAAATTATTGAATGTTTGTACCTGTTATGTTTACCCAGTTTTACAAAAGTATCTACCTGCCAATAGATAACTTTAAGATTTTCCCATCCTAATTTGTATTTCCTTTTTCTATATTCGTAAGATATTCCATTTGTAAAGTTAGTTAGAATTACTCATCTGAAGATGTCACTGTGTTTGGAGAAACAATCGTTATGTATATAGGGTTGCCATCACTTAAATTGCCGATGCCGGACACAAATTTCAAAAACCCCGGACATTTTTGTGAAATTTTGTTTTACCCCGGACACCCCGTAAATTTTTTTTTTTTTTTGAATAAAATAAACATCGTTTATATTTTAATTTTTTCATTTATTTGAACTTCAAACCGCTTGTTTGCGTTATAGACAGAACAATAAAGAACAACTAAAATTCTATTATACACAGTATACAGTTTTCTCTTTTTTTTCGGTATCATCAAATAAAAAACAACTCATGACTATAATTTTTGATGAATCAAAAATCAAATAGACTAGATTCTACATTGTAATAGTAAATTATAGGATAGGTCATCTAGTTTGATTAGATAGGTTAGGTACCCAAAAGTCTTAATTATTTATTAACTATAAATCAAAACTAAGTAACAAGTTTTAATTTTAACGAGATCAAGTTCTTTTTCTAATTCAACTTAACTTGGAATTTTTCAGACTTGCCAATTTTTCCCAAAATGTCTTTATTTTTCATCATGAATATGTAAAAGTCGGAGCAACTCAAGTCTTTAAAATTAGACTTTATTCTGATCAGAGGAGAAAGCTTATGTGTATTTAGCAAGTTTCTCTCCTACCTCCATTACTGCGACCATAGCGAAAAAAATCACTCTACATTCGCATTGTGAGCTGGTATAAAAAAATATTACTATGCAATTTTGAGCAGTTTAGTATATAGATGTTTCGAAAAAATTCGGCCACAACTGGTTTGCATTTAATAGCTCATCTCGGTCACTGACACTCAAGCTTCACATACCCGGACACAAAATTTGTCCGGGTTTTACCCGGACATATTTTGAAAGCCCTGACCGGACGACCCCCGGACGCCCCCTAAACTAGGACAAATCCGGGGAAGCCCGGACGGATGGCAACCATATGTATAACGAAATATAGTGAAAATCAAAAACCCAAGTTGTATTTAAGTCATTAACCATTTGTAATGTCTATAACATTTGATAAGATTTGATTTGCGTAATATCCTTTTCATAATTTATTAACTTAAGACTGTTTTAATTTTTCTTGGCCTCAGTTATGTCTTGTAGGATCTTATAGGAAAAATAATTCTCGTTGAACGGATATGGACTAAAAAAAAACGAACCAGGAAATGAATCACTGGACTCGCCTTGAAATGAACTAATTAGTACCAACTGTGCAACCGCTGCAAGTAAATATTGCCTAGTACTAGCGAATCTACAATTCTAAGATGAACCAGCGGAATTAACTTGATGTATAAGCGTTAAACGAGTGGAAATAGAAACGCATGTTGGGTTAATGGAATGCTTACACTCTGTACCATTATCAAGATTTAGCTCAGCTGCTTTAAATCACTTGTGCCATAGCAATAAGTTTATAAATGAATATTTGAGTCGGATTATTATCTTTAATACATTCTTGGTCAAAATATTATATCTTGCCATGCTAATTATTTCTTGTTCTGAGTTGAAATGAATGTTAAAAAACTTTGTAAAATAAATCGAAATGAACAATAATTATTAGAGAACGAATTTCAATTAATTAGTTGCTCAAATTTCAAGTTAGCTACTTCCGAACTGTAATGAAATATTGGTTCGACATTTTCCCGAGAATTTTGCAACATTTCATGGGTTATTTAACCATTTGTTACCACTATTCGATGGAGATCTTATAAAGATTAAGGTTCCGTTCAAATGGCCCCATAAGAAAATGTCCAATAGTGTTAAATCTGGCGATCTTGGAGGCCATTCAATTCCTAACTTCCTATCTTATTTTCTTTATATTTTTTTAATAACTTCATTTCCAAATATTTTGTTTCAAAATGGTCCAAAATGTTGATTTTTAAAGCTATAATTTTACCTCACTTTACGTATTTCAGCTCATTGTTGATTTCGTGTAACAAAGAATAGGTGCACAGGTTACAAATACAGCAAAACAAAATAATGCGTTTATTATTGAATTGTAATAGATATGTGCCGATGAGAGATATGCTAAATTCATTAAATTGGTTAGATGTTGAGCAGAGCATCAGGAAGGCAAACCTTTCTTTGTTGTACAAAATTGAAAATAATTTAATGCTAGAGTACCTTAATGTTTATTTAAAGAGACGACTGATGCTCCATAATTATAATATTCGATCAAAGCAAAACTTTAATATTGAGCAGGTAAAAACATCAGCATTACAAAAAATTTTGTTCTATGAGGGACTTTGGCTTTATAATGGGCTGCCTGATGTAGTGAAGAATTCACCAAGTGTACAGTTATTTAGTAAAAGACTGTTTGTTTATTTACGCAATCAAAATTGATATTTTCTGTTATTTAGACATAAGTAGCTAAGTGCTAAATAAAAACTATTTTCATTTTCATTTCATTTCATTTCATTTCATTTCATTTTCATTTCATTTTTCATTTTATTTTTATTTTCATTCATTATAGATCTTATTATTCCATAGAGGACTACTATTCTGAGCATTGATTGATCGATATGGCCAAATTGAATAAAAGAGGCATCAGTTTCGATTGAAGAAGATATGACCCTCTCGGTTCTATTGTAAAGTTTGTATATATTTTTGTATGGGAATATGGTGTGATATTGTGTTTTTATTTCTAGGTATTACATTGTTTAGTTTGTATATTTTTGGATTGATGTGTGTTTACTTTTATGTTTTACTTTATTTAGTTACTATATTTTTCGCTTTGTCAATAAAGTGTGTAATTTTAAAGACAATATACCTAGTTATTTTTCTCCGATCGTGGGAAAAATGAAACTATTTTGACCTGTTTTCTATGCGAAAAGCTCAACATTCCAGAATAGTGGTCAGTTGCTAAGTAATTAGAAAATAACAGTGCGGTAATATTCTTACCGCACTGCTGTAGCGTGCGGTAATGTAACAAATGGATTATTACATTAAAATGAAACAAAGTATGGTTTTAATTTTTATAATTGTTGTTAATATTTATATTTTTTGTATCCTGTAGCTTGACGTTTTAAAACTGCTCTCAGTTTTTGGTACTGGGCAATATTAATATTATTTTTAACAGACAAAGTTGATCGAAGCATGGAATAATGTGCCCACAACGTCGAAGATTTCATTGTTTTAGCCAATTCAGCAACATACGCCATCAGTACATTCTCAGAAAAGGATACACTGTTGTTTTTTCTACAAAAATTCATGAAGCGTTGGTACGCAAGTTCATACTTCTTTCTGGATTTCGCCGGAAGTAAATTAAGTGAAGCCACGTTCGCGGCTTCTACTAGTTCAGGAGCCGTGCAAGACAACAAATAATCACTATCAGTGTTCATGTTTACTAATTCTTTTTTAATTCCTTATAAAATACAACGAATCAAACAAAACCAGCTTTAAAATTATTTTACTTTTGTCATAACAGAGTAATTTCCATGGTTTACTACTTCTATATTTCAATATGAACATAGAAAAACCTATTTAAACTTACTTGATTACATCTTGGATGAAATATTTTTTAATTAATTAATTTTTTAAATGTAAATCAACGATCGGAGAAAAAATAGTATGTATAATTCGTGGGAAAAGCATATTCCCAAACTCCTGTGTTACCAGACTCGTCGCTACGCTCCTCGTCTGGTAATTATCACAGTCGTTTGGGAATATTATGCTTTTCCCACTAATTATACAATATACTATTTCCTAACAAGTGCGGAAAGTGATACTTTCCCGCACGCGACTGCAGTTGACCCGAACGACGCGGAGCGGAGTTCGGGCAAGCAGTCAAGTGCGGGAAAAACACTTTACGCATGAGTTAGGAACATTATTTTTTGTACGACCGTATATACAAAGAAGTATACCAACTTATTTTTCAAAAATTATTCCATTCCAACAAACATAATAATATACAAAACTTTAACTAAAAACTACTAATTATTATAAATATTATTATTGAAAACACAATTTTTTGCATTCTGTAGACTAGTAAGAATTGCCGGTCTAGTGGAGTTATTTGGTTTCAACTGGAAGGTAGATGACGTCGATGAGGATGGCATCGGTTGCAGGTCGCATAAAGATAACGATGACGGCAACAGTTTCAAGTCATTTGTAGAACAGAGAATTTTATTTGATATAATAGATATATATAATATAATTTTATTTGATATATTATTTTTTCTGCAAGCGCTTATACGAGATCGATTAGATTTCAACACACAGATCAAATTTGATATATTCAAATAATTTGATACTAATGACATATTATGTTAATTCACATGTCGTTTCCATAGTAACGTCGTCGGTGGCGTTCGGTGCATAGAGACATATCATTATTCAGTTTATTCTTTAACAAAAGCGTGCGGGAAAAATCCCCGCTATTCCATTCCCGCACTAGTGCGGGAAAGTGACACTTTCAAAACTAAAATGCGTGCGGGAAACTGGGTTAAAACGCACGGTCGTCGAAAAAAGTATATTTTGATTTGATTCGATATTGAATTCACCCTCGTATCACAGTTACGTGGAAATGAAATTACCGAGTTCCCCCGTACAAAAAAAAATATTTCTCATGTTATTTAATTAATAGATTCGACTTCTGGGCATTTTGATCGGCCGGATGCTCTGCCGCATATTTCAGGATCTCAACGGGACTAATCTTAATTAAAATGGCGGAAATGAATGAGAACCAAGCGGGCAAATGGTCATACGTAGGCCCGTGCCACGTTGACGCATTTGGAATGCGTTCGCTATAAAGAGTCCTGTTTAATACGTCCATCCGGGATGTTCTATCACTTATATAATCAAACCAATGTTCTACGTTCGGTGTTGACTTCTTGATTAGGTTATGATGCTACTCTTTACTCTTCAAGGTCGAAGGAGATTTATTGGGATCAATTGGTCCAAAGGAACTGCATTAGATTTTTCAATCTCTTGTTTCTTAATAGTATATTGATGACGAATATTTTGAAATGTATTATGTGGAAGGCCGTACAAAAATGCTTTAACTTTTGGAGAAATACTTATTAAGTCAATGTTTTGTGCATAATATCAATAAAAAGGAAAAGTTTCCGAGTAGTCATGTCACCACCAAGGGAAAAACAACTGCTTCTGAAATTTTGTCATAATATAATAATCATCAGGAAAATTCTGAAATCTATTCAGTGGAAGGCCGTACCAAAAGGCTCACATTTTTAGAGAAATATCAAGTCAATGTTCTGAGCATAATGCCAACAAAAATTAAACATTTCCAAGTATTCATCACAGTAACCTCCAAAGGAAAAAATAACTGTATTTGACATTTCACCACGTAATAATCATCAGGTACTTCAACTTGAAACTTTAATATCTACAAATTCCAATGCTTCAAATGAATATTGAATAACTGCAGTAATCCGTTATGCTATTAAAATAGAGTCCCCTAAGAATTGGAACCGAAACACCAAAGTATATTCTGATTAGTTGCCCTAGTTTTAATTTTTGTGAATTTTGCGTTTAGCAAGAATTTAAAATCAACATGGGGGTTCTAACATGATATGAAACTAAACCCGCCCCCATATAGATAGTGCTACAATTGAAAAACCAACCTAGAATTATGTGCTATTCAGAGTTCCCTGAATACGTAAAAACATTTGAGAACTAAGTTCTTTATCGCATGTTGCACTCCAAACACTAGGCGAATGGAAAGCTAGGCCTACTAATGATGAAATGTAATGTACAAGCGTAATAAAGGCGATCTTTTGAACGTAGGCAGCATGTTTAGGTTCAGAACATATATATTTATATGTATGTGTATATATATATATATATATATATATATATATATATATATATATATATATATATATATATATATATATATATATATATATATATATATATATATATATATATATATATATGTGTGTGTGTGTGTGTAAGTATGTATGTATATATACTTATATATAAAAATATTTGTCTTTACTAAAATCCTTCGTTATTACGTAATTATGAATAAAAATAACAAAAACAAAGATTTTGAATTTTTGTGCTTGTTCATGTGCCCCACTCATTATTTTTATCTCTTTTCTTGTCAAATAGGCTTATATACTTATGGGGGTCCATCTTCTTATCAAGTAATAACCACCAATTTAAATTAGGAATGCTAAATGTTTGAAACACAAATTGAAAAGTAATTAGCTCATAATTAAGTTATTTAAGGTTATAAAGTGTGTGCAAGACTGTATCTTGTTACAAGAAGATCTGGACAATGTTGCGAAGTGTGTGTAGAAATACAATGTGATGAGATTTTTCAGAATTAAGTATCCGGTACAATAAGATTATACATTATATAATGTTAAATTACGCTCAAGTATACTTGTTAAAGATTTGGGAATTCACACGGATCACAAATTAAATTTCATCCAGCATACCAATATTATAATACAGAAAGCTTTGAGGATGTTGGAGTTTATTATGAGAAAACTTAAAGATTTCATAATATCTCAGTTCTTAAATTGGTTTATTTCACGAATGTCCGGAGCCTTATGGAATATTCATCTGTAGTTTGGTGCCCCTATTATGAAATTCATAGGAATAATATGGAATGTGTTCAGCGCAAATTCTTAAAATGGGTTGCCTACAAAATGAGCATCTACAAGGACTCAATAGACTTTGATTTTTTATATAGCTATCAATTAAAGCTTAAGCTACCAGAAGAAAGAATTTCGATATAATGTTTATATACAAATTACCAATAACATTATTGACTGTGAATATTTATTGTCTAGGTCAAAATTGAATGATAATAATGTAATTCTGAGGCATAGAGACTTGTTCAGTGTAGATTTCATTCCTACAAACTACGGTATGAACAATCCTATTGAACGAGATATGAAAGAGGCAAATTCGATAGATGTTGCTTTATTCCAGATATCTATTTTTAGCCTGAAGGCACATTTTTAGGCAGTTTGTTTTTTCTCCTTGCCAATTAGATCCGGAATCATATTCCCCTACTTTATTACATAAAGTGAACAAGGAAAATTCTTTAATAATTTAAAAAATTATCAAACAACTTTCCAAGGAAGCTGGTTATACGTATTCAGCAACGCAAAATGTTGTAGAGTAGATATCTTCATATCAGGAGGTACGTGTTCGAGCGACGAATTTCTGCATTTTTAGTCTAAGCGGTGAATTGTTGTTTCCCAATATCTTTGGTGGGATGGCGCTCTGGATTGTTATCCGACCAGTGTTACTGACCACGATTTGTATTGGGGAACAATTAGAGATTTGTTAATTCACTCCGAGTCAAATAAGCTGCACTGATGAGATCTAATAAGATCGAAACAGCTGTATGCAGATTTTGAGTCGGGGTGACTTGACAATTTCTATAATTCACCGTTCGATTGTGAATGCAGATTTTGCTTTGCGTTGCTGAATACGTATAACCAGCTTCCTTGGAAAGTTGTTTGATAATTTTTTAAATTATTAAAGAATTTTCCTTGTTCACTTTATGTAATGTATGAAATTGACCATGGTCAACTAGTATGTTTTTCATGATTTGATTGTTCCCCTACTTTATCTATTATGTTCGAGATACCATCAGAAAGTCCTACGTCTACAAGCATTAAAAGTATATAATTTTTTACGGAATTTTTTGCTTCACTTCTCACCCTCAAACGAGGGAATTCTAATCATCGAAATATAAACTGCACGGAGTATTCTACAAGGAGGGGAATGAATGGCAAACATTTCGCAATTTCGTATTGTTACTCAACTTTACAACTAAAGTCCTATTGAAAGAGAAATAACAGTTGATTTATATTTCATGAGAACCGTTTCGTATTTCCGAACTCATTTCATTCCTAATGAGATAAAACAATAAACATATTTACGATAATTGATTATAAATACACGATTATGTAGTTGAAGTAGATAATGCATCATTATTCTTCTTCAAATTGTTTATTTACAGAGTTCAGTATTTGCCATTATCGGAACAGATAGATTTATAAACAATTTATTTATAATTTTGCTATCAAAAGACAATACTTGCGATGTTTTGAATCTGCACAGAATGTAAACTTGTTCTAGTACTCGATGATTAGTGAAAAAGCATGTCCATTAAGTTAGCAGAGCAAAGTCAGCAAACAAAAAAATTGAATAGAATAAACTACCTAGACAAACAAACTGAATTAAGTCCAATCGTACTGTACATTCAAAATACATTTTGTTTATAGAATACAGAATCACGTGAGTGTGTGGCTACTGACGACAACGTCTTCGTGTAAAAAGTGTTATTTTTAACAATAAAATAATTTTAAGTTTTGTTTTTGGTATTGATATACAAATTTTGTTTCAAAATAATAATTTAATAGTGAAATCTTATGAAAATATTATAGTTTTCTCAGTTTATTTTAATTCTGACAATATAGATCGCGTTCTGACCACTAAAGACAAACAAAGTGTGTCATGTCCAACCTTTTTCTGATATTTTTCAGTTGTTTTTTGACTTTCTTGTACGAAAGTTGGAGCTAAAGATTCTCACAATTTATTACTCTGAAATATACCTAGTGTTTTTTTTGGCTGAAGATTAGTTTCTTTGTGGCCGTTTTTACTTCCCTGAAAAAAATTGTAATAATGGACAAAATGCAATTTGCAAGCCTGCTCCTCATATATATATATATATATATATATATATATATATATATATATATATATATATATATATATATATATATATATATATATATATATATATATATATATATATATATATATATATATATATATATGTATTTATTGATATTTAAAATAAAAACACTTGGCTTTAAGTTTCACAAATATATTGAATAAAAATTAACAATTACATTAGTCAACTAGTTTCGGGTTATGGGCCCATTATCAAGACAGTCTTGATAATGGGCCCATAACCCGAAACTAGTTGACTAATGTAATTGTTAATTTTTATTCAATATATTTGTGAAACTTAAAGCCAAGTGTTTTTATTTTAAATATAAATATTTAATCATGTTTCACCAAGTGATAAGCGAAACTTCAATATTAGTTATATGTATTTATATATTTTGAGGTTGCAGTCAGAATAATTGTTGGGCTAGGTTAAAGAATACTCTTTGTCATATGGTCGAGCTTTCGGAAATGGTTATTTCCTTCATCAAGACATCTATAATAAAAGAACAAGTTTAGATTTACAACAGCATTCACAAAAAGTTAAAAATTACTTACTAACTTGAGGTTATATAAATTTTGAAAACACGTAAAAAAGAACAGAACAAGCTGTTGGGTACATTCTTGAAAACTAGTAAAGTAATTTTTAACTTTTTGTGAATGCTGTTGTAAATCTAAACTTGTTCTTTTATTATAGATGTCTTGATAAAGGAAATAACCATTTCCGAAAGCTCGACCATATGACAAACAGTATTCTTTAACCTAGCCCAACAATTATTCAGACTGCAACCTCAAAATATATAAATACATTTTTCCTCAACTAGCCAGTCAAGACTACCCATATTAATATATATATATATATATATATATATATATATATATATATATATATATATATATATATATATATATATATATATATATATATATATAGCATAATATAGATATAGCGAAAGGCACTCCGTCCCAAGCGGGTGTATCAAGACACTTCTCGTTTTTTCTTATATGAATTCTATTTGGACATGTTGTAGGAGATCTTCGGATAACCCTGTAGGCAAATAATCTCTCTCAACTCGAAGTATCAACTCTATTATCCAAATGATTCTATTCCATGCATCGGTTTCATTCGTTCATGATGCCAGCGAGCAAATTTTCTCAAGCTTTCTCTGTTTGCTCTTTAGCACGATCACGCCCATTTTATACCGACAATTCTTGGCTCATTTATTTCATATCTTTCTCATTACATGGATTCGAACAACCATAAATTTTCATAACGGCGCCGTAATAAGAGCAAGAGTTGCAGAAATCACCTCGAGGAAAATCTGGATACTAGTTTTGCGACAAAGACGATACTAGTTTTTGATACACGAAGAGAAAGTTCTAGGAAAATAAGGTTCCCATCATCGAAAATTATTCAGATCGAGATTTAGATTCATCAATATTCATTATAATAACGAAAATACCAAATTTTTATATGCTTAAAACTTTCAGTAGAGATATTATATACGTTAAATTAAATAATAAAGTAAGTATAAACTTTAGAATAAAAAACACTTGGCTTATGTTTCACTTTATAAAAATATTTAAGTAGATACTGTATTTAGCAGTGAAGAATAGTCGACATGTTTCGAGTTATGAACTCATTATCAAGACTGACCACAGAGTATTACATCTTATTTTATAAACCAGACAAAAGCAGCAAAGATGATACCTGAAAATCAATTTGTTCGTTTACAAGGAGTAATTTACTATTATAGGCGGGGCGCTTTCCTTTGTTGCCTGAATGCAACAATTGGGTTTTGTAGAAATCCAGGAAGTGATTAGATTTTATTCAATGTTCGGAGAAGCCAGTGGTATTTTTATTTTGTAAAATTGACTTTCTATGTGCTTCAACACGAATGTTTATATACCTTCCTCTTTGTCCAATATAGAAAGCAGGACATTCGTCGCAAAATATTTTGTAAACACCACTTCAAGTTTCTTTTATCTGTACAGATTGTTTTAACGTTATTCTTCGATAGTCTGTTACAAATTATGCTACTCAAATTCGGCACAAAATTTATTGGGAAGTATTTTTGTTCTGCATTAATAATTTGTGTGGGGTATACTGAATGCAACAGATTCTTTATTCATTTTTTCCCAATGAGCTTATCGATAAGGATAAGACTTTCATTGTAACCGTTATTGGTGGCTAATAATTTGATTGTTTTAACTTCGGTTTGAAAATTTGTTTCCGATAATGGAATATTGAACAACCTATGTATGAACGAATGAAAAGCACTGAGTTTTATTTTAATGTGTTGGTTACTGTCGCTCTGAATAAAATTCCATTATGATAATATAATATGATGTTTCACCAAGTGATGTGCGAGAATTCAATCTCAGTTTTAAATTAAATAAATTTGAAGAATGATCTTCAATTTAGTATAACGAAATATCAAGCCTCGTATCCAGCTACTTGCGCTGGAAAAATTTCTAAATTTTCAGTATCAAATGTCTGTATTTATGGTAAGTAACTGTTTTTTCAAGAACGTTAATTTCAAAGAAAGGCACGAGATCTTTTACTGAATGCAAACCGCACTTAGTAATTCTATTGAACCTGGTATTTGAAACATCATAATAGTTAACCATTGCAAATAAGTAAATACCTGTTATACAGTTCTGGGAATCATAAATACAACCCCCTGTTATTAATATTTATTAGTAGAACATTTAAGATACCTAATATATAAGCTCTGTGATTTATTTTAAGAATTAGTTTGTAACTGAATCCTGATGACGACAATGTGTTGTCGAAAAAAATTTCATTTATTGTACCTACTTAAATATAGTGGAAATTAGGTTTTAATAAACGTTTTTAATTCAGACACGATGTTTTTATACAAAGTACTATCCTCTCACCCTATCAAATTCTCTATAGCAACTATAATATCAACATATTTTAACTCCTTTTCGAAATGAAGAACATTCGTAGCCCCCTCGATAACCCCCCAATCATAAATAATATTATTATGGACAAACGTTTGAAATATCAATAAATGTCGAATTTTGACTATAAACGTTTTGACTTTGGCGTGAATGTGAATTTTTTTAATAAATTTATATTTTCAAAGAACCAATTCGACATCATCCCTAAATTTTGAGATGCTCCAAATGTAATAAGATATAAGTGTGAACACATTGATTAAATGACAATCTATTTTCTCAGATACTGTTAAGATTGTTACCAAACATTTTGTTTAACTAAAAATTGGTAGAATGTAGGATTTTAGTAATATGAAAAATGTGTACATTATTAATTTCTTGACATATATGATATCTACTAAGAAACAAACAAGGCAGAAAACAAGATTATATTCTTAAAACTGCAGCCTATCTAATTCTGAACATTAAAAGTGTACGCTCAATTTTTCAAAACATATTCTAAACGTAGAAGGTATCTATGTGAACTGAAGCGAATGTCAGATGATATACCAATTAAATTTCTATATCGATATATCGATACCATAAACGATAATTCGTTTACAGATTCCTGAGTTTATGCATTTTTAATAATGAAGAAACGCAAAATCAACAAATCGAGATTTGGTAGACAAAACAAACTGAATAATATCAAAATATATATCTCCAAACTCAGGGAGGTATACCTCAGGGAGTAACCGACGTAGTAATTCTTTAGTAGAAAAGAAATTATTATTTTTGGTGTTGATGTTAATTATCGTCTTAATTTATACCGCTGACACAAAGTGTTCGTTAACCTAACAACTTTCAATAATATCCTCTCAGTTGCTAGTTTTAAAGTCGTCTTCGACTCAAGAAACAAACCTGTTGCTTGTGGCACTAGCAGGGAAAGAAGTACAACCACTAGAGATGTTATAATCCGAAATGTGTGGTAATCCTTATTGTTATAGTCCGTACACCACATTTTGTTTTAACTTCCCTCATGGGGTACACTAAATAAAACACTTTTTACACCATTCACTGAAAATGGTACAGATCACACCAATTCACTACGTCGAACACATTACTGTTGTTGGAAAACGTGTTTTCATTTAGGAAAATGCACTAGGACGCGCTTAACGTGTTACAGACCGCACGAGTACACGTTTGGATCTGGGGTATTCTTGCATTATGGACTCCCCTCTCGCTCAACAGTGGATGCGTGAAACGAGCTTTCAGCAAGACGCGCAGCTCCAAGATGGCGGTCGGTGGTCGTTGTGTCCCTACGCCGTAACGCAAAGCACAACCACTTGTTAAGTTCCGAACCTTTATTTTTGATTAAATGAAAGTCGTCAGAATTATTCTGGAAATCGAGAACATTCTAGGTATATTACCCTCACAGCTGACTTTAGCGTTCTAAATGAGCATTATTAATTTATAATTTGTTTATGAGAACGACAGGATCTAGTTTTCGGGTCGTAGTTGTCTCATGGAATGTACCTTAAGGTGGAAGGAACGCGTTTGTTTTCTTTCGCTCTCTACGGCCAGCTTGATTTGAATGGATTATGTTTCTTGTCGACTTTGGAACTCGGTATCTGAATACCGGGCTACTCAAGTGTCAAGAAGTTGTAATAAAGTTGTACTTGTTGAAGTAATACTAAAAGTACAAAATTATCACATTTGTAGATACCTATATTACCTCAATGAAGCGAGATTAAGTTTAGATCAATTTTCTATTATAATTTGTAAAAAAGTTATTTTTGTTTGTTTGTTTGTGTAGGTATATTCTTTCAGTCACTCAATCAATTTTTGAAGTTGCAGTTTCTTTTGGATATGCCCGCGCCCCCCTAGGGGGGGGGGGTAAGGGCCTTTTGCAGTGTGGGTGATTATTTGAACACTAGCATGTAATAGGTAGATAAAAGTTATATACTACACATTAAACCTCATATGATAACACAGCATTTGTCAACCTTTTAGGATTCGCAGCCCCATTTTCTATTATAATTTGTATCGTGCCCCCCGCGGTACAATAAAATTTAAACAATAATAATGTTTTTCGGCTATAAATCTAGAGTAGGTACGACCTACAAAAAAGGTATTTTGTTTTGTTTGTTTGTGTAGCTATATTCTTTCAGTCACTTAATCAATTTGTGAAGTTGTAGTTTCTTTTGGATATGCCCGCGCCCCCCTAGGGGGGGCTAAAGGCCTTTTGCAGTGTGGGTGATTATTTGTACACTAGGATTGATACTTGTTAAATTGTTATTTAAATTTTTGTTATTATTTTTATTGAGTTGTAATTTGGGTCTTTGAATAAAATATTGTCAAAATAAACTGCTTTACTCTTTATTCCACGCTGAAATTAAGATATAGGTAGGTAAATACACTCAATTTAAAGTCAGTGTAAGAAAAATATAATTTAATCCTGAGAAATAAAACTCATTGTACCTACTCATTTCGAGACTCAATTGAATGATTCGGTTGAATTTAATCAAAGCTATCTTGATACTACAAGATTAAATGGTGTGAATTGAAATTATATTGTTAAAATGACGCAATTAGTTTGTAAAATAAAATGATCATTTGAAATTCAACATATTTTTTCCATGATTTAAATGATTTGTTGGAAACTTTCATTCGAATAAATTGATTAAGTGGAATTAATTTTATTTAAGTGAAATATGACATCAATTTCGAGTATATTTTGTTACGGAGTACCTATATATTTCAGTTTACGAATGTATAGTGTTTCCGAATTCGAAAATATATACAAGACTGGTGTTATTATGGAAAAATAATTGTCGATACTACCAATTTTCCAGGATTCTGTTCTAACGCATTGTTGAAGTCTCTTTTCTATACATTTCCCAGGCACTTTCATACGGTTCCGCTTGTTCCCTATAATTGACCTCACTAACTTATTTACCCGAATTGAAAGATTTATTTGTAAATTAGACAGCTAGCTCCATTGTTATAGAGGTTAGTCTAATTTTGGTCGAAATTCATTGAAACATTCAAAAAACTTTTGTAAATATGACTGAGTTGTTAGAATTACCAAATAAATTGCAGGATTCAGATTTACACTGAAAGAAATTTCTGGTAAATTCAACAAAAAAATTGCAAATACAACAGAAATTTCTGTTCCCACAGTGACTGCAGTGCAGTCTGTTAGATCAACGATTCACTTTCTGCTAAATTCAATTTGTTAAACTAACAAGAATTTGTTGAAATTAAAAAACGGGTTCTACTACTATTGCAATCACGAATTGTTGAAGTTGCAACTTTAAATTGCAATTTCAACATTTTTAACTACATAATTTATCGTCTCATTCTGATCTTTTAACAAACTGAATAGTATTGGATGTACCAAACATGCTGCTGTTACAACAGTATGGCCTGTTGGGAATAACACTTTGATGAGAGTTTAGTCTGCTATTCCAGCAGATTGATATGATTAATTGTAATCGTATTCTGTTAATTCTGCAGAATGTCTCGCAAATGAAAATATATAAGTCTGTTGAATCTACCAAATTTCATGCTCTTTGTACAAGATGGTTTGTAAAATTCACAGCATCTATTGTCATTGATGCAGGACATTACCGTTAATACAACAAGATATATTTTATTCATAGTATTTATATTGCTTCATACAAATTACTACACACACACACACACACACACACACACACACATATATATATATATATATATATATATATTTGAATTAATATCACAGTCGTACTTATTTGTATTCAGAAGGTAAGGGAATCGACTGAAAGTTGAATATTAATCTCTTTATTCCATGCCAAGCTTTCGAAAACACATTTGTTTCTTCCTCAGGGCTACTACAAAGACAGTTCACAATTAGCATTAGTTTTTTTAATTTTTAAAATTGTAATGAACTTACGGAAAATGAGATCAACAATGTTTCTCTATTATAGTGAAAATGATCATTAGATTGGCTAAAATAAAATTATACTATATTAATATCACATCAGCAAACTTATCTCATAAAAACAAAACGACAATTGACATCACTTAATCATTCAAACATATGACAGAAATTCTATGGTGACTTTACACAGATATCATCGGCTGGCCAACTTGTTTCTTTTTCTTAGCGGTTGACAATAGGAAAGTATATATGTTACTTAAATTCTGCACATCCGATTTTTTGTTTATGCTATTATGTTCACGTTGTATGTGTATCATCTCCATTATTAATCTTTTATTATAGCTTGAAGTTTTATCTAAAATCTCTATACAAAAAACATCAGATAGATTTAGAGAGTATAGAGATTTTAGATAAAACTTCAAGCTATAATAAAAGATTAATAATGGAGATGATACACATACAACGTGAACATAATAGCATAAACAAAAAATCGGATGTGCAGAATTTAAGTAACATATATACTTTCCTATTGTCAACCGCTAAGAAAAAGAAACAAGTTGGCCAGCCGATGATATCTGTGTAAAGTCACCATAGAATTTCTGTCATATGTTTGAATGATTAAGTGATGTCAATTGTCGTTTTGTTTTTTATGAGAATAAGTTTGCTGATGTGATATTAATATAGTATAATTTTATTTTTAGCCAATCTAATGATCATTTTCACTATAATAGAGGAAACATTGTTGATCTCATTTTCCGTAAGTTCATTACAATTTAAAAATTAAAAAAACTAATGCTAATTGTGAACTGTCTTTGTAGTAGCCCTGAGGAAAGAAATAAATGTGTTTTCGGGAAAGCTTGGCATGGAATAATAGAGATTAATATTCAACTTTCAGTCGATTCCCTTACCTTCTGAATATATATATATATATATATATATATATATATATATATATATATATATATATATATTAGATATATATATATATATATATATATATATATATATATATATAATATATATATATATAATATATATATATATATATATATATATATATATATATATATGCTTATGTAGTAATGTGAATAGAGCAATATAAATATATCTCGATGATATTCATAATAAGTCATCACCAGGAATAGGAACCAATGCTACAGAGCATCTAGCAGCTATGATATACTTTGTTCTACCAGAACAATAACATAGATATAACCCAACAAATAACACAGATATTCTTCTACCAGTTGAAACAAATTTTATCTATGACTTAATTTAAAATATTCAAAACTGAGGAAATTAAACTATTTATTGTATCTTCTTGTTCTTAATTCATTTATAAATCATACTAACAACTTTATTATTCGAATTACGATGTTTGGAAAATAGGAAATAAAAGTATGTATGTGAATGTATAAAATATAATTGATTTATCAAAAAGTAACAAAATGAACATAACCTCCCAATATCGCACACGTTTTCAATACAAACTTTCACAGATATGTCTGAGTAGGTTTTACATATATTTACCTATGTACATATATCAATGTGACATTTTTCTTGATTTTCAAGCAATAACAGGCACTATCGCTTGAAGAAATGAGCCGTTAGAAAATGATTGACGCTTCATTAGGTGTTCTGTTTAAGAAATTAATGGCCATTTTTTCTGAAGTTGCAATACGTAAAGAAGCGTCAAACTTTCGCTAATATATAATTTGTTCAATTCATGAAGCATTTTATTGCTAAAGAAATTCCAAGAAATATTTACAAATATTCCATATCAAGAAAATTATCAAAAAATATATTTATATGTTTATATAGGTACATAAAATAATCTGAAGTAATCCATCTTAACAGATGATTCTTTTCTAAACTACTAATGTAAAGTTATCACAATTATCACAGGTACATGTTTTCAGGAACGTATTTAGTGAATAGATACAAAAAAACTAGTTATGATTACTTACTCAAGCATAACTAAAATAAAAAAATTTATTATAGTAGGCCTTGCCTTCATAACTTTTATCAAGAATATTTCCAAATTCTTCTTCGTTTGACTTCACACTCACAACATAAGTCTCTTGAATCAAAAGCAGATATTTTTGATGGTCCCTCAACTGCTTCGTTAGCATTAAAATCGATGAAATGGTGCTGTTCGCCTTCAATCCTCAGATTGGATAAAAAGCTGTATGACTCAGTAGACTCCTGGAAAAAAAAATTCCATTGTGACACGACATTTTATTCGGAAGACTATAATTTTCAGAACATATTGATAATTTACTATGAAATACTAAAGAATTTTATACAAACAAATTGACACATTCAAATAATGTTATTTGAAAATAAAAAAATCATAAAATTGAAGAAAACTGTCTATAAAGTATGAATCCTAAAAAATCTGCATTTTCTTTGTGAACTATGGAAATAAGGAAAATAATTTGTTGAGACCAAGAACACTTCCATGAGACCTCCTTAGTATTGCTTTATCATGAAGGAATGATTCGTCAAATATATTTTTTCATTTTCAATTATTTGGTTTTCATTAATGACAATGAATGAATAAGTATAAGAAAGGGTGTTTCAATTCCTCTAATTCCTATTACTATATTAATAATTCAATTGCAAAAATTAATCGAAGTGGCATACCTTTTCAGAATTTTGCCCTAAAGATGTAACTGGAGGAAGAATTTGAAGTCTCATCTCCAATTGTTTTGATTTGCAAGAAATATCGTCCGGTCCCCTGCTAATGGAATGTGGTCTTTCAAAACGTCGTTTTGCATCATTACTAATGCTTTTGACGTGACTCCATTATCTGCACGAAAAATACATCAGTAATTTTTGTCTTAATAACAAAATACACATTTGCTGGATAATATTCAGAATTTTAATTACAAGTTTATCAGAACACTTACCTCTGAAAATCTCGACATAGTTTATCAAACCTCAAGCTTTGAGAAAATTTTCTGTATCTGTATCGGCCATTGTTACGTACTCACTCAACTCAAAACGAACATGAATGTTTTAATACAGCCTCCGAGTTATTAGTTAAGGTTGAGAAAAGACGCGAACTGATATGCCCATGCGCTATAATAGCAGCGTGACTGTGAAAATAACAGATTCGTTCTGTACAATTTACAGAATAGTTTTTGTAGTAACAGAATTCATAATTTGACTGAATATTCTGCACGCTGTACAATTTGTTTTGTTAAGGGTGCATGATTGTCTGCAATGTTTACCATCATAAAATGTTGAAAGAGCAGAATGAACTTCTAGGAAATCTGCAGCTCATCCTGCAAGTATGACAGATTCAAATCGTTATTATAGTTAGTTACGTTAGCAGAACTAGTTCCATAAAATCTGCATTATTCAGTTATTTTAGCAGTTGAGATTCGTTATATCAGCAGAATGATCTGTTGGATTTTAGCAGAACTAATCTGTTGAATGTTATTGCTATTCGAGCAGCTGAATTGCTATCGGTGCAGTATTCCCCGTAGCAAAATGAGACTTGAAGATTTGACAAACTGATTTGTTGCATATACCTAATACTTTCGCTGAATTCACAGCAGTTCCGCTATTTCAGCAATAATACCTCCAGCAAATAGAACTGCTAAATATTTTTTTTCCGTGTAGAAGAGTACGTATATCTGTGCGTGTAATGATATCAGTGTTCATAAACTTCCTATATTTTCTTATTACTTTTACAAATCAAAGTGGTTGGTTTTTTTCAACTTTGGTAATAAAATAGTTCGTATCCCAGCTAACAATTTTATGTTCTATTAAAGTTGAGAGAACGTTTTCTCAGCAAATTTTATAGAGCAATGTTTGTTCTAAGAACATTCTCAAAACGTTCTTACAGCAGTTATACAAAATAAATGGGCCCCGTGCTAAAGAACTTCTCAGTTCTTTAAGTTGTTCTGTAAGGTATGTAGAAAACATTTATAGAATTGTTGTGTAAACGTTCTTACAAGTCGTAAAGAATTTCTATGCGATAGTTACAGAGCAATGTCATACGAATTCTATAATAGTTCTAAAATGGTGTCTTAAAATTCTATTATAGAGCGTATAAAGAACTTCTATATTTTTGTTCGTTAACCGTACATATTGTATTCCATTATACAATTATTTTGTTGCTTGACGTTATAGTTACAAAATTTTAATAGGTTTTTTTACATCTTTTGAAGACAAAATGCTTCTGTATCACTTTAAATCATTGATACGCGTTAAAAATGATATGGACGCCATAATATATAAAGTACCTTCACCATTTATTTGAATTTTCTAGTAAGTTTGAAATTCAAAGACGAATAAATTTTAATGCGGAAGAAAAATTAATGTGAAATATGTGGTATATATATGGTAATTTTTTAATTATAATAATTTTTAATTTTATGTCATTTTTCTACAATGTTAAAAACTAATTAAGTATTAAAAAAAAAATTATAGATAAATTTTGCCGCCAAATGTATAAAAAACAGTTAGAAAGTAAATATGCATCATATTACTGATAATATTTGGCCCATGTATGTTCCATATTAGATTTTATCTCAATTTTTCTTGTTTCTTTACAAAATGGCGACGAAATGGAAAGCTTATCTCGTACTTCCAATATGGATGCCAACTAATATGAATCTTTTGTGTCGATTGCAATGATTACAGAGCTAATATACTTCATAAGCAACTACTATAACTCAAATGTGCCTACTAAAAAGTGTTGTCTTGTTTAACAAGATTTCCCTAAGCACTAAAATTAGTACAGGCAGGCTGCATTTTGAAAGAAAAAATATATAAATACATAAACGATTTTTTCACTGAAGATTTCTCTGGTGATATTACCGTTATTAAAGCGGAAATTTGCATACAATATTTCCCTGTGACTTTTTTTACGAGTCAAAAATATTTCCAATATGGCTCACAATGTTTTCACTCGACTGTAGCTAAACTAAAAGGAAGTATTACGATTTTAGCAGTCTATGTATATGTGTATTTATGGATGTGGATATATAATATGTATGTTCTATGGTATCGCCTGATTGGTACTATTTTGGAGATTGAGGTGGCAATTGATCCGTAATTATAGCCTGGGTGACATTAACTTCTTATTTCCGTAGCCAACTGTCACTTGGTATAACTTGCCACCTTGTTCGCCCTTAAAAACCCTATGGAAAATTTTGTATGCAAACTACGTATTCAATAACATTATCAACACAGAGGAATACCTAATTTGGTCTACATTTAAAATCTTCATGATTATTGTTCTGAAGCTCTATTAGCCAGTCATTTCTTTTTACTATAACTTCGTCATCTTCTTGGTTTTCTATGCCGCTGTCTATTCTATTGTTTTGTTCCACTATTAAGGTCTTTGGTACCTCAATAACTACACTATCTGTTTTTAATGCGGTAACCTGGAAATTCTTATTTGTAGCTTTGCTGTCATTGCTGTTATTTACGGAAATTCTATCACATAATAAGCTTTCGTAAATTCTTTTCGTTTCCCTACTGAATGCTCCACTTTTTTTAATCTGTTTCCATTTACTTAAATACATGGTTTTTATAACAAATGTCGTCTAAAACTTATACACAAACGAAATTCACTTTTAAAATGGCGTCAATTATGGTATGGTTGTTCTGTAGTGCTTTTTTATGAAACAAAAATGGCATAGATTTAAACCTAAATACTCTGTAATTATTGTATAACAACTATAACATTACTCTCTATAACAACGTTATAGAGGTTTTTTTTATTAAGTTCGTTAGCAGCTTCCATATGCATAATTTGTTATTCGTAGCAAAATTGTCTCTTTGCCACCCTTTATACAATATTTCTATAAAAAAACTATAATCAACCACTACGGAGCAATTCTATAGGAGCTTCACAGGAGTTGGTATAGTTCTTACTTTACCTTTTTACATCGGATTTTGAATCATTTAGTTCTATAAGCACCATTACTGTAAAATTGTGCTACTATAGACAGTTATCGAGCAATTATTTACACTTATCTTCTGAATGCTCTGTAATTATGTTCTAAGAACGTTCTTGCAATAAACTTAAAGAACAATTTAGCTTACGAAGACAAAATAGTATCATCTGCTTCACTTATACAACAACTTAATGTTCTAGACACAACTATGAAACCTTTACAGAACAGAAAAGTTCTTTTACTCTGAATTTATGGAAGCTTTTTGCTAGCTGGGATGTTATTTTAAATATTCATTAGGTACAATCAAAGCTACATAAGCACAATCAAATTCAAATTTATATCCATGTAAGTAAATGACATCCATGATACTTGTGAAAGAGCTATATTTTAGCCAATTTGCCTACGGTCAGTTAGCTGATTGGGGTTGAGTTATGAGAACTGACAAGAAACTTGGGCCACTCTTTTTAATTCGCCACGGGGTCACAAGTGTTGGTGTTACAATAATATGGTCGAATGTGAACTGATGCAACTAAAATACAACGCTAGACTAACATCTAAAGAGCTTTTTACGGTTTTTCACGTTGTGCCAAATATAAATGTATATCAAATTATAATAGTTTGATAGTCAATAGAATCCTATTTTATTTGTTCGGGTTTTATGGCCAGCTCGTTAGATGAAATATCAGAGAATTCCCCTGTTATTTTTGGAGTTCTACAAACTTGCGTGTAGTGCAGTGCAAGTAGTATAAAGACATAACTTGTGCGGCCAGTGCTCAATTTTTAGAAATGTGGTACAACTTGAAATTATTGCTGTAGATTTTGACATTAACGTTTGTCGTGGTATAGGTATTATACAACCTATACCTACGATTTAACGTGACGAAATCGAGTTTTAGATTTTCAGGTGTGAGTGAAGCATAGCCTAAGCGTTTCGCGTTTAAGGCATGCAAGATATTTTACGCTTATCTAAACTTATTTTTTTTTACTGTCAGACAGGCGTTGGAGCGCGGGGCCTCCCAATTCGCGGGGCCCGTAGCATTTGCTACGTGGCTAATCCGGGACTGGTGAGAACGACGAAGCCAAGTTTTAAACAAAAAATTTTGGAAACGACAAAATAATAAATGGATTTAATTTGATTAGAACACAATGAAATGACAGATTAAGAAAACTAAAAGCAGTCGAAGTGTACTAAATTTGTTTTATTTCAAGTACCACTTTTTTATCCGTCTTTCGGACCTCATCGAAACACCGAACCATATCCCTTGCTGCAAGAATCCTTATATAGAAGGATATAATAATGATATTAAAAACATAAGTAATCTCTGAAATATTATTGAAAGAAAAAATGAATAATATTATTTCAAATAGTAAAAGTTTGAGAACCAATGGAATCAACTGACAAAATTAAATTGATTGTTCTAACAAGCAGCAGTTATCTATAACTGGAGATTTGGAAGAGAATTAATTTATTTATGTGTGTATCTTCATTTATTATCTAATGTTTTCACTTGAAATTTGCATTAAATCTTATATTCAGTCGAAGTTCAACATTTTAGATATGGGGTCTTCTACATTAACGTTCAGTTTTTATAAACATCATTTGAAATTTGTCAAAGATATTTTCCAGAAGTACTCTAAATCATTCAGCTGTTTAAAAAGAGAAAACATAAAAATAATGGACATAGGATCTGGATCTGGACAATCCTTCTCCATAATGGAACCCATGTTGCCTAGAGATTACTCGGAAATTGTATGTGTTGATAAAAATATTGAAATGTGCGAATATTTGAAGTCTTCGAAAAAAGATCCAAGGATTTCCATCAGGCAATTGTACATCGAAACGAAAAATCTTCCAAAAGAACTGAAAGGACGATTTGATTTCTTGATGTCTTCTTATTGTTTTCAATACGTGGTGAATCACAGGTGTGTTTTTCTAGGTTATGCAATATTTAGTGTTTTTCCGGGTTGTTAGCAGGTTTTCGCTTTAAAAACCTGCTTATTAAAATGGGTGCGATTAGCGAAGTTGGAGCTAGCACCAAGATAGTTTTTCGTTTCATGACTTTTCATGATGCTTGCCTCCAAAAATTCAATTTCATATATATATATATATATATAATATATATATATATATATATATATATATATATATATATATATATATATATATATATATATATATATATATATATATATATATATATATATATATATATATATATATATATATATATATATATATTATTCGTAGAGATCTTGCTTTCTTTTAACAATTGTCAATTTTAAAATTTTGTACGTTTTCTTCGATGTGTTTTTTGTTCATTTCATTTTATGAATTTTATTTTTTGGTTAACTCTCATTGAAAGTAAGCATTAAGAAGACATTTGGTCTTACCATATATTCATTTTATGTTATTTTTGTAGTACCCTGATGATGGACATGCAAATCACCGAAAGCTAGGTAATTTCTTCAATAAAGAGTTTTACCGGAGTTCAAGTTTTGTGACTTATATCCTGATTAAACCATTTCTCTTAAATCCAACTTTCAAGTCGATATTTCCAATATATATATATATATATATATATATATATATATATATATATATATATATATATATATATATATATATATATATATATATATATATTATGTATATATATATATATATATATATATATATATATATATATATATATATATATATATATTAATATATATATATATACATATATATATATACATATATATATATATATATATATATATATATATATACATATATATATATATATATATATATATATATATATATATATATATATATATATATATATATATATTCATTCGAATTGTTGTTGCCTGTGAACTATTTCTAATCTTTCGATAATTATTAGCAATAACAGGCTTGTTGAATCTCAAAAAACTCGATATTATTAAAAAGTTGACGTTTCGCCACGACATTCGTGGCTTTATCAAAACTTTTGAAAAATTGACATTTATTGATTTGAAAAAATTTGAATAGAAAAAGACTACTATGTTTCACTAAAATTTTTCGGCTGTGGCCGTTCTTTGTTATTTATTACGTGCTATTCAGTCCAATATTAACATTCAAATCTGTTATTATTAGATGGTAAGGGAAACCACAGAAACCTTTACCCACGTAATGTTCGAAATAGGTTCAAATTATTTTGATTTTGAAAAGTCAAAGAATAGAGTACTATTTATCTTGTTTTCAAAAATTTCTCATTGCGGCTGTGGCCGTCTTCAGCTACTAATTACGTGCTATTTAGTCCAATATCAACAGACAGGTCCGTTGATATTAGATGGGAAGGAAACCACAGAAACCTTCACCCACGTAATGTACAAAATAGGTTTAAAATATTTGATTGTTGTCTTTTTAAAGACGTGTCAAAGAAATTTCAATTTTTTCAAAAGTTTTGATAAAGCCACGAATGTCGTGGCGAAACGTCAACTTTTTAATAAAATCGAGTTTTTTGAGATTCAACAAGCCTGTTATTGCTAATAATTATCAAAATATTATATATATATATATATATATATATATATATATATATATATATATATATATTATATATATATATATATATATATATATTATATATATATATATATATATATATATATATATATATATATATATATATATATATATATATATATATATATATTTATATATATATATATGTATTGTTGGAATATCAAAAATTAATATTGAGTTGAAGGAAAGATTTATTATGTTGACTGTATTATATTACGTTGAAATATTAGAATGTTTAACTTAGACGATTTATGTGAATTCTGGTTATGCCCTAATTTCATTGTATATATTAGTCAGCAAGTGCCTCATGCACACATATAGTAATCGATATATGAAAAATACCTAAGTTGCTTTATATGTAGTTTTTAACACATCTCTTAATATAAAAGACGTTACTCCAACACCTCCTAAAGAACAACTCGAAGTAGTTCCCTAGAAGAACGAAATAATAAAGACATATTATTTTAATTCAGAAGTGTAATAGTGTGTTTAATTTCACGATCCCATAACCCAAACTTCCAACAATATATATATATATATATATAGATATATATATATATATATATATATATATATATATATATATATATATATATATATATATATATATATATATATATATATATATATATATATATATATATATATATATGTTCATATGTTTGTATAAGCTTATATATTTTAGCGTTGTTTACACGATAAAGGGCGCAATTTTGAAGCAATAGGGTTGAAAGTTTGTAAATAGGTAGTTTCGTATGATGTCTTGGATGGGATTGGTTTTGGTTCGAATTGGTTGGGGGCTGATCCGCCTAGGGAGAATAAATAAATCTTGTTTACATGATAAAGGCCTAATTTTGAAGCAATAGGATTGGAAGTTTGTGAGTAGATAGTTTCTCATGATATATTGTGTGAAATTGGTTCTGGTGCAAATTGGGGGGTTGACCCCCCAATCTTGTTTACACTATAGATGGCGCAATTTTGGGACCAAAAGGTTTAAACTTTGTAGGTAGGTAGTTTCGTATGATATCATGTATAGTATTAATTTCGATGTGAATTGGTTTGGTGATTGGTTGGAGGGTTGACCCCCCGGAGGAGGAAATAAATCTTGTTTACGCGATAAAGGGCGCAATTTTGTAGCAATAGGGTTGAAAGTTTGTATGTACGTAGTTTCGTATGACATCTTGGATGCGATTGGTTTTGGGACGAATTGGTTGGGGGGTTGACCCCTCGGGGAGGAAGTGAGTATTATTCACAAATTAGAGGGCAATTTTTTCTGGATTTGGAACAAAAATCATGAATGAGTGAAATGATTTTTCAAACTGGATACTTTATGAAAACCTGCTTTTCTAATGCAGCTCGATGCGATAGATTTTTTTTTCATTTTCAGGGGTTTACGATATGGCTATGGAGTTTTCAGTATTATGACCCTGCTATGATAAATATAAGTAAGGAAAGCGAATACATTCAGAAATTAAATAATGGCAGATGATCCTTTGAAAGAACAAATTATATCGAATATATTCAACATGGGGAAATGTGTTAACTATATTTGTTAATTCAATAAGGTATCAGAATTAATTTCTAGGGTTTCCCAAAAGTTCATTCGATTGAAATAATTAAAATCTCTCCCATTGTGCTCAAAATAGGGCTTATGTTATTCCATTCTTTTTCCGAGGTTTCTATGTATTCGACAGATATACATTTTGCTATAATCCGTCCAAGAAAATATCAAAACGTCCGATTTTGAGCATTTCTATGTTTTTTGTACTATTCTTTATATGGGCTAAAGAGTTGCTCGTACGGTATGCGTTATTGATATTAAAATGTGAACAAATTGTTGTCAGATTTCCACTAGTCTACCAATATTGATATTGTCAATTAATTGTTGATTATTTGCACTCTTGTTATCAATCTGTTTTATAAATTATAATGCTCGGTTGTTTGTCGAACTTTGCGAATATGATAAAGGAATATTCAAGGTCAATTCTATTATTTTGCTGCAATTTGATGTTTCAAAGAATGAACTTAATAATTATGTAGAGTGGTATTCCTAATTATATCTAGAAAGCAGATAGGTACAGGCTGTCCCATTTTCGATGTCCTCACGGGGTAACTCGCTTATTTTTAAAGATAGAGATTTGCGGTTTTCGCGAACGTTGGCTACTTTTTTGTGAATCTCACGATACCGTAATCAAAATTTTCATAGCTTGCTTCGTTTATGAGATACAGGGCGAAGTTAAAAATATTGGATTTTGGTCCCTCTCCTGTATCATAGCTGTCTTTTAACTTATAGAAAAAGTGAAAACTGTTTTTTATACACTTTTTTACGTAGAATCCAGTGGCGTAGTCAGATTTTTGAAATGAGCTGATATTGTTTAGGTATAACCCAATGTTATAGTTTTTTAAATGGAACACCCTGTATATTTTTCCATATTCAAAACACAAATGCTTTGCGCTTCTTAGAAATATATAATACTTATATAAAATTCTAAGTATTAGCCCTGTATTTAGATAATTTTTTTTTATGGCAAGTCAAGACAAATATTACTTTGATAAATCGTTCGGCGCAGTAAACAAAAATATCACTTCCATTTACATAGGTTAGAATGAAGAGCATTCATCAAAAAAATATAATTCAATATAAGTTACTAAACAGAGATACATTTAATAATGATTATAACAGAAATAGAAACATATGTAATACTGCTACGAAACAAAGTTCTATCATTTTTCTGTTGAAAATGTTTTGTTAATATTGTTCAAATTACTGCCCATTCTGTTGAAGACACATTTTCTGAGGATAGCGCCAATCGACCACAGTTAAAACAAAAGTCTTATACCTAAGTATTTGAAAACTTCTCTCGTGGCATTCATCAGAGCATCTCGATCTTCGTGCCGCGTGTGGTTCATTTTATTTTTTATGTAGCCCCATATAAATAAATCTAATATAGATAAGTCAGGGGACCTTGGTTGTCAGTTAATGGGAATACTATTACCAATCCACTGGTTTTGGAATCTTTCATAAACCTTTTCTATATTGAGCCAACGGAATTTTGTCAAGTAGGTAGTTCAGAAAGAAAATCATCCAAAATTTCCAAATATCTTTAGTGATTCAAGTTACCGTCGAAAATGCGGTAGGCGCTAATCTTCCTCCAAAAACGAAACAGGATACATCAAAGCCGAATCTGCCTTGTTTTTGATGAACCACCGTAACGTGCTCATTTTCATTTGGCCAATAACGATGATTATTTCGATTAAAAATGCCAGCGCTACTTATATGGCTTTCATCGGACAATATACCACCTACAAAACTCAATACTCTTCTCAGTTTCACCTGGGCGCAGATGATGTATAGCTTGGGATATGTAGGGGGTATATATATATATATATATATATATATATATATATATATATATATATATATATATATATATATATATATATATATATATATATTTTAATATTTACGAAACCCTTGGAATGCCAGCCGCATCTGCAATTTCTCTGCAAGTATTTTTGTTCTCTTCTACCTTTGCGAGGACACTAATTTCATCATTTTCGGTATTTTCTTTTCTAAACCTTTCTGGCCTAGGCTTTTCAAACGATCCGAAAAAGGAAACTTAAAATTCCTATCTTTTTATCTAACTGACACCCAGTAACTGGGTAATAGTAAATACTCTTCAAAATAGAGGTCCATCGCTTGATTTGGATTCAAACCAACTTGGTAATATATCCCAACCATATCTAAATTTTCGTAGTTTTGATATACTGGATTATCATTCGCCATTGTAGGAAAAATTTGTACACTTTGACAGGAACTATAAATATTCTACACTTGCTTCTTTTTCATAGCCACCTACTAATTAGGTTCAGAGCGTATATAGTCGATAAATAGTGTTTTATTAGTTTAAATTTATTGTTTTGTCAAATTGTTTAATAACGTATTTTGAACAATATTTTTTTAATGAAAACTTTTCGTTTTACGCTATATATCTGGAAGTGATATTTTCTTTTATTGCGCCGAACGATCTATTAAAGTGATATTTGTCTTGACTTGCCATAAAAAAAAGAAAATTATCTAAATACAGGGCTGATACTTAGAATTTTATATAAGTATTATATATTTTTGAAAAGCGCAAATCATTTGTGTTTTGAATATGGAAAAATATACAGGGTGTTCCATTTAAAAAATTATAACATTGGGTTATACCTAAACAATGACAGCTCATTTCAAAAATCTAACTACGCCACTGGATTCTACGTAAAAAAGTGTATAAAAAACAGTTCTTTCTTTTTCTATAAGTTGAAAGACAGCTGTGATACGAGAGGGGTCAAAATGCAATATTTTCAACTTCGCCCTGTATCTCAAAAACGAAGCAAGCTATGAAAATTTTGTTTACAGTATCGTGAGATTCACAAAAAAGTAGCCAACGTTCGCGAAAACCGCAAATTTCTATCTTTAAAAATAAGAGAGTTACCCCGTAAGGACATCGAAAATGGGACAGCCTGTACAGTTATTTTGTTGTGAATTTGATATTAGGATGTATACAGTTTATGAAATCTATGAAAATATTCAATGGTCTATCGGTTTCTGTAAAACATTATTTTATATCATCTATAAAGCTAACAGTAAATGAATGTTTTACTAAACTTTTGAGAATTCCTGGAAGCAGGTTCAAGAATTTATACTAACTTATGTTGATGCAGTTATCTACCCACGAATTCGTTTCTTTTTGTTAACGTTTTCATTACTATATAAACTGAGATACTAATATTTTCATACTGAGCTAGTTGGCCATGTGCTCAAGTTGGGAGGTCCCGGGTTCAAACCCTGAGACGACTGGTCTGCCATGCGTTTTTCTCAGAAGTTTGTTTATGGCGTTAAGAAAGTCACTGCTTGCAAACTTACAAGGCGAAGTATTTATCCTCTGAACCCTACCCACACTTCCTCATTCCAAAAATATCCTGTCTCACCCATCCTTAACACACTTGTTTATAGAAGTATATCCTCTGATCTAGCTGGAGGAGTTCATCCCCAAAACTCAAAGCGCTCCTCCTTCACACATACTCAAGGAGTAATGAAACCACTTGTTAGGGTGAAACGTTTGCTTATGGTTGAACTATTTTTGCAGGAAAGCATTCCAAAACTCTACTGAGCTGCTGAAACCAGGTGGTGAACTATTCTTCTTTTGGAGCAAAAGTAATCAAATGTACGAAGCGTATAGAACTCTGAGTCAAAGAGACAAATGGGCACCATACATGAGAGATTATAAGAATTGGACACTCCCGTACTCTGATGATAACGCACCAGAAGCATTAACAAGAGATTTTAATCAACTCGGTTTGCAAGTAATGCAAACTGAGGAATTCAACAAAAATGCATATGAACGCTAAGTATTGGTTAGGTGAGTTGAGAACATACTTAAATTCTCCGTGTTGATAACCAGCTTTCAATGGATCAATAAGCTTGAGAAGTATCTGAAATATATGACATTAATTCAGTTTTCAATAGAATAGATTATATTATTTCAGAAATTTTTCATATTGTATCTTTTCTATTCAGTATCTATAAAAAACAGAAACTCATCAAGGTTGTGGGTCTTTATTTTTTATCAATGTCAATCCTCGTATAGAATTTATATCACCAACAGCCCAATATAAATTTGAAATTTATATTTCCAACAGGGCAATATAAATTTCGAATATTTTTATTGCCTACAGGGCAATATAAATTTAGAATATTGACATTGCCAGCAGGACAATATAAATTGAGAATTTGTAGTGCCAACAGGGCAATATGAACGTAGAATTTATATTGCGAACAAGGCAATATAAATTTAGATTTTATAATATTGAAATTATAGATTGATGAATGTTAATTATTATAATAAACGTTCTGGATAAAAAATTTTCAAACCTGAAGTTCATTATGCATTGCGTTAACTTATTCTTTTGATCAGAAAAATACGTTGTCAGAAGATTTTGACCTATATTTACAAAAGTTTATACCAAACGTATGTATGTTCTCTGATGAAAAAATTTATTCAATAGACCGATAATCAAATTAAGGTTGTCTGAGGATGATAAATATCTTCACTGTGAGAATGAATATTTCTAAAAAGATAGTGAAAAATATATATTTTGCGTAAATGACACAGTAATTTACTGAAAAGATCAACTATTAAGAATGCTCGTAATGATGATGATAGCTGGTGAAGTAATGATCAATTCACAAGGTTCTTATTGTTGAATACTCTAAATAATTATAAATATCTACATAATTTTTTTTCCAGATGCGTTCACCTCTGTAGACTTTGTTGCTAAAAGAATTCCGAAGTCTGATTTTCTTGAATACAGGGAGGAGTTAAATAAATTATTACTTCAGTATATCATCGTAGATGAAAATGCTAAGAATACTAAGATTATGTTTCCAACTATAGTTGTAGCGGCTAAAAAGCTTGTATAAAACTGTTTTTGCTGAATTTATATAATCCTCAACTACATGTATTTATGCAAAATAAAATTTCCATATGATAAAAATTATTTATAATATAATTTTTAATGAATTTATGTAAAATCTATATTTCATCACCAAAACAGAAGTCGAAAATTATTACTTATATATATATATATATATATATATATATATATATATATATATATATATATATATATATATATATATATATATATATATATATATATATATATACTATTATATATATATATACATAGTACATATATATATATATATATTTATATATATATATATATATATATATATATATATATATATATATATATATGTCGAGTTTCAGGTTCTCGCGGAGATAATCTGGTTGTTTGATTTCCCGGATTTGTATCCGCGTATGGGCTTCGTCTTAGTTGAAGTCTGCTCGACGTTTCGGCAAAATCACATTTGCCATCTTCAGGTAGCTCTTCTCGGTCGGAGTGAATACACTGAACTTATGAGTTATGAGTTCAGTGTAGCTGAAGAAGCTTCGGAATTATATTTCCAAAGGTAAGTACGCTATTATCGTTTTAATTTTTGTTGCATATCCAGAAAAAGGGCAACCGTTTTTTGAGATATTTTGCAAGAACAACAAAATTTGTTTAAAAGCAAATTTTGTTGTTCACGGATCATTTGTTCACCCGCGTCCTAAAACAAGCAACCGAAAAAAACAGGGAAAGAAATAGAACTTTGAGATATATAGAAGCAACACCTTCGTCATCATATGGAAAAATTGAACGGCATTGCAGAACTTCAAGAGGCAATTCATTTAGCCTTTCGCAATCTGCGAATGAGAACAATAGTTCTTTTAAACACTATTCAAAGAATTACAAAGATGTGCCAGTTTTGCATTACTGAAAATGGTCGACAATTTGAACTTCACCTTTGATTTTTTTTTAAATATTATTTTTTTTATATTGCTACTTTACCCTACAAAACTAGTATTACAAACTTACTGTTACGAAAAAGCTTTATAGGTATTTTTCTATTTAACGAAACCTATATGCAAAATATCCAATTCTGCGTTAGTAATATGTAACTTTCACTTGTTTATTATTGTTATTCATGCCCTACTATTAAATTATGCATTTAATTTTAGAAAATTGTCATTTATTCTAGTGTTTCTGAAAAACAGTGCATACTATTATATATTTTTGAAAAGGTAAAAAAAGACAATTTTTACAATATATAAATATACAGGGTGTTACATTTAAGAAAACATAAGTTGGCTTCATAACTAAAAATAGTAAATATGTAGCAAAAATTATCTACACTACTGAATTCTACGAAAAAAAAATCTATAAAATTGTTATTTTACCTTTTCGATAAGTTAGGATAACGGAGATACAAGGCGGTCGCAAATTGCACCATTTTCAAAAACGCCCTGTATCATAAAAACTGAAAGAGCTATTAAAATTTTGTTAACAGCATCTTCATTTTTACGAAAAAGAAGCACAGTGTTGCAAAAACCGTAACCCTCTATCTTTAAAAATAACGGAGATACCCTGCAAAAGTACCCAAAATGGGACACCCTGTATTTTTCTTGATTTGATTATTTCAAATACTAAAAGTTTGAAAACCCATTGAATCAACTGACATCAATTAAGTTGTTTGTTCTAACAAACATCAGTTATCTATAACTGGAGATTTCAAAGAGAATTAATTTATTTATTTGTGTTATCATTTTCTAATGATTTCACTTAAAATCGTTCACGTTGCATCTTATATTCATTTAAAGTTCAACGCTTCAGATATGGGGCCATCTACATTAACGTTCAGCTTTTATAAGCATCATTTGAAATTTGTCAAAGATATTTTCCAAAAGAACTCTGAATTATTCAGCTGTTTAAAAAGAGAAAACATAAAAATAATGGACATAGGATCTGGATCTGGACAATCCCTCTCCATAATGGAACCCATGTTGCCTAGAGATTACTCGGAAATTGTATGTGTTGATAAAAATATTGAAATGTGCGAATATTTGAAGTCTTTGAAAAAAGATCCAAGGATTTCCATCAGGCAATTGGACATCGAAACGAAAAATCTTCCAGGAGAACTGAAGGGACGATTTGATTTCCTGATGTCTTCCTATTGTATCTCATACGTGATGAATTTCAGGTAATTAATTTTCGGGTTATGCATAATTTAGTGTTTTTCCGGGTTGTTTACGTTTTCATTCCTTTTCCGAGGTTTCTATATATTTTACAGATATATATTTTGCTATAATCCGTCCAATAAAATATCTAAACGTCCGATTTTGAGCATTTATACGCTTTTGATTTAATATTATTTATATGGGCTAAAGAGTTGCTCGTTCGGCAAGCGTTATTGATATTAAAATGCAGACAAATTGTTGCCAGGTTTCCACTAGTTTACCAATATAAGTTAAACTATAGCCAACATCTCAGGAAAGAGGAAGAACTTCTTTTCTTACAATATCAAAATTCTTCTTTTTGATGACAATATCAATTAATCTTTGATTATTTGCATTCTTGTTATCAATCTGTTTTATACTACTCGGTTGTTCTTTGAACTTTGCGAATATGATTAAGGAATATTGAAAGATCTTTTCTATTATTTTGCTGCAATTTGATGTTTCAAAGAATTAACTAAATAATTATGTACAGAGGTGTTCCTATGTAACTATTTATGAAATATAGCAGTCATATTTATTGTTAATTCTATTTATAATTAAATCTAAAAAATTGATACAGTTATTTTGTTGTGAATTTGATATTAGGATGTATAGAGTTTATGAAATGTATGAGAATATTCAATGGTCGGTTCCTGTGAAACATACTTTTATATTCTTGGATTGATCAAGTCCTGGTCTGATGCAAATTTACTTTGCTTCAACGTAGATAAAACCGTCGCCTTGTTTTATAGAGATAACTCCTAGGATCTATTCCTGCAAAACCATGCCATTAAAAAGGTCGATTCTGTTAGATTTTTAGGCCATTCGGGGTCCCGGGTTCAAACCCAGAGGTCGACTGGTCTGCCATGCGTTTTACTCAGAGGTTTGATTATTGCGTTAAGAAAGTCACTGCTTGCAAACTTACAAGGCGAAGTATTTATCCTCTGAACCCTACCCACACTTCCTATGTTCCATAAATATCCTGTCTCACCCATTCTAACACACTTGTACATACAAGTATATCCTCTGATCTAGCTGGAGGAGTTCATATCCAAAACTCAAAGCGCTCCTTCCTCACACATACTTAAGGAGGAATGAAACACCTTGTTGGGGTGAAGAATTCGCTTATAGTTGAACTAATTTTGCAGGAAAGCTTTCCAAAACTCTACTGAGCTACTGAAACCAGGTGGTGAACTATTATTCTTTTGGTGCAAAAGGAATCAAATGTACGAAGCGTATAGAACTCTGAGTCAAAAGGACAAATGGGAACCCTATACAAGAGATTATAAGAATTGGACACTTTCGTACTCTGATGATAACGCGCCAGAAGCATTAACAAGAGAATTTAATCAACTCGGTTTGCAAGTGATGCAAATTGAGGAATTCAAGGAACATGCATTTGAAAACGAGAACGCTAAGTATTTTTTAGGTGAGTTGAAAACATATTAAAGTCTCCGTGTTGATAACCAGCTTTCAATGGTTCAATAATCTTGAAGAGTATCTAAAATATATGACATTAATTCAGTATATTTTGCAATACAATATGTTTCGTTTTTTTTCAGAAATATTTCATATTGTATATTTTCTATTCAGTATCTATAAAAAAACAGATTACCAACAGCCCAATATAAATTTGGAATTTATATTTTCAACAGGGCAATATAAATTTAGAATATTTATATTATCAACAGGGCAATATAAATTTATAATATTTATATTGCCAACAGGGCAATATGAAGTCAGACTTTGTAGTGTCAACAGGGCAATATGAACGTAGAATTTATATTGCCAACTAGGCAATATAATTTAGATTTTATATTGCCCTGTTGGGTACGAAGTCTTTCTAACAAGAAAGACTATGTCGATAGGTGTATGTTTCTAAATAATATTGAAATTATATATTGATGAATGTTAATTATAGATATAAAATTTCTGAATAAAAAATTTTTAAACCTAAAGTTCTCTATACATTTCGTTAACTAATTCTTTCGATAAGAAAAAATACATTATCAGAAAATTTTCATCTATATTCACAATAGTTTATACCAAACGTTTGTATGTTCTCTGATAAAAACTTATTTAATAGACCGAATATTAAATTAAGGTTTATACTCTGTTGTCTAAAGGTGACAAATAGCTTCTCCGTGTGACTTACAGAAACAATATTTCTAAAAAGATATTACCATCTAATAGTGACAAATATATTTTTTGAGAAAATGACACATAGTATTTTACTGAAAAGATCAACTATTAAGAATGCTCGTAGGGGCCTCGGTAGACCAGCGGTAAGGTGTACCGCCTATGCCGTTTGTAAACCGAGAATTGTGGGTTCGAGTCCCACCTTGTTCTTGGGTGTTTTATATGTCCGGAATTTAGTGGTTCTATTTATATAATTAAAATTGTTGGGTAATGTACATAGTTTACAAGCCCATTGGCCGTTGGGAACCGGCGTTAAACTGTAGGTCCCTTGAGAAAAAAAAAGAATGCTCGTAATGATGATGATAGCTAGTGAAGTGACGATCAATTTACAAGTTTCTTACTGTGTAATACTCTAAATAATTATAAATATTTCCATAATTTTTTTTTCCAGATGTGTTCACCTCCGTAGACTTTGTTGCTAAGCGAATTCCGAAGTCTGATTTTCTTGAATACAGGGAGGAGTTAAATAAATTATTACTTCAGTACATCATCGTAGATGAAAATGCTAAGATTATGTTTCCAACTATAGTTGTAGCGGCTAAAAAGATTGTATAAAACTGTTTTTGCTGAATTTATATAACCCTCAACTAAATGTATTTATACAAAATAAAATTTCCATATGATAAAAATTATTTATAATATAATTTCTAATGAATAGGAATATATAATTTTGGTTTTCAACACTAAGAATTACTTTTTAAAAAAAACAATTTATTCGATGTGAAGTTTACAAGATGGAAGTTACTTAATTAATCTTATGGTTCTATGTTAGGGGGCGTTCAAGTATTACGTAACGCAATTTGGGGGGGAGGGGGGATCTTGTAAAACGTTACAATGCGTTAGAGAGGCGGGAGGGGGGTTCGAACAACGCGCTACGTAACATTGATTTTTATTGAAATAAAAAACTAGAGAATTTGAATCTCCGAAGTTGTTAACTCTTTTCGTTCATTTTTTACGGGGAATCCCTCGATTGTATTGTAAGTCAGTTTCATTTTGTTGTCCCAAGTTGGCAACTCTATCCGTTTATGTTTTATGGGGAATACCTCGACTGTATTATTCGTCATTTATATTTTGTTTCCGTTGCCAGTTTTTAAACACGAAATACACAGAAGCGAAACTACGAAACTATCTACCTACATACATACGATATATATATATATATATATATATATATGTATATGTATATATATATATATATATATATAATATATATATATATATATATATATATATATATATATATATATATATATATATATACAATTAAGTAAGTAACTGCCGATGGTTTTTAAAAAATATATTAATTATAGCTGGGTATTCGGCAAGGAGTTATGATCTAAACAACCAAATTTGTCTCAGTCGACGTTTCGACTCTTTATTGAGTCTTCCTCAGGACATCTACAATTTAAAAAGAATGACAAAGAATGTTACATCGAAACAGTTCGTCTTATATATATATAAAAAACAACAAAATTACATGTATACAACAGTTTCTCTGAACTCTAGTTCCTGCAATTTACAAGGAATATAGAACAAAAACTCATTTAAAACCGAAAACATGTTAAAATAACGTGAATAAAGCTAAAAAACAGAAATAAATGGGCTCGAAATATCAACTAAATGGTATAAAAATCTGACTGAAACTCAAAAAGAAATGCCAAAATTTAATCAAATACTTACAAACAGTTAGGTTGTAAGGCCCATAACATGACACAACTCTACAACAGCTCATTGTTTTTGGAGTAAAAATTGTCTATTAATTTAATAATTTCGAAGCGAGGAGCCAAACATAACCTCACGAAACACAATAACAAACCCAGATGACTGTCAAGCGACATTGTATTATCAGTAACCCGCGCATGTGGACAATTTCATAGAAATGAATATAACAATACTATGAAGAAGGTATAGCTAATTTATGAACATGAGAAAATATGATACTAAATATTAAATAGCATTCAGGGAGGATTTATCTAAACTTAAAACATTTTAAATTGTAGATGTCCTGAGGAAGACTCAATAAAGAGTCGAAACGTCGACTGAGACAAATTTGGTTGTTTAGATCATAACTCCTTGCCGAATACCCAGCTATAATTAATATATTATATATATATATATATATATATATATATATATAACAATATATATATATATTACATATATATATAGAGAAAGAGAGACTTTTGAAATTGGGTTTTTGATGCCAAGCATCCTGAAATGTCATGAAACGAAAAACTATCTTGGTCCTAGGTCCTACTTTGCTAATCGCACCCATTTCAATAAGCAGGTTTTCAAAGTGAAAACCAGCTACTCAGCGAAACTTGAATAATGCATGAGAAAAATAATGGTGGATGAAGTTAGCTAAAAATGTATGCAACGACAGGGCTAAGTCAGGAAAACGGCATAATTAAATATAAGATTAGTAGTAAAAGTTTATTAGGACAAATTTGAGCCCTTTTCAACATATCACATTATGTATGATTGTTTATTGAATAAAAATCTCTTGTTTTGTTTATTATTAAAGAAAACACGATTAAAACAATAAAAACGGTATTTTAGCAACTTTCCGGTACTTTGCGCAACATATTTGTGACTTTTATGTAAAAATGGTCACTTGTGTGTTACGTAACGTTTATAGGGGGAGGAGGGGTTCATGAAAACGTTACGGAGCGTTACATAGGGGGGAGGGAGGGTCAAAAATCTTCAAAAATTGCGTTACGTAATACTTGAACGGCCCCTAATTCACTGTTGGATTGTGAATGTAGAATTCTCATCGGGGAATACACATAACCAGCTCCCATGGAAAGCTTTTGATAATTTTTTTAATTATGGAAAAATTTTTCTCGTTTACTTAATGTAGTATATTAAATTGACCATGGTCAACTTGTATATTTTTCTTGATTTGATTATTTCAAATACTAAAAGTTTGAGAACCCATGTAATCAACAATGACAAAATTAAATTGTTTGTTCTAACAAGCAGCAGTTATCTATAACTGGAGATTTCGAAGAGAATTAATTTATTTATGCGTGTTATCATCTTCATTTATTAATGATTTCACTTTAAATCATTTGGGATGCATCTTATATTCATTTAAAGTTCAACGCTTCAGATATGGGGTCTTCTACATTAACGTCCAGTTTTTATAAGCATCATTTGAAATTTGTCAAAGATATTTTCCAGAAGTACTCTAAATCATTAAGCTGTTTAAAAAGAGAAAACATAAAAATAATGGACATAGGATCTGGATCTGGACAATCCTTCTCCATAATGGAACCCATGTTGCCTAGAGATTACTCGGAAATTGTATGCGTTGACAAAAATATTGATATGTGCGAATATTTGAAGTCTTTGAAAAGTGATCCAAGAATTTCCATCAGGCAATTGGACATTGAAACGAAAAATCTTCCAGAAGAACTGAAAGGACGATTTGATTTCTTGATGTCTTCTTATTGTTTTTCATACGTGGTAAACTTCAGGTGATTATTTTTCAGGTTATACATAATTTAAATTTTTCAGGGATGTTTTCTTCACGATCAGTACTATGATAAATATAAGTAAGGAAAATGATAACACTTAGAAATTAAAAAATTTCAAGTAATCCTTTGAAAGAACAAATTATATCGAATATATTTATCTGGTGGGAGGGGGAGGTGGTAAGAGTTAAATCTATTTATTAATAAAAGTTCAATTCCACACCTCTACTCTATCTATGTAAAATCTGCGAATCTGTATTTAGGCCAAGCTACAGAGATTTTTTCATGTAAAAAGTGTTAGAAGAAAACCAGCTCCGCCATTGTTTGTAAAATAGTTCCACATGATATAGTGATATGTTTTTCACTCGACTTTATTATTTATATTTTTGTTATTAACAATTTTATGCAAAAAATTTTTAGTTTTTTGCTTATAAAATTGAAACGATCAGGGTAATCGTGATGGTGTCAATAGACTTATTGTAGAAAATGAAAAGACGAAAAAAATGAGAGGTCGGACGACTCGATCAGACCCTTAGTCTAAGGGAAAATTGAAAGAAAACGGCCAAAATGTAGTTTTTTCAAGAGTTCATAACTCGGTTATTTTTTGAGTTGTAGCGTAGATCCCCCGGTTAGTATTATTTATTGATATAAACTTCATTTGTGCGAAGAGCAGGAACTGTCCGATGCATAGTTTTTGATCTGTGGCCATTTGAATATTTTACTATGCAATTTTCCAGCAGACCTGAATGCGACAGGTATGGTCTGATTTCAATTTACAAAAAAGATTTTGAAAGTAGAATTCTCATAGTTCAAAACGTTCATCTTGGTTTTTCATGAAAACGCTGAGAAATATGTTGAAAATAAAGCTCAACATGACGAAAACGGCCGAGAAATAACCGTCATGTTCAAAATGCCGACGCTTTCTAATGTCGTTCTTATCCTTGCCTGCTGCTCTACCCCCACTCTTCAACTATTCTCACGCGCTCGGCCCTTTTTCGTCATGTTCAGCTTTATTTTTAACATATTTCTCAGCATTTTCATGTAAAACCAAGATGAACGTTTTGGACTATGAGAATTCTACTTTCAAAATCTTTTTTGTAAATTGAAATCGGACTATACCTGTCGCATTCAGGTCTGCTGGAAAATTGCATAGTAAAATATTCAAATGGCCACAGATCAAAAACTATGCATCGGACAGTTCTTGCTCTTCGCACAAGTAAAGTTTATATTGATAAATAATACTAACCGGAGGATCTACGCTACAACTCAAAAAATAACCGAGTTATGAACTTTTGAAAAAACTGCATTTTGGCCGGTTTTTTCCAATTTTAACTTGGACTAAGGGTCTGATCGAGTCGTCCGACCTCTCATTTTTTTCGTCTTTTTATTTTCTACAATAAGTCTATTGACAGCATCACGATTACTCTGATAGTTTCAATTTTATAAGCAAAAAACTGAAAGCGATTTTTGCATAAAATTGTTAATAACAAAGATATAAATAATAAAGTCGAGTGAAAAACATAACACTTTTTGCACAAAATGCTCACTCTAAATCTCTGTAGCTTGGCCTAATTGTATTGTATCCTCATCTAATCAATGATTGAAATAATTAGAATCTCTCTCGTTGTTTTCAAAATAGCGCTTATGTCGTCCCTTCATTTCTTCCTAAGTTTCTATCTAGGTATTCTACCTATATACATTTGGCTATAATCTTAGGAAATAGGAAGAACTTGTTTTATTACAAAATCAAAATTCTTGTTTTCGATGATATTGTCAACTAATCGTGGATTATATGCATTCTTGTTATCAATCTGTTTTATCATGCTCAATTCTTTGTTGAACTTTGCGCCTGTGATATAGGAATATTGATAGGTCAAGGGATCATTGTATTATTAGGCTGCACTTTGATGTTTGAAAGAATGAACTGAATAATTATGTATAGTGGTATGTATTCCTGTGAAAATTTATGAAATATAGCAGTCGTATATATTGTTGACTCTAATTTCAATTAGATCTGGAAAATTGATACAGTTATTTTGTTTAATCTCTGTTGTGAATTTTATATTAGGATGTATAGAGTTTATGGAATCTATGAAAATATTCAATTGTCAATCGGTTCCTGTAAAACATACCTATATCATCTTTAAAGATGACCCAATACATGAATATTTTACTAAACTTTTGGGAAGTCCTGAAAGCAGTTATATGACTTTAAATTAAATTATTTTAATGTCATTTGTTCAAGTTCTGTGTAAGGATTATCTACCCACGAATTCGTTTCTATTTGTTAACGTTTCCATTACTATATAAACTGAGAAACCAATATTTTTATACCGAGCTAGTTGGCCAAGTGCTTAGGTATGGTGGCTAGTATTCGGGAGGTACCGGGTTCAAACCCAGAGGTCGACTGGTCTGCCATGCGTTTTACTCAGAGGTTTGATTATTGCGTTAAGAAAGTCACTGCTTGCAAACTTTCAAGGCGTAGTATTCATCCTCTGAACTCTACCCACACTTCTTATGTTCCATAAATATCCTGTCTCTTCCATCCTTAATACACTTATACATACAAGTATATCCTCTGATCTAGCTGGAGGAGTTCATCTCCAAAACTCAAAGCGCTCCTCCTTCACACATACTTAAGGAGGAATTAAACAACTTGTTGGGGTGAGGAATTCGCTTATGGTTGAACTAATTTTACAGGAATGCATTTCAAAACTCTACTGAGCTGCTGAAACCAGGTGGTGAACTATTCTTCTTTTGGAGCAAAAAGAATCAACTTTACGAAGCGTATAGAACTCTGAGTCAAAGAGACAAATGGGCACCATACATTACAGATTTTAAGAATTGGACACATCCGTACTCTGATGATAACGCGCCAGAAGCATTAACAAGAGATTTTAATCAACTTGGTTTGCAAGTAATGCAAATTGAGGAATTCAAGGAACAGGCATATGAGAACGAGAACGCTCAGATTTGGTTAGGTGAGTTAAAAACTTACTAAAGTGTCAGTTTTGATAACCATCTTTTGATGGTTCAATCATCTTGAAAAGTATCTGAAACAGATGACATTAATTCAGTTAATTTTTCAATAGAATAGTGTAACTTTTTTTCAAAAGCTTTTCGAGGTTATTTTCATATTGTATATTTTCTATTCAGTACCTACAAAAAACAGGAACTCATCAAGGTTGTGGGACTTTATTTTTTATCAATGTCAATGTTTTATCCCCGTATAGAATTTATATTACCAACAGCCCAATATAAACTTTAAATTTATATTTCCAATATGGCAATATAAATTTACAATATTTATATTGCCAACAGGGCAATATAAATTTAGAAAATTTATATTGCCAACAGGGCAATATAAACGTAGAATTTATATTGCCAACAAGGCAATATAAATTTAGAATTTATATTGCCTGTTGGGTACGAAGTTTTTCTAAGAAGAAAGACTATGTCGATTGGTGTATGTTTCCAAATGATATTGAAATTATAAATTGATGAATTAATGTTAATTATAGATATTATAAAAATTTCTGAATAAAAAAATTCCAACCTAAAGTAAATTATGCATTGCGTTAACTAATTCTTGCGATCAGAATGTTGTCAGAAAAAATACGTCATCAGAAGATTTTGATTCATATTTACAAAAGTTTATACCGAACGTATGTAGGCTCTCTAATAAAAAAATTTTTCATTAGATAGAAAATTAAATTAAGGTTAATACTCTGTTGTCTGAAGGTGAGAAATATCTTCTCCGTGAGACTTAAAGAAAGAATATTTCTAAAAAGAAATGCCCTCTACATTGAAAGATATATTTAATTTTTGCGAAAATAACACATTATTTTACTGAAAAGATTAACTATTAAGAATACTCCTAATGATGATGTTAACTAGTGAAGTAATGATCAATTTACAAGAAGCTTATTATGGAAAACTACTAAATTATTATAAATATACATAATTTTTTTTTTCAGATGCGTTCAGCTCCCTAGATCATGTTTCTAAGCGAATTCCAACGAATAATTTTCTTGAATACAAGGAGGAGTTAAATGAATTATTACTTCAGTATATCATCGTAGATGAAAAGGCTAATATTACCAAGATGATATTTCCAACGATAGTTGTAGCGGCTAAAAAGCTTATTTAACACTTTCTTTGCTGATTTCATTTAATCCTTAACTACATGTATTTATTAAAAATAAAATTTCCATCTCGTATATTTATATATATATATATATATATATATATATATATATATATATATATATATATATATATATATATATATATATATATATATATATATATATATATATATATATATATATATATATATATATATATATATATATATATATATATATATATATATATATATATATATATATATATATATATATATATATATATATATCTATATCGTCGGTGACTGTTTCTCCTCTTCCGATATAAGGGTCCGTAGTGGTGTTCCCCAGGGCTCGGTACTGGGTCCCATCTTGTTTTTGTTGTACACTTCTGAGCACCCGCGTATTTTTAAATCCAGCTGTGCAATGTTCGCGGATGACACGAAACTCAGTAACTGTCCACTAGTCAATACAGGACACCTCCAAAATGACCTTGATAATTTATTCAAGTGGTGCGAGGAGTGGTTGTTGCCTCTCAATATCGATAAGTGTTGTGTGCTTCATATTGGTAAGGGAAATCCTAAGATTGCTTACTTCATCGACCAGCAGAGGCTGGCTAGTGTCTCGCAACATTGTGACCTGGGTGTTACAGTCACTGAGAACTTAAATTGGTCTACCCACATTTCAGTTGCTGTATCCAGGGCAAAAAAAATTTACTTATCTACTATCCAAAACTTTCGCTGGATGTGATATTGCCACATGCAGGACCCTCTACACAACTTACGTGCGACCTATTCTTGAGTATGCGGGCCCAGTATGGTGGGCAAATCTAAACAGAGATCAGGAACTCTTAGAATCCGTGCAGCGGTGGAGCACACGTATTCCGTTTGGCAGAATTCGCCCGGACTATCAGACTAGGCTGCGGTTGTTTCAGTTGCCTTCTTTTTCGGAACGCAGATTGAGAGGTGACTTGATAATCACATATAGAGCGCTTCACTCTCTCTTCGGTGCAGACATGACGTACCTCTTTCCACTCAATCAGAATCGGGCATTGAGAGGACACTGCTACAAGCTGGCCAAAGAGAACTTCAGGACAACAGTGAGGAGCAACTTTCTCCCCAACAGAGTCTTCGAAATCTGGAATCGGCTTCCCTCTGAGATTGTGTTATCGCAAACGGTGAATTCCTTCAAGAACTCTCTGGATAGATGGTCTGAACTTCATCGTTAATAAATTCAAATAAAGTAAATTTAGTTTCAATTACAGCTCATTTGATTTGTTACTCAGTTTATATGTTTGTAACACTTCTCGAATTCTTTCTTAGTTTCAATTTTATGTTTATATTTTTGAGTTTATAGGTTAACCTTAACTCTCAACTTTGTAATAATAATAATAATAATATATATATATATATATATATATATATATATATATATATATATATATATATATATATATATATATATATATATATATATATATATATATATATATATATATATCTCATATAGAGACTGACTACCCAAAATACTCTTCGGCTGTATTTAGAGTTTCATGTAAGTCATTGGCACATCAAATACTCTGATCTTAAATCAGTAGTTTGTATGTATTAATATATATATATATATATATATATATATATATATATATATATATATATATATATATATATATATATATATATATATATATATATATATTTATATATATATATATATATATATATATATATATATATATATATATATATATATATATATATATATATATATATATATATATATATATATATATATATATATATATATATATATATTAATACATACAAACTACTGATTTAAGATCAGAGTATTTGATGTGCCAATGACTTACATGAAACTCTAAATACAGCCGAAGAGTATTTTGGGTAGTCAGTCTCTATATGATGTATCTAAAATAAAACCTTTCTTTCTGAGGCCATAATCAAAAGTTGTTGCAATCCCCTTATAACAGAGGGCGCTAAACACTTGGTCAATTTTTTACTCGAAATGTATACAGTATACTAGAGTCTGGATGTTTCAAATAATAAATAATATAATGACAATATAAAAACTGAACGAAAGAAAATTTCACATTCAAAAATTAGTTCCTTAACCTCTCTATATAAGACTGAAATATCAGCCATTATCAACAACTGTCACAATCCCCTTGTAACAGAGGGCGCTGGATACTTGACCAATTTTATAACTGAAATATATACAGTATGTATACTAAAGACTGGATGTTTCGAATATTAGATAATATAATAACAATACAAAAACTGAACAAAAGAAAGATTCACTTTCAAAAATTAGATCCTAAAAATCTCTATATAAGACTGAAATATAAGCCATTATCAACAGATGTTGCAATCCCCTTGTAAAAGAGGGCGCTGGATACTAGACCAATTTTATACCTTTAATATATACAGTTTGCATACTAAAGTCTGTATATTTCAAATATCTATATATATATAATACAAGCCGAAAAATTGAATCCACTCTACAGCAAAAACCATATTTTTTAAATTTCTGAAATTTGGTGGGAAGTTAAGTCTGATCATGTAGATTCCCACTAAGACGGGGTTTTTTTAAAATTCCGCCGTTAAGGGGTTCAAAAAGGGTAAAACGTGTTTTTTGATGTTTCTCGCAAAATAATGGACTTAGCGATCCCGTTCTTCCACTAAAATGTTAAGTAAAATGAACTCTAGAAAGTAGTTCCTCAGTTTTTTGAAATTCCATCATTTAGGGATGCAAAAGGGGTAAGTCTGTTTTTTTTATATTGGCTATTTCCGGCAAAATAATCGACTTAGCGATTCCGTTCTTCCACTACAATGTTCCTTATAATTTTATTAAAAAACCATTTTCTGCATTTTTTGATGTTGTATCATTTAGGGGTTGAAAGAGGGTGAAATGTGTTTTTCGTATATTGGCTATTTTTGGCTGATTCTCGCAAAACAATGGACTTAGCGATCCCGCTCTTTCACGAAAATGTTAAGTAAAATTAACTCTAGAAAGTACTTTCTCAGTTTTTTGAAATTCCATCATTTAGCGGTGCAAAAGGGGTAAGTCTGTTTTTTTATATTGGCTATTTCCGGCAAAATAATCGACTTAGCGATTCCGTTCTTCCACTACAATGTTCCTTATAATTTTATTAAAAAACCATTTTCTGCATTTTTTGATGTTGTATCATTTAGGGGTTGAAAGAGGGTGAAATGTGTTTTTCGTATATTGGCTATTTTTGGCTGAATCTCGCAAAATAATGGACTTAGTGATCCCGCTCTTTCACGAAAATATTAAGTAAAATTTACTTTAGAAAGTAGTTTCTCAGTCTTTTGAAATCCCATCATTTAGGGGTGAAAAAGGAGTGAGTCTGTTTTTTTCATTGGCTATTTCTGGCAAAATAATCGACTTAGCGATTTCATTCGGCCACTAAAATGTTCCTTATAATTATCTTGAAAAACCACTTTCTCCATTTTTTAAAATTCGATCATTCAGGGGTTGAACGGGAGTGGAATAAATTTTTGGTATTATTACGAATTACGAATATGAACTATATCTTAATAAATTCATACGTATACATATATGGATACGCGGGCGAAGCCGCGACGGGTCCCGCTAGTCTATAATAATACAGTGATATTATATTATATCTTTATATTTAAATAAAGTAGCTTACTAAAATTTACAAACACTGATACTTACATGACTTTATCATCGTTTTTTTTCCACATGCGTTCATCTCGCTAGACGATATTTCTAAGCGAATACCGAAGTCTGATTTAATTGAATACAATAAGGAGTTGAGTAAATTGATACTTTCGAATGTCATTGTGGATGAAAAGGCCAACAATACTAAGATGATAATACTGACGATAGTTGTAACCGCCAAAAATGTTTTATAACTGTTTTATTTAAATAGATACCAAAAGCATATTTCTAGATGCTTTTTTTACCAAAATAAACTTTCAAAGTAATAATCTATATTTCATCACCAAAACAAATTCATAGGTATTAGCTAGCTGCTTTAGTCCTTCTAATATGGCCATAAAAGAGAATGTACTTCTTTCAGTATCTTTGTTAAAAAGTCAGAGAAGGATTATGACGTATGGGATGGTCTATGATCTATGTCTATGTTGTTTGTTTAGCACTTGTTTAGTTATTGTTATATATCTATGAGCGTTGTATTACTTGCTTTGTTGCGTATTTTATTTAGGGGTAGTTTAGTTGAGGTTCTAGTAAAATGTTGAAAGTAAATCCAATATATATATGTAATTATTTCAATTTTCAAACCAGGAAAGTGTCCTACAAATCGATTATGACATGGTATTCAGGTTTAAGTGCTCCTAAACCAATATCTCCCCCACATAAGCACATAATACAAATAGGGGACCCTCGATTAAGATCAGTTTCAGAAGATATACCTCTCGAGGATATTGAAACAGAAAAAATACAGAGATTAATCGTCCATCTAAAGATTATATTCAAGAAATACAATTGTTTAGGCCTTTCAGCTCCTCAAGTAGGAGTTGATAAAAGAATGTTCATTATAGGCCTAAGTGAAAAACTTCTATCTGAATATTCGCCTAAAGAACAAGAAATTAAAGAAATCACATTTATTGAGCCTACGGTTCGTTTTAATGACAATAATGTAAAAATGGATTGAACAAATATAATATAGTTTTAGGTGATTATCAATCCAACAATAAAAGTGACTGATTATAAGAAGGTTAGCTTCAATGAATCTTGTGGAAGCATAAAAGGATTTTGTGCAGATGTGCCAAGATATTATTCTCTTCAACTGAACGGTAATTATTTTAAGAAAGTGAATGTGATATTGATTTGTCACCAATTTTTTAATGTACATATAAATTAAGTAGTCTCAGTAATAATTTGTACATACACATACTGAAATCTTGAATTCTTTTCTTGGAATGTTTGAAAAATATCAATGTTTACGTTAATTATAACTTTGGAATCTATAAAAAAATTATGTTAACAGAAAACTAACAAAAATTTATTCAGGTCATGATGAATTTGCGGAACCCATCAGAATTGAAGCTTCAGGTTTCACAGCGAGAATTATTCAACACGAAATGGATCACCTTGATGGTAAATTATTCACAGATATTATGGATAGAAAAACTTTGAGCTGTTCATGTTGGCAAGTCGTGAATGAAAGGAATGGTAAAGTGGAATTGCCCTATGGACCTTATTAGTTTAGAAACAAAGTTTAAATATTGTGATTCGTATTTAAATAATAAATATATGAAAAAATTACCGAGAATGTTTTTATGAGTTATTTTTAATATTGTTGTTCTTTGATTGACTTAATTTGTTGTACAATCATATTTAACTGCAAATATAGTTATAATTTTCTAGCTTACAAGTAGTAATTAATCAGTAGTGGGCAAAGTATAGTATTCTACCCGTTTATAAATCATATAATGGCTAATTTTATAATTTCAACACTCGCCTGGTGAACTTTGCTGTGAATAATAGCTACCATTATATGCTCGTTGATTAATATGCATTTAAATTTCAAAAATATCTTAAACCTTTTATGTAACTAGTAAAGTGAAGAAATCTCCAGTAAAATAGTGTATAAATTAACAAACTTAACTTTGTAGTTTTTATATTTCTTCACCTGCAAATATAACCAAAAAGATTCTTCTAAAAAGACAATAACATTCATTTCTGTGGTTACAGAATCGATTTCTCCTCGTTTTATCTATGATTGTATGGTTCTAATCAATGATTAGTTATCGTCATTGTTTTTAAATTGCTAAGGGCAAGGGTGAATTGAAGTACTTATTCACGCATATTGAGTACTTATTTAACTATTTAAAGCATATTAAATCCAAAGATGGGCAATCGATCATCCCTTTTATTACAAGAAGAAGAAATTGCTCAAATTTCTGAAGAAACTGGCTTCAATGCAAATCAGATTGAGAGATTGTATTCAAGATTTACTGCCTTGGACAGAGGAGATTGTGGAACTTTGAGTAGAGATGATTTTTTGAGAATTCCCGAACTTGCAATAAATCCTTTGGGAGAAAGAATAGTGAATTCATTTTTTCAAGAAGACCAGTCAAATGATCGAGTCAATTTCAAACAATTTATGAGAGTTTTAGCTCATTTTCGACCCATTAAAAAGAACAAGGAAAATAAATTGAATAGTAGAGATGAAAAGCTTAGGTATGCTTTCAAAATGTATGATTTGGATAATGATGATTTGATTTCCAAAGAAGAGTTACTTGCAATTCTCCACATGATGGTCGGAGCTAATATAAGCGAAGAACAATTGACTAGTATTGCAGAAAGAACTATTCTTGAAGCTGATGAAGATGGAGATCAAATGATTTCATTTGAGGAATTTTGTAAAGCTTTACAGAGGAGTGATGTAGAACAGAAGATGAGCATACGTTTTCTTAATTGAATTTTTCATATTAAAAATTGTAGTGAGTTGTAATTAACTGGAGATTGTAAATATTTGAGAGGAATTAAGATTATACAGGGTTACTCAAGCATTTAAGGAATGTGTATATATAGAGATATTTGATTTATATGTTAGCATTTTTTATTCATTCACCTAGTATATGTATTTTGAAATATTAAATTGGTGTTTGCAATATATGACATGTTAATGTTTTCATGAATACTTCAGGTTATTTCAATTAACTTGATAATGGAATTGAAATAGGTATATAGGAATTATATAAAATTACTTGTACTTCTTTAAACTTGATACAATTTGGTTGTCCAGAATTGTTGGAAGTACAGAGGTAATAGACTCCAGTAGCTAAAATCAATGGTAAACGTATAGAAGCCTTTATTGTTTATGTTTCAATTCTACCTTATGAACATGTTTGAAAATGCCTTTGAAATTATACACTCTTAACTGTTACTTATTCCACACCTCATTATTTCATTCGAACTAGTTTTTTTCAATATGAAATAAAACATAAATTGTCAATTGAATAATTTGTAATTGAAACAGTACGAAAATCGTTCTTCAACTTTCCTAGCAAACTTACAGTATGTTTGAATTTTTGACAAGATAATGAAATTTTTATTTTACTAGACATAATTAAGAACTAGGTTGTTCTCTGATGACCCAACGTAATTAGCTCTCTGTGAGTCAAAATATGAATATAAAAACTTATATTATGTAGAATGTTACATTTCATTTTCATTGTCAAAAATAAAGATACATAGTCTTGAACACAAACAATTATCTTAAACACATCATTTATTGACAATCGACAATGGAAGTGTGCCTTAAATGAGAATAACTCGTAATTAAATTTTACTTAACTTAAAAATTATTATATTCTAATATATTATAATATCAGTATTGTCGTACTCTATTATTATATCCTCCTTTTCTCCCAGAATTCCAAGTATCAGGTGTAGTTATAGCAATATCCATAAAATCTCCAATAGAAAACCTAGCCTGGTTCAATGTTTTTAAGTCATCAGGTCCTTTTACTCCAGTTGTAGTTACACCAATCTCTCTAAGACGATATACAGGTGCTCTTGCGTCTGGATATACGAATGCAAAACTAAATTTGGTTCCTTTTCTTCTAGCTTCAGGGTTAACTTCCTTCACCAACTGAGTTAATTCATGTAAAGTGGCATCTTTCCAGGTATAAATTTGTAGTTCATTTTGTGGTGTATTTCCCTTGTTGAAATCAGATAACTTCGAGTGGTGACCAGTATTCGCAACAAATACACGCAAAAGAAATGGGCAAACCTGAAAAAAATTTGTTTATAGAAGGGGCTTATTGTTACAAATAATCAACAAACCTTCTGCCGATCAACACCATCATCTTTCTTTTCTTCAATTACGATATCCACACCAGCCATTTTCATAAATTCAAGAAATTTGTGTAACTTGTTTCCTATACAACGTTTGCTACTTGAACTGATTTATTTACTATGTTATTTTTTAAAATAAGTGAGGTTAAATGAAATTAGTCACAAATATACAAAGGACACAGAATAGTTATGATTGTAACCACAGATGAACAAAAAAAGATCAAATATGTTTAACATGAATTTGTAGTTAGGCCGAGGCGAATGACAATCATGTGACTTCATAAGTTTCGGTCATGTCAGTGGAACTGTCATAATGCATTCGTCAAGTATGTAACCATGGATTACTATTAATAAATTACCACTCCAATTTTATGTAAATGAACGATTGAATTCTGCAAATATGAATAATTCACCTCGTTTCAGGTGCATTCAAATATTTATAAAAATTATTTGGCATTTTCGTACATACAATCTTTCGTAATGAGAACTTATTCAAAATATTTTTTAACATTTGAAGTTCCTATGAAATGCACATTACATATTGAAAATATGTTAATTTTAATTTTTAATAGATGTTATATATTCCATAAATATGATTTAAATGTATCAAAAATGTGAAATTTATTATTTAAAATAAGCTGATTCAAAATTTGCATATATATATATATATATATATATACAGGCAACATTTCAAAAAAAAAAAAATATATATATATAGATATATAGATATATATATATATATATATATATATATATATATATATATATATATATATATATATATATATATATATATATATATATATATATATATATATATATATATAAAATATACAGATATATTTCACAGTCTTCTTAAATTGAAGAACTATTGATCAATATATTTCTTTTATTGTCAATATCAAGCTATTGATTTTTGAAACACGATTTTTTTGATAATTTATCGTTTCGTCATGAAATATGTGACTTATTCAAAAGTACTCATTTGCCAATTGTTGTTCTTCCTTTATTGTAACAAACAGAAACTGAGATATCGTTTTTATTAACAACTTTTATTTTGACATCAGATGCCAACTAAAATTTGTATCTACATTGAATCCATAAAATGCGGCAACCCTGTGCCATTTCGTCTTTGGGTTAAAATTTCACAACCAGTATCAGTAACCAATAAGGTTTGTTCGAACTGGGCAGACCACAATCCATCTGCAGTCACAGCAGTCCACTTATCCGGCCATGTTACATCCTTCCATGTTCCTTCCGATATCATTGGTTCTATGGTGAAACAATGACCAGCCTTCATTACTCCTACAGCTCTGTTTTCTAGAAAAAAGAAGGCATGTAAAATAAACTTATTGACTATATTCTATCATATCACATGTTTGGAAAAGGAAAGTTATTTTAATATTGAAAATCCATCACATAAATTTAAGAAACTATCTCGATGACGAAAAGAAATCCTTTCACAAAATAAATTAATCTCATCTGCTGTGAGACAAGTTCTTTTACCTTTAAGTTGAGAAATGCGTTGCAAAAATGAATTGTACTCTTCTTCTTTCAAGAAATATAGTACTGTAATTGGTAACACTTCAACTATTCAATTAGGGAATAATCTTCAATATATATATATATATATAAAAGATTTGTGTCCTTTCATTATTCATTCCGATCCTTGATTATCATTATCCGAATAGATAGCAGAGATTATTTGTAAAAGTTTGAATCAATTCTCCACTTCAAAATCATACGTAATATATAATAAAAAACAAATTCTTGAGTGGGAAAATGAAATTCCCACGAATATTATTTCTATACTTGAATAAAGAAATATAAAATTTATTTTTAAAATTCATATATTGAATTATCAGTCCCTAAAATTAAACATGTCGTTTGCATTAAAAGGATCGCCTTTATTACGCTAACATAACATTTCATCATTGTTAGGCCTAGCTTTAATTTTCTAAGTGTCACGTACGATAATGAAATTAGTTCCATAATTTAAACGTTAATATCGAAAATCATCTCTATAGCGTTCGGATACGAAAGAAACATTTCTGCTCAACTTACTCGCATAATGTGGCACGTTCGGGGCAGTGTGAAACAGTCTGTGTATACCGTGTCCGCAATAACTTCTAACCACAGAGAATCCGTTCGCCTGCGCGTGCTTCTGAATGACGTTTCCGATTTCTCTATACTTCTCTCCCGGTTTCACCAGCTCTATGGCCTTCGACAAAGACTCGTACGTAACTTTGACCAGGTTCTTGTGCTTTTCGCTCACGTTGCCGACGAAGAACGTCTCGTTCAGGTCACCGTGAAAACCGTTGTGATATACCGTGATGTCCACGTTGCAGAGGTCGCCGTCTTCCAGCGGTCGAGTATCTGGTATTCCTGAAATTAATTCGATTACTGTAACAGAGGGCGCTACAATTCAAAACGCAGAGTGGAAAAAATTTACATAATTAAAAGTACATAAATCAAAATACGAGTATTTTAAAATGGTGCAACTTTGATAGAATATCTAACATGAAGAGAAGTAGGTCATATACCATGAAACATGCTTAGAACGTTTTCATTTCAATTGATTAGCATTGCCAAGTAACAATAGAACTACAGCAAAGTGGCTAAACAAGTTTCCATCCTCGAGCAACAACAGGTAATTTTTGCTCTATCGAGTCTACTCAGTACAATAAACTTGAACCGCAGAAATTCACATTTACAACATTCAAAAGTAGATGTTTCTGAATCACCTAGCCCAAGTAGTTGGCAAGCATCTTACTCCATATATGACGCTGAAAGGTTATCTGTGATTTCTAGGAGATGGCGAAGGAGGCACTTGCAGTTTGTTTAGTTAGAGTTTACAGTACTAATGAAGCCTGATAACCAAAATGAAGCCTGCTGTTTCAAGAGAAAAATATTTACTAATCTCATAATATTTAGATGTTATATTGCAAGAGTGTGTGTCACAACATATATAGCTAGCTATTCAACTTTGATTGATATTGATCCGTCAAGTTTTCAGTGTTAAGATAAAAAAAACAAATTTGCAGGATATTTTCTGCACTTAGGAAAAATTAATAGCATACAAATCTACAATGAAGTTTCTTCATCACAATTAAAGAACAAAAAATTTTGATTTAATTAACACTTATATGTTTTCAAAGAAGAATATTTAATATTTTACAAAAGAGAATAACATTCCCAATTTCAAAAAAATCAAATCTATATATATATAATACAAGCCGAAAAATTGAATCCAGTCTACAACAAAAACCATATTTTTTAAATTTCTGAAATTTGGTGGGAAGTTAAGTCTAATCATGTAGATTCCCACTAAGACGGGGTTTTTTAAAATTCCGCCGTTAAGGGGTTGAAAAAGGGTAAAACGTGTTTTTTGATGTTTCTCGCAAAATAATGGACTTAGCGATCCCGTTCTTCCACTAAAATGTTAAGTAAAATTAACTCTAGAAAGTAGTTTCTCAGTTTTTTGAAATTCCATCATTTAGGGGTGCAAAAGGGGTAAGTCTGTTTTTTTATATTGGCTATTTCCGGCAAAATAATCGACTTAGCGATTCCGTTCTTCCACTACAATGTTCCTTATAATTTTCTTAAAAAACAATTTCTGCATTTTTTGATGTTGTATCATTTAGGGGTTGAAAGAGGGTGAAATGTGTTTTTCGTATATTGGCTATTTTTGGCTGATTCTCGCAAAATAATGGACTTAGCGATCCCGCTCTTTCACGAAAATGTTAAGTAAAATTAACTCTAGAAAGTAGTTTCTCAGTTTTTTGAAATTCCATCATTTAGGGGTGCAAAAGGGATAAGTCTGTTTTTTTATATTGGCTATTTCCGGCAAAATAATCGACTTAGCGATTCCGTTCTTCCACTACAATGTTCCTTATAATTTTCTTAAAAAACCATTTTCTGCATTTTTTGATGTTGTATCATTTAGGGGTTGAAAGAGGGTGAAATGTGTTTTTCGTATATTGGCTATTTTTGGCTGATTCTCGCAAAATAATGGACTTAGCGCTCCCGCTCTTTCACGAAAATGTTAAGTAAAATTAACTCTAGAAAGTAGTTTCTCAGTTTTTTGAAATTCCATCATTTAGGGGTGCAAAAGGGATAATTTTTTTATTTTTATATTGGCTATTTCCGGCAAAATAATCGACTTAGCGATTTCATTCGGCCACTAAAATGTTCCTTATAATTATCTTGAAAAACCATTTTCTCCATTTTTTAAAATTCGATTATTCAGGGGTTGAACGGCGGTGGAATAAATTCATACATATACATATATGGATAAGCGGGCGAAGCCGCGACGGGTCCCGCTAGTATTTGTATGAAATGGAAATAACATTTAGAAAGATGATGTTTTTTTTCTTCTATTGTACGAAATGTGCCAAAACTCACCATGACAAATTACTTCATTTACGGAAGTGCAGCAGGATTTGGGAAATTCGTAGTAGTTCAAAGGTGATGGGTAACAGTTCCTCTCTATACACGCTTCATGTACAATTCTATCTATTTCGTCTGCTGTAACACCAACATCGCATACTCTGGCTGCTTCATCTAATACCTCTCTGCCAAGTTTACAAGCAACTTTCATGCCTGAAATGAAATTATTTATTTATTTATACTCCTACAAACACAATCTATTGTAATTACATGTATGAGTGCTCATCAGCTACACTACTACGTACTAAGATTAACTAAAAGAGAAAGAAAGACAAAAAAGACATGAACAAAATATAATACATAGAATGATACAATGATATAGAATAATAACATAACTTATATATCAGTACATATTTTACGACATTCAATTTAAAATTACAGCCCTAATCTGCCTCACTGAAGTAGTGAAGAGATCTATATCACATTTCTTTATCATTTCATTACACTCACTCAACATTCTATTCACAGGGGAAACACCTACAGGCACACATTGGAACTAGACCTGTGTCGATCGTGATTGATCGAATCTTTTTGATTCGATCGCAACCTATACACGAGTGATCGAATCACGAATTTCTAAAAGACCCGATCACATTTAACCCGATCCCGATTTACTTGACAAGACTAACCAAATTGCACTTTATTTCCATATGTTTTTACACAACAGTATATAACTAATTTCTTGCTGATACAATCGTTTACATGCTTTCATTCATCGCACTCTTTCTCGTGTTGTTTTGAATTTTGACACGTAATCTAAAAGGAACCGACTTATTCAGGAACGCTCGCGTAGAAGAGTCGCGACCTGTCGATCTCTCAGTCCTTGGGTCGCGAACTCGATCTCTCATCTCTCAGTCTTTTGGGTCGTCAACTCGATCGATCGCGTCGTGATCGAATTCAGTTTGAGATCGAATCAGTGACATGCTGATATATGTAGAGGTTTGACCCGCGAAACGTGATTTTATATTCAAGTTTTGCTTGCATGTTTTAGTGGTTTTAGTTGATATTATAACGTGAGTTTGTTTATTATAATAGGGTTCCAATTAACAATTTATTTGGTGTTGGGATTGTGCATGGATATTGAAATTAACATAGTGACTATTTGACTATTTAACTAGGGGTAGTGTTAATTTTTAATTTTGGTTCCGTTTTGTTATCACTCAATAACTCATAATGTCTGATCTGGCAAAAAAGAAAGTAAAAATCTGGAATCATTTTTCCGTAATTAATAATGATAAGGGCAAAATGTGAGTACTGCCTTAAAAACCATCAGGCTATTCTGGGGGTGGTAGTGGTAATTTGACTAGGCATATGAAAAAGATACATTGAGTCTTCAATAACGGAAAAATCCGCAAGTTCAAATCGGCCAACCGAGATGCGCTGAAATCACAGAGCTGCAGGACAAGATGTTGTGACTTCCACATCAAGAGAGCATATGCCTTCTCGTATGTCACATAACTGCACTAGCAGGCCAAGTTCTCGCCAAACCACTCATTTTTACAAGTACAGCCAAAATTCATAATTTCGCTGTGTCTACGAGACCATTACCAATTAACAAAACAAAGCAGCTTGATGAACAAATTGTAAAATTTATAGTCAAAGGTTATCACTCGTTTGCAATAGTTGAAGAGAAAGAATTCAAAAATATTTTCAATACTATTTCGCCAACATATACATTACCTTCTCGCAAAACAATTTCGTCCAGTTTGATACCTAAACTTTATCAAACGACAAAAGTTATTTTCTTTTCTTAACATTTTTATTTTGTTTTTCACCCATGTAGGTTATGTTATTTATATATATTGTAATTCCACCCATCACCGGTTCGTCATTCGTTACATACCGCGACCAGCGACCCAAATGATCGAATCTTTTTGAGTCGATCACCATACGAGTGGGTCATGATCGACCCGGGTCTCGAAAAATGATCGATCGACACAGGTCTAATTGGAACAGACTTCTTTCCCTGACTCTCAAACTGATCTTTGGAACTCTGAATGACATGCTGTTAATTAGAGAAAATTTCTTATACTTATACAAGTTAGAGTCTAAATTAATAAGACATTCATCAATTATATATCAGCCTAACTATGCTCGCCATGAAAATAAATTGAAAGATCTCGGTCAATCTATTGATATGACTCAATATTTGAATATACTAGAGATTACCTAATACTATTCATTATCTAGGTTATTTGAAATGAATTTAGTCTTTTTCAGTACTTCGAAATACCTTCCATTACATATTTCTTCCTTTTGCCATAGATTATTGTAAGCAAAGAAACTAGAAATTATATGTAACCGTTTGGATTTTTTTCCAGTGCAAAATTTGGATACTCTGATAGAAATGTGACGACCTGCACTTTCAAGGCATTGTTATGAAACAAAGGTGGCCACTAGAAGTGCCAGATGGAGCAAGAAAACATAATAATATAGCATTCAAATTAGAGCATTTCTCATCTGATTTCAAAACAATGTTTCAATTCTCAAAACATTGTCAAATGATTTCAGATTCTACACTTGCTTTTAAAGAATGAATAACGGTACAATTTGTAACCTACTATGATCAACATTAACTTATGTTCACAAAATAAAAAAATTTCATCTTTATCAAAATTTTCTGATGACAAAATCATATTAAAAAAAGGAAAGTAGGTTACATAACATTCTAGGAACTGAATGATTTAAAATAAATCATTCCTTTATACATATCATCATTAAGTTCTATGAAAAACTGCAAAAATACTCTTGAAATAATTTTATTAATATTTTCAATATTACTAGTTTTAAGAGTATGTGCTATTATATCAAAATAAATAGGTATGGTGCCTATACAATATTTAAGTTCTTATGAGTTTTCATTACAATCTTCACACTAACCTTCTATTTCTTCATCATCTAAAATTTTGATCTGACTGGAACTCTTCACAGCTTGTTCACTTACTGGGTATCCTTCAGGATGATCTGCATAATCTGGCCTCATGATAGAAACAGGAACTGTCCTTGTTGGTGTCTGCGGGAATGGTCTCAGTTTCCCAGTATACTGATAATGTGGCCATGGATTATATGTATGATCTTTTTTGTTTTCTGTGCCTTCACCTCCTAAACAATAGAAAATGTTACAGTTGAATTAAGACTAATTCTAAATAAACTGGGAACTATAATATGTAAACAATATAGTACCATATTTACAATTCTATGCAGTTAAGAAATATCCATTCTAAAATCCTGTCTGCTATTACAAATTTAAGTTTTTTAAATACCTACCTAACCTTACTTACTAGCAAGAGAGTGAATTATTTTGTGAATTTTCCAATATCCTTTGAAACATTCCTGAGAACAGAAAAACGATCCAGGTATACCAAGTTTAATACAGGTCGGGCACTGCAATTTTGCAGGTTTGGAACATCCCGGAGATTCACAATTTCCCAATGTAGACATAGCTGGGAAAAAATTACAAGTATATACTATTTCGATATTATTTTGAATAACTATTTTATAACGATAGCTAAGAATTCTACTTACTATTTTCTTTAAATTGTATAAAAGGCTGAAAAACTATAAAATCTTGGATAATGTCGCAAGCGCACGACAATATCACCACAGAACAGAATTATAAAATAATAAAAGAAACATTATACCTCATATTCCGTGGTTCTTCTATATATGGCTCCTTGATCAATGTGAATAACACAGAATATTTTTGAAATCTTTTTCTTTACTTGTACTGAAATCACACTAATGAAGGACCTACTGCACTGACAGTGTTTCACTCAGATCAGATTCATTGTCATAACAAATTACATAGATTTCAAAAATTATAATCTCTTTTTTTATCCTTACACGAACTACACTCATGAAGAAAGTTGAATAACAATAGGTTAATTAATATTATTTTTTCACTATGTAGACTCTCCACATCGATTGTCGATTTGGAACAACCGATAATAGGACTTTCAGGGTTTTAGGCTCTAAGGTAAATTCTTTATTATTATGATGATGCGATGTATAATTTTCCTAATATAGTATTGATATATTCACAGTCAAAAGGTTCCTTGTGCATTGGCGAGGATTAGCAAAGTAGAAAATTAAAAAAACTGTGATGTTTATCAAACTTTCATATTAATCTCTTTGATTAGTTCAGTATATACTGCAATTTAATATACAGCAAGTTGCATACTACTTATAATTTAAATACATTTGTCTGAATGACTATTTGTAAAAGAACTCGAAGCAAAGTATATTTTCTTTGATGTTGAAATGAAACTGGAATTTTCTTCATAACAGTACAAGATTTCCGTTGGATGAGCATTATATTTGCACATTGTTGATTAAATCTTCCAATAACATGAAAAAATGAGCAGTTTGAATTGTTTTCTATATTAGACGCACCTAAGTGAGTTTAGCTAACATATTATAATGCATATATATATATATATATATATATATATATATATATATATATATATATATATATATATATATCAAAATAGTTATTTAGTCTCCAATTGAAGAGGAATTTAGGCAAACAAACAAGAAGAGAGAAATGGAAAATAATTTATTTATACAACAGTTATTATTACTTCACACTTCAGAACAATTAATTTTTGACAGACGTAGCGCGTAGATCATTTTCACTTTTAACAGAATAAAATCAACTATTTACATACCAAACGAATGATTTGAATAAGTCTACTACATCTACAGAACAACGGATTTTCTCTCAAATTAAAAACATTAAGAAGTATAAATTTTCTTATTTCTTCACAACTACTACTGTTGTTGAAACACAAACACAACAGAAGATAATTTGCAATATATTTCCATATAATCTCGATATCGAGTAAATATATAAAGTCACTGAAGTATATTAATTGTATAGGCACACCTAAAAATACATATAATAGTTAAACATTTTGTATAGACAACGAATGATTCAACAGATTCATGGTATATATTGTTTTAGAAAAGGGATTGTTGGTCAAAGTTCCCCATGTTTTTTACTAAGACAATATACCAAAAGTGAGTGAGAAAAAAGATTCTTTAATTTACTTAATGCCTGTATAGTATAGGTGAGAATAGTTTGCGTTATTCCTGTTTGGGTGAAAAGTCAATTAAATTCACTAAAAGAAATTGTATAGACGAGGAAATGAATGATCTCTATTTCTAAGTTGAATACTACTTCTTATATTAACAATAGTGCGAGGTCACTCACTTTGGGGATATTTAGTGTATATAAATATTTATTTACATATTCTGACAGTAAATAATTTTCATTAAGCTGCTATACACAATTCACAAAGTCATTAAATCATATATAAAAATATTGTAAAAGATGTACGTCTAATGTATATCACAAGATATTTCGAAGCTACAAATATCTAATACATTTTCTCTTATGCCTATTTCCTACTCTCCATTTGGCAGGATCGTAGTTAATAATTAACAAAAAACTAACAATAGTCAATCTAAATTAGATTCATTTTAAGAATATAGGACGTTTCAAAAAAATTTTATTCTTGGAATAATAATTCATCTATAACTCTAGATTACTATCCAACATATTGAAGAACGAATACGATGTTGGAAAAATAAAAGATAATTGAGAATTGCCTTTTCTATCATTTGAGCAAACCAATTTATTCCAATATCAATTACAAATTACATTTTCTAAGATAAAATGGGTTATTCGCTACAAGGACAGCACTGAGATATGTGACACAATATAGAAATGAAATTATATATATATATATATATATATATATATATATATATATATATATATATATATATATATATATATATATATATATATATATATATATATAAATTAAATATATTGATAAAAATCTCATTGAATGAAATTTTTTAAATTATCAAAGTGCTGTACTAATAGTTACAAGAAATTCAGGATCTTTGTATCCTATAATAGTTGCTGAATGTATATAGTGAGATAGTACCAATTTCATATGGAGAAATGTAGGTATCTTCACAATATTTCATGAAATCTATTTTTAGAACTCCCGCTTTCAATGATTTACATACAACTTATGGTCAATATAATATCTTATGGTAATAATTGTTTAAATTTCTCTAATTTTGAAAATGTAACTAGATGGAGTCAAAATGATTTAATCCTGTGAGAACCTCTTTCATTCATATACTACTGCAAAGATTTAAGGGTTAGGTTAGGTGAGATGAGGTTAATATAATGTGTGAGCGCCATCTGGTGGTTTCTGCTTGAAATTGCTATTAAAACTACATCCTTGAATATTTTTTGATTTATTCAAGAAAGCTCACCTTTCGATTATTTATGGACAACAATTTTAGTTTTAAAGCTCTTTCGGAACTTTGAAACTGCAAGTGCCAAAGGATATTTGGATCTCAGTAAGAACAAATTACACCTCCTCGCTTTCTTAACGTTCACTGTCGCCTCAGGAAGCATCTGACGAGAATAGGTTTATCAGAAACTGACGATTGTAGATTCTGTGGAGGAGGAGGAAACTTCTGCTCACCTGGTTATAGAATGACCGCCATTGCAAACTAATGGAAATAATGCTTTGGACAAGAAACTTGTAAGAGTGAGAACTTAACCTCCTTGAAGCCTTTCCAGATATAGACCAGTAGTTTAAAAGTTTCGTACTGTTTTGTACCAAATGCATTGGAAAGCAATATTTTCTCCGCAGTAAATTGATTATTGGAACAAATAATTGATGGAGCTGTACTTGTTCACAACTAAAATGAAGCATGTAACTGTGAACAATCAAGAAAGTGGATGAAGTATTATGGGCGTTCGCAAAAAAGCCAAAAAACACTAGATTATTGCGAGGTTATATATCAATCCAATCGTAGTATCTGAGTAAAATGAAGCTAATTATTAGGTATTAAGTAAATATCTCCCAATTAACTAGGATTATATCTTATTAGCACATATATTGGCTTTAAAAGACTTATATCGATACCGCTCTTACATATACATACTCCATAACAACATCGTTTTTTTATTCGTTTCCATACAAATAAGATAATTATAGTGGACTTACAGCATGTATTTTTAAATTAAGATACTTATTGTTTTATTTTGAGGTTAGTTTTTCTAAACGGATATTATTTATTTCACATTTGTTGATTTTAATCATTACAATGGTATTTTACCATGCTTGTTTACATAAAACAGTACGAAAAAGATGGCGGATACTGACGCATGCGCACAAAAAATTAATTGAAGTTCATTAATACCTACTCTGGAACTACTAGAAGGCAGTAGAGAAAACAGCTCTGACGTGGGTAAAATAGACCTTAAGCTCGAAGTGCAACGTAACTCCATATTAAATAATAATATCAGTCGTTTTGAAGACATTGAGTGACCTTCAACGTTGGACTTTTTTGTGGCGATATATCAAATAAAGCCACAAATAATCGAAAGTACTGCAAAATTGAGTGAAAAGGTTGGACAACTGACAAGGTAACAGCGGAGGCTAAATTGATAATTATCTGAAATAGTTTTCCATAGCTAACCGGTGTACTTTTTTAGATGGAGCAAAAATTATTTGAAAATATCAGACGATGTATTTTTAATAAGAATTTGAAAAGTGAACCATCAGATGGCTACAAAATCTACAGCGAATCCTCTAATTCTTTCAGTATTAACAACTGAATTGTATTCAGAATAATGATAGCTACAGGTAAATAAATTTAAGAAATTAATAAATAAAATATTTCTAGAAAGTATTTTTTTGATTAAATGAAATCTGTCAAATCGTATACCTTTAATTTTATATTTTAAGTTATAGAAATTCGTCATGGAGGTGTGCTCGCCTTTAGAAAGAGTTTAATATTTTTATAAATTTGTCTATTTCGACAATAATTTTTTCAAATTTCTGAAATGACCTCTTCGAAAAACTTGATTTTAATTTGATTATTCATACGATTCTATGGGGAAAAAATTTCATTTCTAATAATGAATGATGACTGTAGAAAAAAATAATTATTTGGAGATTGTTGTCCTGTGTCTTGAAAAAAATTTGATAACGCACAAACAAGAAAAAATTTTTACATTACGTTCATATCGTTGATTTTTTTTTCTTTATTAGGGGCAAGATCGTTTTAACGATATTTTACGGTAAATATTGAAATTAAAAATTGTAAATGTTAATCAGAATGTATTTAGTAAAATATTGTAAAAGTGAATGTGATGAAACAAATGTTTTATAATGAATGAAAGCTTATTATATTACAATATTAAATGTAGAATGAAAAAATATTCAATAATTACCTATCATTATATAGTTAATAAAATAATAATTCGGATTTTTAACACTTTTAGAAGCAATTCTTTCATGAGAAGAAATTTGTAAAAATTGTGAAGAAGCCCATTATGCGCAGAAAAAAAAACTGCTGCTCAACTTAGATGGAACTTTACGTGATAATATTGGAAATATACACAAAATTTTAGTATTTAAATAATTAGTAAAAAGTTTATTCATAATCACCATTCATAATTAGAAATCCAAAGGTACATATTCGTAAATTTGAATAATAGTATTATTTTTACTATTTCAATCTGTCTAACTATATTGTATTTAAAATATTGAATATTTTCAAGCGTTCTTTTGAAATTTTGAAAGACTAAAAATTATCAAAAATTGTCCAATATCGTTTGAATTAGTGTCCTCCATAGTAAATCAATTATATTAAGAAAATGTGGGATTTAGGACAAAATTATACAATTGATTTATATAGTGTTTATATTTAGCAACGTTTCGTAGATTCGTTTCATCTGCTTCCTCAGGCCTGAAAAGGTGCCTGGTTATGCTAAATCAAACTGTTAAAAGAAAAAGGAAAAAAAAAGAAAATAATAATTGCACATTTTACTGGAGAATTAGAATTTAGATGCCCTGTTTTGAATGGAATATAGGTCAGCGTGTTGAATAGATAATAGTCCAAGAGCCCGCGACGATCAGACCTTCGTTATTTTATAAAACCTTAAACTTTCTCTGAGTATTTGCCTAATATAGGTAAAAACAATCCCCGACTATGAAGTTTGGATAACGGTGGCTTTGGATGGCAACATGTAGCAAAGTTGTGAAGAATTGCACCTTAGTTTCGTTGAAGTATAAAGCTCAGTTTTTATATATTTCATTTGGAATATGATATAGAAGCCACGTCGTCCATTGTCAGACACTTAGTATGGTTGCAACCCCCTATCAGACACCCTTAAATTATATTGAATTGTAATTGAACTTACGTTATATTATAAAGGCTGAATTTTTCGTATGTTACTTAAGGAACTACCAAAAGATGTTTTCCCAGTGGCCAGACAGTTTCGATGGTTCTTACACCTTGTCAGACACATTGAAGGTCTACCGTAGGTGCGAGAGCGAAGTATATACATGCAAGCGGGCGCGAGTGAAATAGTGCGTTCGGTCTATTGCGATCTGTCACTGCGCATGTTTCATTTACTCAGTATTATATGTTTTTTGGATCTATGGAAAAATTTCATATTATAGAGTTATTTCTAAATAATGATATATAATTTCATTAAGAATTAAATATTCAGAAAATAGATAATTTAGGAAAACTTTCATGCCAGAAAAGAAATAAATCAAAATTCTGATGAAATAATCAGTAAAATTTTGGAGTATTACGTTTTTTTTGAAATTTAATTGTAGGTTGTAGTTCCATTGGTTTATAAATAAAAGTTGATTCTGATATTGTTAAACATTCTGTTGGTAAAGACTGTAAATGAGAGCTTCCTGGAGAAGTTGAAGGTTGCAGTTCTATTGATTGATAAATTGAAGTTGATTGTGATGTTGATGAATCAGTTGGGTCTATGGTCAACTCAGGTATCAATGTCGTGGCTGGAGAAAAGTTGTCTCCAGGTACGGAGTTTGATTTTTTCTCACCATTAGGTCCAGAACTGAAATAAAATATCTGTCCGGATGTCCTGTGAATACTTTATAGCATTCCCTGTGATAGCCACCGTCTGTATATTCATCAGGCAAAATAATGTCTTTATATTTGAGGATATGTTTTTTCTAGCATTCAAAACAGCTTGACATTTTTTCAATGATTGTTCAGAAAACAATATCATTTTGCCATCACTTTTTCCACATACAACACAAATTAATACGTCTCCCATGATAACAATTTATTAAAACTGAATCAGATCTTTTTAATAACTACACAAATAAGAAAAAACGACATATGATGCGCAGTGACAGATCGCAATAGACCGAACGCACTATTTCACTCGCGCCCGCTTGCATGTATATACTTCGCTCTCGCACCTACGGTAGATCTTCATGTGTCTGGCAAGGTGTAAGAACCATCGAAACTCTCTGACCACTGGGAAAACATTTTTTGGTATTTCCTTAAGTAACATACGAGAAATTCAGCCTTTATAATATAACGTAAGTTTAATTACAATTCAATATAATTTAAGGGTGTCTGACAGGGGGTTGCAACCATACTAAGTGTCTGACAATGGACGACGTGACTTCTGATATTAGTCCGAATGAAATATATAAAAACTGAGCTTTATACTTTAACGAAACTAAGGTGCAATTTTTTACAACTTTGCTACCTGTTACCATCCAAAGCCACCGTTATCCAAACTTCATAGTCGGGGATTGTTTTTACCTATATTAGGCAAATACTCAGAGAAAGTTTCAGGTTTTATAAAATAACGAAGGTCTGATCATCGCTGGCTCTTACTCTATAATAGATGATGGTAGTATATAGTTTTAATTTGATGACTGATGGATTCACAAGTTTTATAGAAGCAATTGATGTTTTGACTGTCATATTTAAAAAAATTTTGTACAAAATTTTTAAGAATAAAAACCCTTTTTAGGCCTGAGGAAGCAGATGAAACTAATCTGCGAAACGTTTCTAAATATAAACACTATATAGATCCAGTGTATACTTTTGTCCTAACTCCCACAATTTCTTAATAAAATTGTCCAATATGTCCAATCATTTCTAATGGAACGGCTTTTGTACTAATGGAAAAAGCATTTCAAGATGCACAATTTAGCACATTAATTTAACTAAGTGCAGGATTATATCACATGAAAGGAAGTACACTTGCAATATTAATTATATTTGATCAATAGATTAAATTTAAAGTGTAACTTAAAACCACAATGAAAGAAACGGAATAAAACTTTTGTTCAAAGAAGCTTTGCGAAAACTAACGAATTATTTAAACTTGTCACTTGTGCCTTGACAATTTCACCTAACAAGCTCCGTTTCGGACAGTTCTACAAATATTTACATTCTTATAAATTGTTGACACGAATTTATGTTCATATTATAAGGTATATCATTAACTATACTCATATAAAAATATTCAACATATATTACCTTAAGTATAACCAACATTTATTATCACTGAAAAATAAAAAGCATAATGTAGAAAAACATCGAAGTATGTGCCAGAATTATCGATCACTTTAAATACAATTAACTAACAAAGATTAAAATTGAAATTGAAACACAGACAATCAATTTTACAGCACATCATGAAAAAAATGATAAATTTGCCAGCTTTTCTTCATTCACAGAAATAATCAATTTGAGGAAAAACTACATATTATTTTATCAATTTTTTCTAGCTTGGGGTATTATGTGGATTCGATGTCGTTTCTCACTCGGTCGATGGACGTGGCACAACTGATGAGGTCGTTAAAGAACGAAACAGGCTTCTACAGTCTGGTTCCATAGTATGTAGCACAGAAGTCGAATTTTTTAACTCTCTCCCTTGAAATATGAGTGGGAATTCTAAATTGACGAGATCCGTTGGAGGGTTTATTTGATTGATCATAAATTTTTCAAATGAATTTCCCAATATATTATCATATTCATATATATATATATATATATATATATATATATATATATATATATATATATATATATATATATATATATATATATGTGTATATATATATATATATATATATATATATATATATATATATATATATATATATATATATATATATATATATATATATATAAATTTATTTATTTATGATTGTATAAGAGAATCCATGAATATAAGATATTATTGAACACGCCGAAGATGATTCTGTTATATAGTTTATCTTATATAACATATTGTTTACAACTAAAATATTCGATATTTTTTATCTAAAACTTGCTAGAAACTTCAAGTACGAAGTTTGTATTTTGCGTCCCATGGAATTTAGGAGTTTGAATATTTCTTCATTTTTCGAACATAAGCACTCGTATGCGGTTTTCTACTAATGGTCAGGTCGGCCACATCCTGGCAACATTCCGGAAAACATTAACTGCCTTTGACAGCTGCGCGGTTTGGGCGTTTTCAACTCTGAATTATTTGGCTGCGAGAGAGAACACACACTCGGTAGTTTAGGTCGGCAAAAAATTCGTTTGTAGACTACATGAAAGAATTGAAATTGTTCAAGAAAGTAACGTTTATTTAGAATTGAGAACAAAAACAATTCCCATTAGGACCTATCTTTCCATTCGTATAGTATCTGGAGTGTAACGTGCGAAACTTCGTTGCCAAAATGAGTTCGCAAAATATTCCATAGAGAAAAAATACAAATGAATCGAATCCATGGAATTCCGCATTTTGAATATTGTATAAAATCACAATTTTATAGCAAATTCGATGCTCCAAGGAAAAAATTAGTATTATTCTATACAAGTGTTCTTTTCATTCTGGCACATACCGTTTGGATTTCATACAACACCAGTCACCTTTCAATCTTATAACGTACGACTTAAAATATAATCTCACAGCAGTCCACACGTTTCCAATTTGAGTCTATTATTATTTATCGTACATTGAAGACTAGTAAGATAGCCAGCCAAGTATAGTAGCTCTGCGGCGTACGCGTGAGTGAATACGATGAAGTAGAGAGTGCGCTGGCTGCAGTCCGGAGACACTGTTCGTGTTCTTGGAAGTCGACTCTAGTAATCGCGCAGTAGTGCGCGTGTGCGCAAGTAGCATCGCAGGGACTATGATTGTGTTGGTTGTTGTGGATCCTCACTGAATTGGCTCTATAATACCTGAAAAATGAAATTACTGAATTGATATGTGATGAAATGTGTAGTATACAATGGGAACTTTGTTTCAATAAAATAAATTCACCTAGTAATCGATATACAAAAAACGATGTTAATTAGTGAAATCCCATCAAAAAAAAAATTAGCATGCCAGTAAAGAGAGTTGTGTATATTTTTAAAATAATATGCCACTTGATACATCGTTAAAAGATTTTCTTATCGAAATCAAATAGACCTCTCTAAGGTTTTCCAGAAAAATCACTATAAATAACATTGAATATATTCTAGGTGAACTGTTTTACATGCGTCACCCGGTATAGATAGTTGTGAACTGTGTAGCTAAAAATGAAATATGAGATCGTGACGAACATTTCTAAAAAATCGTTATTCACGAAAATCGAGAGGAATTGGTATAATAAATTAAGTTATAAACGTCTTTTATTTCGGGCAAGACGTGACATCGCAGAGAGTTCGTAAACATTTTCAAAGTGCTCTCATCATTTTGATGGAGGCTAATAAGGCACTGTCTTGCATACTAAAGCTGGGAATTCCCTGGACAGGGTCCAACAACTTCTTCATTACGTCAATCTCTCTACTCAGGGGGCATGTCTTCTAAAATATCCCAGTGGAGTAGGATATTTGTGAGTGTTGTCAATCTCTTCAAGTTATCAGATGGTTCGAATCTTTTACGAAACTGTATTTGTATGAAATTTTAACAAAGATTGTTTGCAATGCTTCCCAGATAAATTTAAATAATTTAGACAATATTACGAATTACAAATAATAAAAAAATACTAATGTTTGATAGGAATAAAATATCTACCTTGCTGCATTGTCGATGAAAAATTGTAGTTTCTGTATGTAATCGTACAAAATATAGAAATCAATTCATTAATAATGAGGTAATTCTTACCTATTGAATACGGGATTATCCCCCTGCGTGAAAGAGAGTTTTTCCGCCAAGTTATGAAGTGCTAATGGCGTTATGTTATTTATCATATAGTACGTTGAAAAGTTATATTCCACTGTCCATTTGGCTTCGTTCTCCAAGTTTGCTTTAGTCAGATCTAAATAATATTGGGTGTAGTCCAGAATCTGAAAGATGCAAAATAAAATTTTAAAATATAAGAACTGCAAAGTTTACAAATCAACAGTCTGAACTACAACGCAAACCACAATCCTTATAAAAAATGAATTTTCTATTATTTGGAACTTCTGTTGAAATACGATTTGAAGAATATATGTAGGAATATTTACATATTTTTGCCAGATTCTCTCAAGCAAGAGTTCCCATCCTTTTAGTCTTTACGACTCCCTTTTTCTCGAGTATTTTGGTGACTCGTTTTGAATTATAATATTGAAGAAACTTAATAAATCTGCTAAAAAATAGTTGTAACTTTTCAATCATAACAATACGTGTAGACCATTAATATATGATAAATACAATGATTTGATACGATAAAAATATTATTATTAAAATATTTCGGATAAATAGGATTCGTTCAAAAAGCTGCTACACATGTGCTCGCAGTACAGGTTACTAAACTGACATATCATCATTCACTTAATGTTTGGATCATACGTATAAAGAAAAAATACTGAAAATTTTTCATTTATTCAAAATTTTGAAGTTTTTTCCAGTATTGGCGATAAATATCTTAACACTTCATCTCTCTCACTTCTCACAAAATCTCATATAGAAGCCTTAATATTTGAGTAATAGGCATATTATGTTCAAAATAAGAATATGGGTGGATATTTGTGGATAGTAAGTCTATTTAATGGGTTGACTACCTCGATGAACTGATACAGCTGTCAAGTAATCAGAAAAAGAAATTGACTATCAACAATGCTCGTACCAATTCATTTTGGATAATTATCAAAAGGAATTACCCACAATTGTTCACAGCAGTATCGAAAATTTTGTTTTCCACATGTACACAACTTAAACAATTATCTGTTTAATTTTTTTTCATTGCATATCTCGGGACCTCTTGCGACATGTATTTCGACCCAGAACCCCTAAAGTGAAATGAGTATTGCTGCAGTAAACTTGAAAAAAAATTAGACAGTAACTTTCATTTGAAAGTATTGATGAGTCCTCTGCAATACTCATTGTGAAACTTTTAATTTTTTAATTTTTCACTTGTATATTATTTGTTGATTTTACCTTAGATACGGTTGCTATAAATACACTCATCATGCCCTAGAGCGTAATGAGCGGGCATAATGGATCATAACGCCCGCTCATTGTACGAGGAGAAATGAAGCAACTTCCATTGATTAAATACTTCATAATCCTTGTCGTATACGACTCTGGATTTCTCCGGCAATGAATTATTCGCAGCTTTGGCTGCATTTTCTATTATATTCTTGGGTAAATTCATTTTCATTTCCATTATTTCTATAAGACTACACAAAGAAAGCAGCAATGACATTCACCAAATATGATGACAAAAATATTCACAAACGTCATAATATCAACAAATGACATGCCTACAATGAGAAGGAAAATGGAAAGTATAGGAGCAATGTACCGATTTTAAAATCGATTTTTCATTATAATAAAATAATTTTTTAGTGAAAAATCTTGTATGCACCACGTGCGTTACTAGATCCGAACGCCCATCGGGCAACATTCATCCCTCGGACCAAATGTTTCCCTCCGGGCATTAGGATCTATATAACGCACTTGGTACATAAATAACTATTGAGTATTTTGAGCCTTAGATTAACCGGAGCTTTAAGAGTTATATTCCGAAAACACAGTTTCATTTGAATCATTCTCAATTCTACTGTTAACTTCTAACACTTTGAAAACAACTACTCGAAATAAAGCTGCAGTCTAGCGTCGCTTCGTAAAGTACGTAATCGTACTTTAATCAACTGGTCTAACAAATTCCACGTTACCGTGTTAAACTTCACGAAACCAATCGATAGACCAAATTGGAGAACAACTTCAAAATCCCAGCAATCGCTAAAGTTTTCACCACAACCCGTCGGGTTGAAAAAATCTCCTGCAGCTCTTCAATTATTCAGCTTCTACAATATAATAGACGTTATCCAGCAGCAAGTCTGAACGATGTGACGCATCTCTAATTCACAAGCTTCAACGGTAATACACAAGAACTGGAAAGTTTTGAGAAGGAAAATAGCATTTACACGGTTCAGAATTGGCAATGAATCCTGCACGATTTTCTTTCCACTGAATTGTTAATGCGGATAAAGGCGGAAAGAGCGGGTTCCTTGTTACGATAGAATGCTTCAGTTGACGGAATATATTGACATTTCTCATCGATTTTTGCACATTAATATTTGGTACTTGG
>JARQZK010000767.1:540000-610100 GCA_030704885.1 Cynegetis impunctata
ATTTTTGTATGGAAATTGTATGGAATAGGTATTACATGGTTTAGTTTGTATATTTTTTGATTGATGTGTATTTATTTTTAATCAAATCATGAAAAACATACTAGTCGACCATGGTCAATTTCATACATTACATAAAGTAAACAAGGAAAATTCTTTAATAATTTAAAAAATTATCAAACAACTTTCCAAGGAAGCTGGTTATACGTATTCAGCAACGCAAAATCTGCATTCACAATCGAACGGTGAATTATAGAAATTGTCAAGTCACCCCGACTCAAAATCTGCATACAGCTGTTTCGATCTTATTAGATCTCATCAGTGCAGCTTATTTGACTCAGAGTGAATTAACAAATTTCTAATTGTTCCCCAATACAAATCGTGGTCAGTAACACTGGCTGGATAACAATCAAGAGCGCCATCCCACCAAAGATATTGGGAAACAACAATTCACCGTTTAGACTGAAAAAGCAGAAATTCGTCGCTTAAACACGTACCTCCTGATATAATTCACCGTTCGATTGTGAATGCAGATTTTGCGTTGCTGAATACGTATAACCAGCTTCCTTGGAAAGTTGTTTGATAATTTTTTAAATTATTAAAGAATTTTCCTTGTTCACTTTATGTAATGTATGAAATTGACCATGGTCGACTAGTATGTTTTTCATGATTTGATTGTTGTATTTTGCGTATTAAGCGACTAGAATATTCGGAGCGCGCTCTCGTGGGTATTTCCAAAGGTTTTAAATCACTATGTTAGTGTGCCTTGGAATCATATACACCACTGTTGTAGAGTAGATATCTTCATATCAGGAGGTACGTGTTCGAGCGACGAATTTCTGCATTTTCAGTCTAAGCTGTGAATTGTTGTTTCCCAATATCTTTGGTGGGATGGCGCTCTGGATTGTTATCCAGCCAGTGTTACTGACCACGATTTGGATTGGGGAACAATTAGAAATTTGTTAATTCACTCCGAGTCAAGGTGAATTGTTGTTTCCCAATATCTTTGGTGGGATGGCGCCCTGGATTGTTATCCAGACTGTGTTACTGACCACGATTTGTATTGGGCAACAATTAGAAATTTGTTAATTCACTCCGAGTAGAATAAGCTGCACTGATGAGATCTAATAAGATCGAAACAGCTGTATGCAGATTTTGAGTCGGGGTGACTTGACAATTTCTATAATTCACCGTTCGATTGTGAATGCAGATTTTGCGTTGCTGAATACGTATAACCAGCTTCCTTGGAAAGTTGTTTGATAATTTTTTAAATTATTAAAGAATTTTCCTTGTTCACTTTATGTTATTTATTTTTATGTTTTACATTGTTTATTTCCTATATTTTTCGCTTTGTCAATAAGATGTTTAGTTTGAAGACAATAAAGCATATTTTGATTTGATGATTTGAATCACAGTGATTAATATCGCCGAAATTTTATCAAAATGTTCAAAATCAGTGGCGATATTTTTCAACTTAGCGAAATTACCTTTCCTAACATAATTCAGGGTAGAGTCAGGCGAAGCGATGTGAAAATAACCACACAATTTACACCCTGAATAGACTTTTCTCATTTAACCCATCCAAACCGAAAGGAAAGCTTTAATAGATCTTTCCCATTATTTCCTTACCTCTCCGGAAAATAGGGCGAAAATCGAGAGGGACAGCACGTACCTGTCCGGCTGACAAATAGAATTTGGTCGGGCCGGAAGAACGGCTGGACAGGGTGAAATTCAATTATGAAAAAGTTTTTCAGGATGAAGAGAGGATTTGATAGTGTGAGATGGATATATTGATAAGTGAACTTTTTTTGCCATCAAAGTGTAGTTTAATGTCGAACGGATGAGATTCCTGAATTTTTACCATAAATATAACAAAGATTTTACTGAACTTTATGAACTCCAAAAAAGTGAGGAAAAACATATACTGTAGTTTCACTAATTGATTGGGCCAATACTTGTTGAAAATCCATTATAATATTGTGAATGAAACTTCACAGTTTTTGATTTTCACTAGATTTTGTTAACATGACAATTGTTTCGCCAATACACAGTGGCTTCTTCAGATGTATAATAAATAATAACTTTATTCTCCGATCGTGGAAGAAGTGACACTATTTTGACCTGTTTTCTATGCACAAAGTTCAACATTCCAGAATAGTGGGCAGTTTCTAAGCAATTAGAAAATAACAGTGCGGTAATATTCTTACCGCACTGCTGTAGCGTGCGGTAATGTAACAAATGGATTATTACAATAAAATTAAACAAAGTATGGTTTTAATTTTTATAATTGTTGTTAATATTTACATTTAAATTTGTATCCTGTAGCTTGACGTTTCAAAAATACTCTCAGTTTTTGGTATTGGGCAATATTAATATTATTTTTAACAAAGTTGATCGAAGCATGGAATAATGTGCCCACAACGTCGAAGATTTCATTGTTTTAGCCAATTCAGCAACATACGCCATCAGTACATTCTCAGAAAAGGATAAACTGTTGTTTTTTCTGAAAAAATCCATGAAGCGTTGGTACGCAAGCTCATACTTCTCTCTGGATTTCGCCGGAAGTAAATTAAGTGAAGCCGCGTTCGCGGCTTCTACTAGTTCAGGAGGCGTGCAAGGTAACAAATTATCACTATCAGTGTTCATGTTTACTAATTCTTTTTTAATTCCTTATAAAACACAACGAATCAAACAAAACCGGCTTTAAAATTATTTTACTTTTGTCATAACAGAGAATATGAACATAGAGAAACCTATTTAAATTTACTTGATTACATCTTGAATGAAATATTTTTTAATTAATTTTGTAAATGTAAATCAACGATCGGAGAAAAAATAGTATGTACAATTCGTGGGAAAAGCATATTCCCAAACTCCTGTGTTACCAGACTCGTCGCTACGCTCCTCGTCTGGTAATTATCACAGTCGTTTGGGAATATTATACTTTTCCCACTAATTATACAATATACTATTACAACGAAAATAATGAAAGATGAAGGAAGGGAATATACAATAAGAATGGAGAAAACCTAAACGTAATCACCTACCAGGTAGAAAGTACAAAATGTTAATGACATGGGAAAACACAATAGGCACAAATATTCAATATTATTTCTAGAAAAGATTTAACAACGGTGAACTATTCATATCTAATTGGTCATTTAACAAATTATTGGATTGTTCCATACAATAGTAAGCGTAATTGAAATTTCAAATATTATCACCAGGTTGAGGCATCGGGGGGGAGGAGTCAGAGCCGTAGATAGGGGGGGATCAAGGGGATCAATCCCCCCCATGACCCTACAAAATACAAAAATTATAATGGAATTGAATGAAAGTCGTATTTAAGTATACCGTAAAACCTGCCAACTTTGCCCAGCAAAATCAGAATTTTTCAATATATCTTTTTTAATGAAATGCTAAAACACATTCTACATGAATATGGAGAACAACCTAAATGATGGAAATGATTGTTAATCATCACTTTATTTATAGCATTTTCCATGTACTAGGAAAAAATATTAATAGGGGTGGGCAAAGTTACCTGTCAATCTTATAACTTTACCCGGCTGTGAGAATTCCCTTTTGGAGACAATTTGGCAAGCGTTAATCAAACTTTGCCCACCAATTAAGTTCATAAAAAGGTTTGGCATGAAGCAGACGTTGAAATTATATTTAAAAAAAAAACAATATGTTAGAAAGTATTTTTATTTATATCAAAATCTTCCATTTTGTCGTCAAAATGGCAACAAAAACATAACTTCTTCAAACTAAATATTATTCTATAAAAAATAAGGTTTTTTTTCTTAGTAATCTATCAGGTAGTTAATATAATCATATAAGTAGATACAATAAGATATTATATTTCAGTATTCTAAATAATACAAATCCTTAAAGTTAAAAAAGGAACATCAACAAAAATCAAAATAAATTATATGGTTGGAGGTTTTCGTTAAAAAAATATTAGCCTCTCCTGCTTTCAGTAGGGGCTCCTAGGCATTCTACAATATTTAGAAATGTCACGTCTGAAATGCCATTAATATCTGGAAATTTGGAACCTTTTCCAGCCTTCCTAAGGAATTTCACAGTAAAATTGTCATCAATCTGAGAGACTTCCAAAATTGTTCCTATAAAGTGCCTTATAGTTTTTTGTAGGAAATTGCACCACTATATATGTCCCAGGATTTAGTACATATATAGTGATATAGATAAAGTCATGATTTGCATTAAACCATGCAAATTATATAAGGAATACAAACATTTTTTTGACCTAAAATGTCTGGCAACATTGCCCATATACTTTTGTTTACTAATATAATACCTTGGGCAGTGTAACCTAAAAACAATTACTGCATTGTGAGAATCACATATCCACCTTCCCGCAATCTTAATTTCATTATCATAAACTTAGTAGACATTGAGCACTGATGCTTAGCTTTTCACCCTAAAAATACTAAAATTCAATCAAAATTTCCTTACCTGTTTATTCACAGCAACCCACCTACCAAGCGTTTTGGACGATAATAACGGAAAACAAGAACCTCGCTCGGCATAACGGCCAAGCGGTGTTGTTTCACAACGTTGCCAAATTTAAAATTATCCATGTTTTTATAACGCCTACATTGGGCAAAGTTGGAGCCTTTGGGCAAAGTTGGCAGGTTTTACGGTACATGAAATTTACTAAGCACTAGCACCTCTTCTGATATTATGTATGTGCAATTATACAAAAATCATCTAGATATGTTTTCGTGACGGCTGTGCAATTGAGTATTGCATAATATCCGCGCTTCGAACAGGCCGACCAATCAGGAGCCACGAGATGGTCGCTTATGGACAGATTGAGCACATGTAAAGTAAATATCTACTCATAACTTTAACATAATAATAAATCAAGAAATTGAATCGTTTTTCTAATTTTGGGTAAAGTAACTAGTAATTTTAAGCATATTTTATTCAATGTTTAATTAGTAGTTTAATCGGTCACTATGAGCAAAAAGTGGCTCCAATAGAAAATTTTTATTTCGAAAGGAAGAACTCAACCAAAATCTTCTCGCACTTCTTCTATTTCTAAATTGTTTCACATTATAGTATTATATCTAAAGCACGAGCAGTTTCGTTTAATAGTACCTATAGGTAGTATAAAATTTAGAAAGAGAAGAAGTGTGAGGAGCTTTTGGTTGACTTCTTCCTTCGTAAATAAAATTTTCCATTTCACATACGTTTTTCGGTTCTAGTGACCGATTAAATTCCTGTTTACATTCCAGGAGCGTGACTTCTGCTCAGAAGATTTTAAAACAATATTTAATACTTCGAATATTTTTTGAGGTAGAGCAGGTATCAAAATATGACTTACTCTTGGCTTTGATTGTCAACTTAATTACTCCATAATATTTTGAAGTTAATAAATTGTCGAGTTAGTGAAAAATTTCTTGTGATGGCGTTCAATCCATTTCTGAATTTATACATCATGGATCTTGGGAAAAGATTTACTAATCATGAGAATATAGTCTAGTCAACAAGTGCTTTTTTTGCTCGACTTTTTTCTTGAGTCTCGGAAGAATATGAACAAGGTGTCATTCGATTCGGAAGAGCATGTAGATATTTTTTGAAAAAAATTAAGTTCCGTTCGAGAAATTTGTAAGAGTAATAATGAATTTACTGAAAGAAAAAATTATCTCATAAACTAATTGATCTTCTTGATATCTAAATAAAGATACAAAAAGAAGAGGATATTTTCTACAATAAAGTCTCCAGGAACTGTAGGATTGATATTTATAATTTTCTCAGAGGGGTGAATATACGGCCGAAAACGGGTAATAAGGCTTGCGAAAGTAACACCCATTTGGGACACTTTAACAATAAACATTATTTAACTATATTAAATATTAAATTAAGGAATGAAAAATTTCAGGCTTTACTGGATAGGTAAATGAACAAAAATCCAGCGACAACATTTTTATCGCGATTTTTCAATTGGTTATGCAATAGTTTTTTGATGCTTGAACAAGAGCATTGTAAGTGTGATAACGGTTAAACTATAGATCTGATATTTTTTCCTTTCTTGGTGCTAGACTGCAGAATACCTATACCCCCTTTAAAAAAAAAATTAAATTTTTTAGTTTTTCACTAACAATTTACTTAGTTGCAAAATTGAACACTTTAATTAATCATAACTTTTTTTTCTTATAAACAACGCATTCGTTTTAAACAATAGGATATGAAAAACCATTTCCTTGTAGCTGTCAATAATAAAAAACGGATCATTAAAATTATAAAAAAAATTTCATTTTGATGTTGCAAAACTACGTAAATTATTAATAAATAACTGAAAAATTGAAAGTTTTTTATTTTTTCAATGAGGATTTACTCTGAAACCTTATGATAATAGCTCCAAGAATGAAAAAAATCTCAGATCTGTAGTGAAAAGTTATCACACTCACAATTTTTATATTCAAGTTCCACAAAATTGTTAATCAACTATTAGAAAACTAATTGTAAAATCGCTATTATCGCCTGATTATTGCTCATTCACCGATTTAGTAACAGTCTGAATTTTTTCATTCCTTAATTTTCAAATTTAATATGGTTAAATAATGTTTATTGTTGAAGTGTCCTTAATGGTCGTTACTTGCCCAAACCAAATAACCCGTTTACGGCAGTATTTTTACCTCTCTGAGAAAATATTGATCCTACAGTTCCGTAAGTTGAGTCTTTCTTTTGGGAAATTTCCTCTTCTTTTCGAATTTTTCTTCAGATTTCAAAAATCTCGTTTAATTTTTGACACATTGGCAAAAAACCAAACAACCTTTTCTCAGGATAGACTTGTAATGACCCTTCTGAATATATGAAATTCATTGCAAATTAAAAACCCATGTTTGGTGCTGACGAAGTCATAAATGGATTGTCAAAAAACGTCGGAAAATAGATTTTCTGCTCTAATTTTCCCAACAATATTTTCAATGATGTATATATCCAATTGAATATAATTCAATTTTTCACTGATTTTTAATTAATTTTTTCCAATTCTCATTTTATACTACCTATATGAAATATTATTTCAATCAATAAAAATAGAACTTTAGAAGAAAAACTTAAGTTATATCCCCCCCATCGCAATAAGCTATCTACGCCACTGGGAGGAGTTGATGGTATTCATTCAAAGATATTAAAAAACATTAAACAATTTATTAGTCCAGTGCTTGAAAAAATCTCTAATTTATGTATATCTAAAGGCATTTGGCCGGATGCTCTTAAAAAGGCTGAGATATTACCGATACCTACATAAAAAAAGAAGTAAATTGGAAATAACCAACTATCGTCCAATCTCACTCATCTCTAATCTTGCTAAGATATTTGAGAAGTTGATTCACACAGATTATATAAATTCTTGATAAAAAACAAAATGATTAGTGAAAAACAATATGGTTTTAAAAAAAATAAAGGTACACTAAATGCACTAGAGAAAGCTTTACAGTCTATATATACTAATTTAGATAATAATAAGAAAATAATAGCTACTTTTATTGATTTGAGCAAAGCATTTGACACAGTAGATCATAAAATCCTATTTAAAAAAATGGAATTGATGGGAATAAGAGGTGTACCTTTACAATTGCTTAAGGACTACCTAACAAATAGGAAACAAAGAGTATTATTGAATGGTACAAAAAGTATAAGTGAAGTAGTTATGATAGGTGTTCCTCAGGGCTCAGTGCTGGGTCCGCTGCTCGTTTTAATTTATATCAATGACATTTTAAAATATTGTGAACATATTTATGCATATGCGGATGATACTGTAGTACTGAGCTTTGAGGACGAATGGGATGAATCAGTAAGATTAATGAATATATACCTAAGTCAACTGAATCTTTGGTTCTGTCAAAATGAATTAACTTTAAATATAACTAAAACCGAATACGTAACTTTTGGATGCTATACAGACATATGTACCTGAGTTATTAGTAATAAAAATTAATGAAAACCAAATAAACAGGAATACTAATGTTAAATATTTGGGGATAATTGTAGATTTTAATCTAAAATGGGATTTGCATATCCAAAAAATAATAAGCAAAATAGGATACTTTCTATATATTGTTAAAAAAACATTTACCTCTGAAAATACTTGTCTTAATATATTATGCATATGTTTATAGTATAATAAATTATGGATTAATCATACGTGGAGGAGCTTATAAAACTAAGTTAAGACCGTTAGAAAAAATCCATAAAAAATTCAAAGAAATCCTGAAACTAGATACACTATTAACAATAGAACAAATGTACATTAGTAGATGTATATTATTTCATTATGAAAACTTGAAGATGCAATTTATGAATTCTGTGAGCAGGGCTAGATATAAAAAACTGCCTATCCTGTCATATGATTTAACTCTTGCTAAACAAAGTTCTTTTTATACTGCTATCAAATTTTATAATATGTTATCTAATGATCTCAAAATAGGAAATCCTAAAAAGAGAAACTTTGTAACTAAATTGAATAAATTTATAGTAGAGAAGGAACTTGTGAGGAACTGAATGAGACAAAAGAAATAAAAGCAAATGACAAGTGTACTTCAATCAAAAATCATAATAAAAAAAATTGGAACAGTTTAGATTGATTAAGTAACTTAGCTTTAGTATAGTTTTTGTTAAGTTCGATATAAGTTACCTGCTCCTGTGCACAGAGGATTCAAGCCTCTCTACAGGTTTTATGTATATTTGCTCTGATGAGTATGTACAAGCAGCTTTCAATAAATAAATAAAATAAATAAATACTATTAACTTCAACAGCTTCTAGTAAATTGAGTTCATAGCCTTTATTTTCTATATGTAATATTTAAAATTCACTATTGAAAATATGATTGTGTTATAGGAAATGTGATGCATAAGTAGAAACTAATTTTTCCTTGTCGTAACTTCTTTTATGTTCTGATATTCGAACTCCAAAGTTTCTGCCAGTTTGGCCAACATATACTTTAGGACATGAACCGCAAGTTAGCTTATAGATCCTTGATTTATTTTGTTGTGTACTTTTATCTTTTGATCTTCCCAACTCTTCAACATTTTGTACTTTCTACCTGCTAAGTGATTACGTTTAGGTTTTTCCCCATTCTTATTATACAGGGTGTTCCAAAATTGAACGTACAAACGGAAAGGGGATATTCCTTAAGTAAGTTTAAGTGTTGAAGTTTGAATTTTTTTCAAGTTTTTTTTTTCATAGTATCTACACTTTACAAGATATTCAACTGAAATTTGGCATAGATATTACATCTAAGAGTTCTCACCACGTGACATGGCAATTTCGATAGCAGATCTACAGGGTGATATTTTTTCTGGAACACTGTCACCTGTTTTCCTCAAGAACTTTTTTTTGGTGTGCAACTGTTAATTTGAAAAAAATGCAAAAAGAAGCTTTGTTTTTATACTAAATTTTTCGTTTTCTTGTAGTTTTGTCGTATCTGCTACTGATTTCGAGAAAAAAAATTTTGAACGATTCTCTCGAAATCCTCGGAAAAATCAAAATTATGATAAGGAGGCCAGTTTGTTAGCTGTGGTGAATGAATTCATTATTAGTTTTTATGGAAATTTTCCTGATCTGTTGCGATGATTCATAAAGATTTGATAAACTCGTGTAATCATTACAAAAAATGTATTACTACAAGAAACGTAAAACTCAAAACAAAATCATAACAAGAAAACTAAGTAACCGCAAAGGACTGAACAAAATTTTTATTCTCGAAATCGGTAGCAGATACGACAAAACTACAAGAGAACGAAAAGTTTAGTATAATAACAAAGCTTCTTTTTACATTTTTTCAAATTAACAGTTGCTCACCAAAAAAAAATTCTTGAGGAAAACAGGTGACAGTGTTCCAGAAAAAATATCACCCTTTAGATCTGCTATCGAAATTGCTATGTCACGTGGTGAGAACTCTCAAATGTAATATCTATGCCAAATTTCAGATGAATATCTTGTAAAGTTTAGATACTATGAGAAAAAAACTTGAAAAAAATTCAAACTTCAACACTCTGTATCTCGAAAACGAAACGTTTGCGACCCCATGTTAATGGGACTTTTTTTTCTCAAACTTACTCAAGGAATCTCCCCTTTTCGTTTGTACGTTCAATTTTGGAACACCCTGTATATTCCCTTCCTTCATCGTTTAATATAAAAGTTAGTATATATTATAGATCTGTAGAAGCCACTGTGTTTGGCGAAACAATTGTCATGTTAACAAAATATAGTGAAAATCAAAAACTGTGAAGTTTTATTTACAATACTGCAGTTTATTTATCTTAATATTCTATGGCTCTTAAATTGGAGTTGTAGGCAAGGCAACAAGAGTCAAATCTTTTCTAGCAAAAACCTATCATTCTTCTTCAAGTGCCTTACCCGGTTTCGGGTGTAGGCGACCTCTCTACAACTATTCGTGTTGTTTGTGATACGGTGATACATGAATATAAGGGACCTACAGTTTTACAACGGTTCCGAACGTCTTTACAGAGAGGCTTTACAAGGCAGAATACTTCCCGGTGGTTTGCCATTGCCTTCCGAGAGATGGCTCCGCATTAATTCGATTGTTCGGCCGGGATTCGATCCGCCTACTTTCTGTTCAGTAGTCCAACGCACTGACCATTGACCTACGGAGCCACCTATATTTCGGTACAATTCTGCACTATTTCCAGGGTCTGACAATATTTATGTAATTGTGTGAGACTTTACTGATACAATTTGACTCTTGTGTAATTTATTTTTCAAACCCTGAAGATGGTGTAGATTTGTTTCGAAATATAGGTTTATGATAGCAAAGAACTTTTTTGTCCTACAACCATAAACTGAACTTTTTATAATAACTGAGATTGAATTCTCGCACATCACTTGGTGAAACATCATAAAGAATAAAGTATAAACTTTAAAATAAAAACACTTGGCTTATGTTTCACAATATAAAAAATCTTTAGATACTGTACTTAGCAGTAATAAAAAGTCGACATGTTTCGAGCTATGAACTCATTATCAAGACTGACTACAGGAGAGTATTGCATCGTAATTTATAAAACAGACAAAAGCAAAGGTGATACCTGAAAATCAATTTGTTCGTTTACAAGGGGTAATTGACTATTATGGGCGGAACTTATTTCGATAATTTCGAGAAGGTCAAGATTTTTACTCTTTTTACCTGAATGTAACAATTTGGTTTGGTTGAAATCCAGGAAGTGATTGAATTTTATACAATGTTCAGAGAAGCCAGTGGTATTTTTGTTTTGTAAAATTGACTTTTTATGTTCTTCAACACGAATATTTATATTCCTTCCTGTCTGTCCAATATAGAAAGCAGGACATTCGTCGCAAAATATTTTGTAAATACCACTGTTTTCTCCGATGTTAGATTTTTCTTTATCATTGACCAAGAATGACTTTAAGTTTCTTTTATTTGTACAAATTGTTTTAACGTTATTTTTCGATAGTCTGTTACAAATTTTGCTACTCAAATTAGGCACATAAGTATTTTTGTTCTTCATTAATAGTTTGCGTGGGGTATATTGAATGCAACAGATACTTTCTTCGTTTTTTCCCAATGAGCTTGTCGATAAGACTTTCATTGTAACCGTTATTGAAAGTCTTATCGACAAGCTCATTGGGAATAAACGAAGAAAGTATCTGTTGCATTCAATATACCCCACGCAAACTATTAATGAAGAACAAAAATACTTCCCAATAAATTATGTGCCTAATTTGAGTAGCAAAATTTGTAACAGACTATCGAAAAATAACGTTAAAACAATTTGTACAAATAAAAGAAACTTGAAGTCATTCTTGGTCAATAATAAAGAAAAATCTAACATCGGAGAAAACAGTGGTATTTACAAAATATTTTGCGACGAATGTCCTGCTTTCTATATTGGACAGACAGGAAGGAATATAAATATTCGTGTTGAAGAACATAAAAAGTCAATTTTACAAAACAAAAATACCACTGGCTTTTCTAAACATTGTATAAAATTCAATCACTTCCTGGATTTCAACAAAACCAAATTGTTACATTCAGGTAACAAAGGAAAACGCCTTGACCTTCTTGAAATTCTCGAAATAAGTTCCGCCCATAATAGTCAATTACCCCTTGTAAACGAACAAATTGATTTTCAGGTATCACCTTTGCTTTTGTCTGTTTTATAAATTACGATGCAATACTCTCCTGTAGTCAGTCTTGATAATGAGTTCATAGCTCGAAACATGTCGACTTTTTATTACTGCTAAGTACAATATCTAAAGATTTTTTATATTGTGAAACATAAGCCAAGTGTTTTTATTTTAAAGTTTATACTTTATTCTGAACTTTTTATATATAGAGATATATATATGTATAAATATATATGTATATAGGTTATAGAATTATAAAAATTTGTTGTGTAGCTTCTGTATGAACAATGATGCAATACTTTTATTAAATACATATGCCTTAGATATGTTTAAAGGTTACCTCAGTAAATTATTCATAAAAATAAAAATTACAGTTTCTGTGAAAAGAAACTTTGCAGGATGATTGAACTGGCTCATTCTCCTTTTTGTATATAATTGTCTCGAAGTTTATAAAAAAGATAATAAAACATTATACGAACTAGAATCTTCCATTATTATAGAGAATATCATTAAAATCGGTCGTGGATTTCATGTATAAAAATAATGATTATGAATACGTACTTGTCCTGTATTTTGATTGAATTTGTACAATCTCAGTCCTGGATTATTTGGACCATCTGCAGTCCTCCTTGGTGTTAAAGCAGGAGCTAGCATTGCCCAAGATGCGGGTCGACCTGTAAACCAGTTACATATAAGTTATCTCTGTATGAACGTTCTAATACTAGTTTCAATATAATCGAATATAGACTATACCCTAAATTAGAAACATGGAGGATTTTTTCACCCCTGAATTAAGTTGGAGGGTTATGAATTTGAACGTGTATTGATTTAATACTAAGGAAAATCCCTTTGAAAATATATTTTTCTGCGCCTCCATTTTTACGTAGAGATTTTTTGTTTTTTCGTGGTCTTGAAAATTCACTCAGCTCGACATCTTCTGAAGTTTGAGTAATTTGGTACGTGGATTGAGTTGGGTCATAATAAGAGGCTTCAGGGAACCTATTTAATTGAAGCATGTCGGAAAGGTCACAATAAGTGTGATATTTTGGTGAACAGGGTCATAATAAATGGCATAAAGACTCTAGGGTATCCAAACGGTAAAGAAAACGGAGAAACGCTTATCGGAAACCTTCATCTTCGTTGTATTTTTTTCTGAAATAATAACGTGGAATATTTGATTGAAGCATGTCTGAAAGGTCACGATAAGTGTGATATTTTGGTAAACAGGGTCATAATAAATGGCATAAAGACTCTAGGGTATCCAAACGGTAAAGAAAACGGAGAAACGCTTATCGGAAACCTTCATCTCCGTTGTATTTTTTTCTAAAATAATAACGTGGAATATTTGATTGAAGCATGTCTGAAAGTTCACGATAAGTGTAATATTTTGGTAAACTGGGTCAAAATGAGTGGCAAAAGGACTCTAGGGAATCAAAACAGCAAAGAATACGTAGAACGCCTGTTGGAAAACTTCAACTTCGTTTTATTTTTGCTGTAGTGATAACGTGGAATATTTGATTGAAGCATGTCTGGAAGGTCACAATAAGTGTAATATTTGATTGAAGCATGTCTGGAAGGTCTCGATAAGTGTAATATTTTGGTGAACTAGGTCAAAATAAGTGGCGAAAGGTCTCTAGGGAATCAAAACAGCAAAGAATACGTAGAAACGCCTATCGGAAAACTTCGTCGTCGTTGTATTTTCTGCTAAAGTAATAACGTCTCCTTAACGAACATTACTTGGATGCGACCCGGCTTAGCGTGAAGAAATCTCACCGCCTGTTCCGCAATTATGACAGTTATTTGAACTTTGCAACTCTACTGAATCATTGTTTGCAGCACTGTGTGACAATTACCGCGGCAAAGCAAACAACAAAGTCCCCCGGGAAGGCGGGTGAACTTTATACTTCTTATTACCGGTTTCGTCTACAGCAGATAAAATTTTAGTGCCGTATCGCGCCACTAACTTTATGTCGAGCCAATTCCGTATCTTTCAACCGAATGTTTCAGCAGGTGGCGTTGTTTGCATGGTGGAAGATAATTTAGTTGAAAATATGCGATGGTCTCGTGTTAAAATTTGAACATTGTTTCAAATTAGTTTCAAAGTTGTATATAGCACACCTTGACCATTGAATCTTATAGTTAGAGGAAAAAAATTCAGGTTACTAAATTTCAATATGGTGTACTTATGATATGATCGGAAATTTGACTTAATGCCACAATAGTTGTATTAATGAATCTAGTTTCAATTGAAAAGTTGTTTTATATATCACATAAAGTGAACAAGGAAAATTCATAACTTTATCAAGAAATAAAAACTAACTTTTCACAGGTTGAAATAAAAATCTATTGAGTAAACGAGTTTCGTCATAATATTAACTTCATCTCGTACTAAATTATGGTATTACAAAACAATCTATTTATACGAAAATTGAATATAACAGAGGGGTTTCTAGAGAAACTAAATAACAATAAGAAATTCATTCAGAGTTATTGGTAGGTACATTGAACAGATTAAGAAGAGGAGAAGGGTTTACTTCAATCTGGTCGTTAACTAGGTTGCCGGAATTTTTATATTTATTGATGTATAAGGGATTCCCAACAGTTGGTTTTGTGGAGACTATTTTCTAACTGTAATATATTATAATTGTGATTAAAAGTATGGTATTTCTGCCTGAAAGACGCTCGAACAGGAGCCTAACGACACACGTGGTGCTACAATTGTGGGTTAGTACAAAATATTTGGATTGATTTGGCCGATACTTGGTGTAAATTAATAAACATATTAAAACAATGGTTAAAAATAACAATTCACAAATTTATTATAAGAAATAATGCATGACGCACGTTTCGGTGGAACTTCACCTTCTTCAGATGCTAATGGCAAACTAACTATGATTCTCTGTTATAACGAAAACAAGAAATGACAAATTATGTAGAAGGGGTAAATACAAAGATGGTTACAAATGATTATTAGAAAAGGAAAAACCAATTCTGAACTGCTAGTCAGATAGTTCGGTAATTTTGAAAAGATTAAGAAGGGGGCTTGAAGTATGATCGATTTGGCTATTCAATAGGAGACCGGAATGCTTATATTTATTTATGTGTAATGATTCTAAAAAATTAAGTTTAATTCCCTTACTTTCAGTATTTAATATTTTAAAATCGAAATTGAATGTGTGATTTTCTTGGATTAAATGTACCAATGTAAAACTTATCACAATCGCCACAATTGATTTTATAAACTCCTGATTTATTATCTTTATGAACTTTGGATTTATTATTTTTATATGATTTCCTAAATTATTACCGGTACGATAAGCAATGTTGATGTTGTGCTTAGATAAGAGAGATTTAAGTTTGTTACTTGAATTTCCGATGAAAGTGAGGCTGTTGTATTTGATATTATTTTTAGTAAGGGGGTACACCTGGTTAATCGCATTTTTAAAAAACTTTTTATCTATCATATTGTCTATAATATTGGGATCATAATTATTATTTCTTTTCAAAATTACCGAACTACCTGAGTAGCAGTTCAGAATTGGTTTTTCCTTTTCTAATAATTATTTATAACCATCTTTATATTTACCCCTTCTACATAATTTGTCATTTCTTGTTTTCGTTATAACAGAGAATCATAGTTAGTTTGCCATTAGCATCTAAAGAAGGTGAAGTTCCACCGAAACGTGCGTCATGCATTATTTCTTATAATGAATGTGTAAATTGTTATTTTTAGCCATTGTTTTAATATAGTACAAAACACCTACAATTCATGAATGATTCGAAACCTTTTGAGCAAATGAAATTAAATCTTGAAATCAGTTGTCTAGTTTTACAGAAAATATGCAGGATTCGATCCATTCGATCAAAAAATAAACGAATTTTAAACTATTGCATAGCTTTTATTGCGGCTTTGAGCGCGGCGACCGAATCAAGAAATTCCGTAACGAAAATAAAACCTAACACCTCCACTCCGCCTACCATGTAGCTCGGCCGAGCGTTCGCTTAACGTGTATGTATATGGTACGACTGTACAAAGCTCGCACGGATCGAGACGAGCTACTCCGAAATCGGACGAATACGTAAGCAGCTGTTTGTGAGAAAGTATATAGGTGTAAAGGTATATCATATCTTTATAATGCCACACTCACCGCATGTGCGCCCCGTAAGTATACATGTAGGTATATATGTATACATCTGTGTACCTATGTACAACAGTGAATAGCTATATATACATTACTAATATTATGACTCCGAATATTGATATAAATATTGCACACGTTAGCGATGTTAATGTTAGGCGCTCATTTGTTGGAGATATTTGTGCGTGCTTATGCAAACTTAGAAATGGCCTACACATAGTCGTGGTAGCAATTTACATTTCTCCGAATCCAAAATTGGACGAGAATATATGATATGTTCTCATTTCAGTTACCATAAAACTAAAGTTTCAATGATAAAAATTCCTGAATAACCTACATGTATTGTAAGATTATAAAAATATTTTAAACGACATTAACTTCTCATTTATTTGATAAAAGAAAAAAAGTTGTTTTCTTATCGGTCACCACGCTCAAAAAGTGTAACTTGAATTAATATTGAAGATAATCTTGAATTAATATCAAAGAAAAAGAAAAAAAATATTGCATGAATAAAAATAAATAAATAATTATAATTGTTTCAGTTGATAAAAAATGCTTTGCAATAGCCCTACCGAGGCAGTCCCCGAGTGCCACAAGTTTTTTAAATTGTTTTCGAAATCAAATTCTCTGGCTGAAAAGATTTGAGTCTAAAGTGAAAAATTCAGTTTTGATTCGATCAAATTCGAATCCTACACATGACAGCGTTTTTTCACGTAGAAATCCAGTCGAAAACAAACTAAACCGAACGCAACTCAAAACTTTCCGGTAGCATCTAACCTCCCGACGTCGTAACAATAAAAAGTCCGGGAGTTTGCGATTCGGCAGACATTTTCGCGAAACTTTCCGATGCGGTGCACGCCGAACCTCGACTTAATTCTCCAATTGAAAAATCTCCGTCGATTCCGACAATCCCGCACCCCAAATTAGATGCCAGACGTAAATCCCGTCGATTTATCCCGGAAGGCGGCCGGATTTCTTCGGAAGAATCGGAACTCGGGGGATTTCAATGAAAAAATATCTGAGGTATTCGCGGATTTTCCTCTGCTAATTTAGGCGCTCTGAAAAATTAGCCGACGTAATTAGGGCGTGGAAGTTAGTGGCAAGGGGCAGACGTTATAAGACCGTCGACGACCACGGGGTATTAGTCACCTGTCGGCTGTCAACAGAGACGGATTAAAAGAGTTATTCTTTCAGAAATAACACGATATATTTTCCATAAATTATCTAACGTTTCATGGAACATTGACACAGCGCATTCGTCATTTTGCACGTAATTGATCTCGAAATTATTATTACCTACAATTAAAATGATCGGAATCTCAATATCTTATACAAAATAACCTTTTATAAGAATTTTGAGCACCTCAGAGACAGAATCATGGCTGACAGTCTTATAGTTTCCATAAAAAAAAGATTTTAAAAAAAGGTGTCCATTCGGCATTTTGCGCGTTATTTGAACTTCAAAGTTTTTATTACTATAAACATGATCGGGAGCTCAATATTTTATACAATAGAACCTTCCATAAGAATATTGATTACTTCAGTGAGAGAATCATAACAGTCGGTCTTACAGTTTCCATAAAAACAAGATAAAAAAACTCTATCGCAGCGAGCTGCATTAGAAAAGCAGGTTTTCAAGACGCATCCAGTTTGAAAAATCTATTCATTCAGTCATGATTTTTGTTCCAAATTCTAAAAACAAATATTGCGCCATCTGTCGTGTGAATAATATTAATTTCCTCTTCCGGGGGGATCAACCCCCCAAGCAATTTATATGGAAATAAATACAAACTACCTACATACAAAGTTTCAACACTATGCTCCCAAAATTGCGCCTTCTATCGTGTAAATAAGATTCGTTTCCTCTCCGAGGGGGTCAAGCCCCCCAAGCAACTCGTACCAAAACCAATCATATCCAATATATCATACGAAACTACCTACTCACAAACTTTCAATCTTATTGCTCCAAAATTACGCCCTTAATCGTTTGAAGAAGGTTTATTTCCTCCCCCGAGGGATCAACCCCCCAACCAATCATACAAAACTACCTAGATACGAACTTTCAATTATATTGCTTTAAAATTGCGCCTTCTGTGGTGAAAATAAGATTTGTTTTCTCCGTGGGGAGTCAACCCCCTAACCAATTCGAACCAAAACCAATCGCATCTAAGATATCATGAGAAACTACCTATTTAAAATTTTTCAAACATATTGCTTAAAAATTGCACCCTTCATTGTGTAAACAACATTTATTTTTCCCTCAGAGGGGTCAACCTCCCAACCAATTCGAACCAAAACTAATCCCATCCAAGATATCATACGAAACTACTTATTTACAAAGTTTCAACCCTATTGCTTCAAAATTGCGCCCTTTATCGTGTGAACAAGATTTATTTTCCCTCCAGGGGGGTCAACCCCCAACCAATTCGAACCAAAAACAATCCCATCCAAGATATCATACGAAACTACCTATTTACAAACTTTCAACCCTATTGTTCCAAAATTGCGCCCTTTATCGGATGAACAACTTGAAAATACATAGGCTCTTACATACATATATTTACAAACATATACATATATATATATATATATATATATATATATATATATATATATATATATATATATATATATATATATATATATATATATATATATATATATATATATATATATATATATATATATATATATATATATATATATATATATATATATATATATATATATATATATATATATATATATATATATAGATATATATAATATATATATATATATATATATATATATATAATATATATATATTATATATATATATATATATATATATATATATATATATATATAAATATATATATATATATATATATATATATATATATATATATATATATATATATATATATAGATATATATATAAATATATATATATATATATATATATATATATATATATCTCTAATATATAAAATTCTCGTGTCACGGTGTTAGAAGTTAAACTCCTCCGAAATGGCTAGACCGATTCTCATGAATCATGAATTTGTGTGCATATCGGGTAGGACTGCGAATCGGCCAACATCTATTTTGCATCCCCCTAAATTTTAAGGGAGGTCCGCCCCTTAATTCAATTTTTTTAATTTTCAGAAAAAATTTTCTCTTCTATTTTTTTCTTATGATTCAGTATTCAAAAATACATACAACCCTAAATTTTCACTCCTCTACGATCAACCCCTATTTTTTGTTTGTTAAATTCCTCCGAAATGGCTCCACCGATTCTCATGAAATTTTGTTTGCATATTGGATAGGTCTGAGGATCGGCCAACATCTATTTTGCATTCCCATAAATAATAAGGGTAGTCCACCCTTTAATTTTTTCTTCATTTTTGAAACATGTTCTATTTTTTTATGATGCAGCATTCAAAAATACATATAACCCTAAATTTTCACCCCAGATTTTAATTTTTATTTTGTCATGACTTATATATGAAAAAAATCATATATCTCAATTTTTATCCTTCTACGATCAACCCCTATTTTTCCATCGCGATTTTCATTCAACAATAGTCGGTCTGAGAATAGGTCGTAATATATTTTTCATACCCCTAAGTGATTAGGGTGGTCCACCCAAAACATTTTTATGATGTTTCATTAAAAAATACATACAACTCTAAATTTTCACCCATCTATCAACAACCCATATTTTTTAATAGCCATTTTAATAATTTAAACAATGTTTGCCGGGTAAGATAGATAAATAGATAGAAAGATATATATATATATATATATATATATATATATATATATATATATATATATATATATATATATATATATATATATATATATATATATTTTTTATATATATTATATATATAATATATATATATATATATATATATATATATATATATATATATATATATATATATATATATATATATATATATATATATATATATATATATATATATATATATATATATTTAAATATATATATATATGGTACGTCTGGTGACTCGACGAGTCACCAGACCTACAGCAGCACTTGAAAATGCCAAATGAGATTTTGGCGAAACGTCGTGAAACAAACGGTGCTTCTCAGCGCCAACAAAACTTCCGAAATCGGATTGAACCCCGGAATCTTTCTCTGATTCATTCTACCATCCGAGAAAACATACGATATAACATATATATACATATATATATATATATATATATATATATATATATATTTATATATATATTTATATATTTATATATGTATATATATATATATACAGTGCTTTCATGATGAAAGGAACAAATTCATTAAAAAATTAGGTTTCTATTTCATGTTAAAATCCTCGGACAGGTCGATTAGTATTTTTATTTGGGCAATTTTCGCAATAAAAATTTTGTATACAGGGTGTCTCATTCAAGAGCTATGGCTTTGTCATCAGTTTTTTTAAAGGTAATACCCTGTATATTATTTCACTTTACAATTCTACGATAAATTCTTATCACTTTTTGTGAACATACCATATGCCTCAACTTGATGGATTCCCAGATTATAACGGAGATAGTGGAGCACCTGGAGATTTGAAATGTGGATTAAAAGTACAAAAAAAAATTTTGGTAAACATTGTCATTAAATCTGAAGAATGAAATTTCACATGTACCATCTGAATTCATTCACTGGTGCTGTATAGTCCGCAGTTTTCACGTTTTTAACGCTCCAGGCACTACACTACTTCATTGTTCAAGAAAATGCAATTACTTGAGAGAGAACGTATTGAAGTACTTATGATGATTGGTTTTGGAGATAGGGTGCGTTCACAAGAAGAAGTCTGCAATCTATTCAATGAAAATCATCCTGATCGTCCGCCAATTACTAGATCGACAGTCAGCAAAATTGAATCAAAATTCAGGAGATACGGCCACGTTAGAGATTTACCTAAAGGAAGACCACCGAGAGTATCTGAAGAAACAGTGCTGAACGTTCTACTAGAAACCCAAGATAACCCTCATACATCCATTACTACAATTTCCAATAATTTCAATTTATCAGTAGGGTCCGTGCATAAAATACTTAAGGTAAATAAGTATCATTCCTATAAAATTAAGCTGGTACATGAATTATTAGAAGACGATTTTGACCGCAGAGTACAGTTTTGTGAGCAGATTCTTGAAATTCATAATCAACATCTAAATTTCATTACAAACATAATTTTTTCTGATGAAGCCACCTTTACTTTAAATGGCCACGTCAACAGACAAAACTGTAGGTATTGGGCGACCGAGAATCCTCATTGGATGCAAGAATGCCACACACAGCGGCCTCAAAAAATTAATACATGGGCAGCGATTGTTCGAAATCGTATAGTTGGTCCCTATTTTTTTGAAGGAACACTAAACGGAGAGGACTACTTGAACTTTCTCCAGTTCGAACTCATTCCGGCTTTAGCTGTTTTGTTTCCTAACCCACAAGATCCTGACATACCTAATAACGAGATATGGTTTCAACAAGATGGGGCACCTCCTCACTATTCAATCGCTGTTCGACAATTTCTTGATGCAACTTTCCCCAACAGATGGATAGGACGGAGAGGTCCGATTGAGTGGCCGCCAAGATCACCGGACATAACCCCATTGGATTTTTTCTTATGGGGTTATTTGAAGTCTAAAGTTTATTTGAATAGACCAAATAATATTGATGATCTAAAAGAGAGAATCAGGCAGGAAATAAGACTTATCAGTCCAGAAGTAATTGAAAATGTGCAACGGGAAACATTGAATCGACTTCAAAAATGTCTCGAAGTAAACGGACAACAGATTGAACATATGTAAAAATTAAATTAGTAATTACATTTGTGTGTTTTCATATCGTACCTCTCATTACCCACTATCTCCGTTTCTGGCAATCCATCGAGTTGAGGCATATGGTATGTTCACAAAAAGTGATAAGAATTTATCGTAGAATTGTAAAGTGAAATAATATACAGGGTAATACCTTTAAAAAAACTAATGACAAAGCCATAGCTCTTGAATGAGACACCCTGTATACAAAATTTTTATTGCGAAAAATGCCCAAATAAAAATACTAATCGACCTGTCCGAGGATTTTAACATGAAATAGAAACCTAATTTTTTAATGAATTTGTTCCTTTCATCATGAAAGCACTGTATATATATATTTTCAATAAATATATATATATATATATATATATATATAATATATATATATATATATATATATATATATATATATATAATATATATATATATATATATATATATAATATATATATATAAATATATATATATATATATATATATATATATATATATATATATATATATATACATACATATATATATATATATATATATATATATATATATATATATATATATATATATGAAATTGAGTTTTCGGTGCCAAGCATCATAAAAAGTCATGAAACGAAAAACTATTTTGGTCCTAGGTCGAAGTTTGCTAGTCGCACCCATTTTAATAAGCAGGTTTTCAGAGTGAAAATCTGCTAAAAACTTGCGAGCTCATTCGCCATTTTGCACGTTTTTCTAAAAATTATTATAACTATCAATAATATTGGTACCTCAATATCTTATTATAGAATAGAACCATTTATAAGAAAATTGATCACTACAGTGAGAGAATCATAACAGTCGCCTTATAGTTTCCATAAAAACAAGATAAAAAACTTGCCAGCTCATTCGCCATTCTGCATGTTTTTTTCTCAAAATTATTATAACTATCAATAATATTGGTACCTCAATATCTTATAGAATAAAACCTATAAAAATATCGATCACTTCAGTAGTCGGTCTTATAGTTTCCATAAAAATAAAATAAAAAACTTGCCAGCTCATTCGCCATTTTGCACGGTTTTCTAAATTATTATAGCTATCAATAATATTGGTACCTCAATATCTTATACAATAGAATGCTTCATAAGAATAGTGACTACTTCAGTGAGAGAATCATATCTTATAGTTTCCATAAAAAAAAGTTAAAAAACTTGCCTGATCATTCGCCATTTTGCACGTTTTTTTCAAAACTATTATAGCTATCAATAATATTGGTACCTACCTCAATTTCTTATAAAATAGAACCTTTTATAAAAATATTGATCACTTCAGTGAGAGACAAACAGTCGGTCTTTTAGTTTCCATAAAAACAAGATGAAAAACTTGCCAGCTCATTCGCCATTTTGCACGTTTTTTCAAAACTATTATAGCTATCAATAATATTGGTACCTACCTCAATTTCTTATACAATAGAACCTTTTATAAAAATATTGATCACTTCAGGGAGGGAATCATAAACAATCGGTCTCTTAGTTTCCATAAAAACAAGATGAAAAACTTGCCAGCTCATTCGCCATTTTGCACGTTTTTAAAAAACTATTATAGCTATCAATAATATTGGTACCTACCTCAATTTCTTATAAAATAGAACTTTTTATAAAAACATTGATCACTTCAGTGAGAGAATCATAAACAGTCGGTCTTTTAGTTTCCACGAAAACAAGATGAAAAACTTGCCAGCTCATTCGCCATTTTGCACGTTTTTTCAAAACTATTATAGCTATCAATAATATTGGTACCTAACTCAATTTCTTATACAATAGAACCTTTTATAAAAATATTGATCACTTCAGGGAGGGAATCATAAACAGTCGGTCTTTTAGTTTCCATGAAAACAAGATGAAAAACTTGCCAGCTCATTCGCCATTTTGCACGTTTTTTCAAAACTATTATAGCTATCAATAATATTGGTACCTACCTCAATTTCTTATACAATAAAACGTTTTATAAAAATATTGATCACTTCAGGGAGGGAATCATAAACAGTCGGTCTTTTAGTTTCCATAAAAACAAGATGAAAAACTTGCCAGCTCATTCGCCATTTTGCACGTTTTTCTCAAACTGTTTATAACTATCAATACCTAATATTGGTACCTCAATATCTTATAGTATAGAACCTTTCATGAAAATATTGATCACTTTAGTGCAATAATCATAACAGTCGGTTTTATACTTTCTATAAAAACAATATATAAAAACTGGCCCAGACCATTCGCCATTTTGCACGTTATTTTTAAAAGAATTATTGATACTATTAACATGACCGGGACCTTAATATCTTGTACAAAATAACATTTTATGAGAATATTGATTACTTCAGTGAGAGAATCATCAGTCTGTCTTATAGTTTCCATAAAAACTGGCCCAGATCATTCGCTATTTTGCACATTATTTTCTCCAAATTATTCTTACTATTAAAATGAGCAGTAACTTAATATCTTGTACATTGAATAAATTAATGAAACTTTGTGAAGATAATCTTTGTTCGGCCATAATTTGCGTAAGTGTCTTGTTAATCCAATGCAAGACTCAAGTGATAGTTCCCTATTCAATTTTTCCATCCTCGAGAAAAACTCGACATCTGCTGGAATTTTCGATTCTTTTCCTCGACGTATGCAGTATTAATTCAACAGAAAATTTCCAAGGAGTGATTCCATTTTTACGTAATAACTGGAAACTTTTCAAGCTATCCATTAATGTGCTTTGACATCTTCAAAGACATGTACATCAACTGAAAACATACAAAACGCGCGTATTTGCTACCTGAATAGACAGTAAAGCTTTGTCGACAAAGGAATACTCAAAGGTTTATCAAAAATAATTTCAGGAAATCTGAGGAATGACATGTCACAATCAGAACATGCCTTTAATGGGAATTATTCTTCGCACTGTACATAAAAGATACTCGTATCACACAACGGTATTGTCGTTCTTAGTCTGCTTTATGTTTCACATCACCGCACAAAATGTATATAAACTGCATCCCATTTCTGAAACGACAGCCATTGTTCAATTCGGAATAATACGACTTTCATTCAGCTGCAGATGTATCTCTCACGATCAGTTGCATTTTTGTTTGTCTCTTCTGTGGGGATTTGTGAAGCTAATCTTGTTTTAGCAGGTTTACTCTATGAAAATCTGCTACGATTTTTGACAACGAATACTTTTTGCCTCTTCCGCCTCCATTTCTAATGATATTAGAAAAAGTCAGAGGCGTTTCAATAATGTTTCATATTCTTTATGAACTGATATGAATCAATTTTCAATGCGACGTTTCATTCATTATATTCCATCATCAATTTTATTTTTTCAAATATGGGCCTCTACATTTTTTCAACAATTTTGGTAGCCACTGTTGTTACAAATTCAGCTATTAATTACAATACATGTATCGATATTTGGTCAACAATTTCCGTTAGTGTAGTCTGAAAAAGGAAGAAACCAAAATTTTAGAACTCAAAGATACATCTTTTGAGATTTTGAACGTGACTATGCATTCCAGAGTTTTTGTATGAATATGAAAGAACTGTTCAAAAGCCAACTTTTATGGAGCATAAATGTTTGTTTATGATGTCTTCTGGCAAATTTAATTTTGGAGAAAAAATTCTGAGAGTATTGATTTATGTTTGGATTTATTGTTTCAAAGTGAGCCATGCATTAACAGAATAACAAAATGTACATAAATAATTATTTTATTCCTGTGAATTTGTGTGGTGAAAACCATGAATTTTTCAAATGACGAGAAAGTTGATTTGCTTTTCGTATACGCGAAATGTTTGAGAAATGCTACGAGATCTCTTGCTATGTATAGGGAATTGTACCCCGAGAAGTATAAGCCATCCGAAAGATATTTTCAAAGTATTGAAAGGACTTTACGGAATCATGTTTCATTAGAAAAACCCTCGGGTAAGAGCTGTACAGTAAATAACAGAGGTGGCGATACTGAAATTGACGCTTTTTTATTCGATTGTAATTAATAGCTGAATTTGTTATAACAGTGGCTACTAAAATTGATGAAAAAATCTAGAGGCCCATAGTTAAAAAAATTAAGCTGATGATGGAACCTAATGAACGAAACGTTGCATTGAAATGTGGTTCATATCAGTTTATAATGAGTATGAAACATTATTGAAACTCCCCTGACTTTTTCTTATATCATTCGAAATGGAGGCGGTAGAGCCAAAAAACGAAACTTGTCTAATTTAGTTTTTGGCGAATATCTCAAAAACAAACACTGATATTCAAGATCTGAAAAATGCTTATTATTGCTCCCCAAAATTGGAAACTTTTATTCCATATAACTGACCTTGTAGGTTTCCGAGATAGCAATAGTCGGATCAGCTAAAAAAAAACGGCCTGTAAATATATATATATATATATATATATATATATATATATATATATATATACATATATATATATATATATATACATATATATATATATATACATATATATATATATACTATATATATATATATATAATATATATATATATATATATATATATATATATATATATATATATATATATATATATATATATATATATATATATATATATATATATATATAATGTGCTACACACAGGCCATTTAGGCCCATAGCTTGGTGATGATGTTCGTCCACGCCTTCCTGTCCTTTGCGTTTGTCTTCCAGTCATGAATTCCTCTCTTCCCTAGATCTCCTTGCGCCTCAGTATACCATCTTTTCTTCGGTCTTCCCCTTTTCCGTGATCCTGCCAGATCTATATCTATCATTTTCCTTGTCATTCTGGACTCGGGCATCCGTTGTATGTGGCCTAGCCATCCTAGTCTTCTCGATATTATGTTCTTGCTCATTTCTTCTTCTCCAAACAAATTCTTTATTTCCTGGTTCGTTCTTCTGATCCACACTCCTTCCTTCTTTTTCCCTCCTAATATCCTCCTTAGAATTTTTCTCTCTCATATGATATTTTAGTTTCTTCTTTCTTATTCAATATCCATGTTTCACTTCCGTAGAGAGCCGTCGGTTTTATTACTGATTTATAAAGTTGTAACTTTGTTTTTCTTGATATATTATTTGATCTTATTATTTTATTTAGTGTTCCTGCTTGTTTACTACCTTTCATTAATCTCGCCTCTATATTCCTCTCCTCATCGCCATCATCAACGATAACCGTACCCAGATAGACATAACTTTGAACCTGCTCAAAATCCACTGTCCTCTGTCCTTTCAGCTGTACTATTAAATTTTTCATTGTTCCTTTCCTCTATGGTGTTGTCATTTTCATATATTTTGATTTTTCTTTGTTAAATAATTATATATATATGTATATATATATATATATATATTTATATATATATATATATATATATATATATATATATATATATATATATATATATATATATATATATATATATACTAGCGGGATCCGTCGCGGTTTCGCCCGCGTATCCATATATGTATACGTATGAATTTATTAAGATATAGTTCATATTCGTAATTCGTAATTCGTAATAATACCAAAAATTTATTTCAACCCCGTACAACCCCTGAATGATCGAATCTTAAAAAATGGAGAAAGTGGTTTTTCAAGATGATTATAAGGAAAATTTTAGTGGCCGAATGAAATCGCTAAGTCGATTATTTTGCCAGAAATAACAAATAAAAAAAACAGACTCACTCCTTTTTCACCCCTAAATGATGGGATTTCAAAAAACAGAGAAACTACTTTCTAAAGTTAATTTTACTTAATATTTTCGTGAAAGAGCGGGATCACTAAGTCCATTATTTTGCGAGATTCAGCCAAAAATAGCCAATATACGAAAAACACATTTCACCCTCTTTCAACCCCTAAATGATACAACATCAAAAAATGCAGAAAATGGTTTTTTATTAAAATTATAAGGAACATTGTAGTGGAAGAATGGAATCGCTAAGTCGATTATTTTGCCGGAAATAGCCAATATAAAAAAAACAGACTCACCTCTTTTGCACCCCTAAATGATGGTATTTCAAAAAACTGAGAAACTACTTTCTAGAGTTCATTTTACTTAACATTTTAGTGGAAGAACGAGATCGCTAAGTCCATTATTTTGCGAGAAACATCAAAAAACACGTTTTACCCTTTTTCAACCCCTTAACGGCGGAATTTTAAAAAACCACGTCTTAGTGGGAATCTGCATGATCAGACTTAACTTCCCACCAAATTTCAGAAATTTAAAAAAATATGGTTTTTTGCTGTAGAACTGGATTCAATTTTTCGGCTGGTATATATATATATATAGATATATATATATATATATATATTTATATATATATATATATATATATATATATATATATATATATATATATATATATATATTTCAATTGATGAGGCCGTTACTCGAAGAAAATCAATTGTTAAAATGTTTGAGAAATGAAACTGTGAGTTTAACGATTTTCACATGTAATAAAACAACAAAAGTTGCACAACGCGTTTCGCTGACACTACATCATCTTCCGGTGCGACTTTCAGACTAAAACTAGAAAATCTATTGCAAGGTTTGCAAAATACAATTACAAATTTGGGAAATCCATTCTGGAATTCTAAGAACAAACAAACTTTATTCATTGAAAATGTTAAGAAGGGGGGAGCTGTTCACGTCCAATTGGTTGTTAAGTAACTTATGGGAATTTTCATGCCTATTAATTTCTGAAGTTTCCATAAGATTTAATTTTGAACCTTTTGTTCCGAGATGAAGAATTTCGAAATTCGAATTGAAGTCATGTTTCTCTTTTATTAAATGTCTAACATATATTGCATCTTCGTTAGGATTTATGTAACTTTGCCTGTGTTCAGTAATCCGTTTTTTGAGATTTCTATGTGTCCGAACTACAAATATTTTATCGCATATTATGCATGTAATATATATATATATATATATATATATATTATATATATATATATATATATGCTATATATAAATATATATATATATATATATATATATATATATATATATATATATATATATATATATGTATATATATATATATATATATATATATATATATATATATATATATATAATATAACTGCCAAAACTTCACACAAACAAATAAGATGAATTTGAGGGTTGTAGGCCAGGCAAAAAAATCAGATCTTCTATAGCAAAAAACTATTTCGGTACAACATCTGTACCATCTTCGGGATCGAAAAAAAAAACAATGTAATAGAATCATATCCTATTAGTAAAATCTCACAATAACTCACAGCTATGTGATCAAAAATTAAAGTTAAACAAAAATTATCTTCTCAGCAAAAATAATAAACTCTTATTTCGGTTTAAATTGATGTTATTGTTGCTTAGAGGAGAATGCTAGTTACTTGTTTAAGTTTAATTTTTGATCACATAGTTTTAAGTTATTGCGAGATTTCACGAACAGTGAATAATAATTTTTTTTCAGACCCTGAAGATGGTGAAGTTGTTGTACCGAAATATAGGTTTTTTGCTATAGAAGATTTCACTTTTTTGCCTTGCCTATAACCCTTAAATTGATCTCTTATATATATATATATATATATATAAATATTTATATATATATATATATATATATATATATATATATATATATATATATTTATATATTTATATATAATATATATATATATATATTTTATTTAACGTCTTTTGACTTTTCTCAAAAAAGTCAAAAGACGTGAAAACTACAGTTTGTCTTGAATGAAAATCATTTTAATAGACAAAATATATATACTCTATTAATGCTGAAGAAGGAGGAAAGACCTCCGAAACGTCCAAACTATTTTGTTTTTTATTTCAATGTCAATACACACCTATAACAGCCAATAAATTCATGAATTGATATATATATATATATATATATATATATATATATATATATATATATATATATATATATATATATATATATATATCTATATTGTATGTATGCATAAGCTTATGTATTTTTAACTTGCTTACACGATAGAGGGCACAATTTTTTGCAATAGGATTGCAAATTGGTAGGTAGATAGATTTTTGTGTCATCTTGCGTATAATTGGTTTTGGTACGAATCGGTTAGGGGGATCAGCCAGAGGGGAGGAAATAAAATTTATTCACACTATAAAGAGAGCAATTTTGGAGCAATAGCCTTGAAAGTTAGTAAATAGTAAATAGATGGAAAACTGGCTTGAATTTGGAGAAAATCTCAATTAAATGCGCTTTTCTAAGAGCAGCTTGCTGCGATAAAGTTTTTTGTATTGAAAACCTAAAGCAATTAACTGATTTTCATCAACTGAAATCCATCTTTCACCGTGCACTCTAATTATCCAAAGATACATCAACTATCAATAACAACCAGACGTTTATCCTTCAGTCCGTTCCATTCTGTCTGGATAGATTATTGGTTGAATAATAGCACGTCAAAGGCCTTTTGAGCGAGATTTTAATAGACTGCACTTCCTCTAACGTCAACTGCTACAAGATTAATCAACTTCTCTATTAATCTTTCGGAAGTAAGATGGTGGAAGGAGAGGAATTTCAAAATTCAATAGTGCAAAGATTTATTGAAATTCTCATCGCCGGGAAGGAACGTGTAGGGCGAGGGGTGTTATAATTTTTCACACGGGGAAATTCGAAGAGTCTCCTGAAATGCCTCGAGTTATTAATCTGGATTATTCGTCGCGAAGATATCCGAGAATTTCGTTGTTATCTATTTTGACGGAGGAGTTTTACAAATTACCGAAGCTAATCTTGGTAATGGAGCGACGCTTTAGACGAGATTAGGGCGTTGCTTCGAAATTGATAGGTACCGAGATATGCTGATTTGGATTGTGCCATCCTGATGAAAGTGGAGGTGATTAAAGATTGATATTGTTCTGAAAGGATTGGCGCATTTGTACTTCTAACGATATTGATTGACTGAGATTGAATTCTCACTTGGTGAAACATCATATCAGTTGAAAATATTGTTAAGCCATATCTAGAGATGAAACCAAAGGACCCCGCACATTGAGTTAGAAAAAATAACGATAAATCCGCTAATTTTTGGATATATTATAGATACTGGCTACCTACACAACATATCAATTTTAAATTCTGTTCCCACGACTGGTTTAGGATATAGAGTGGTCCAAATATATATGTCCAAAAAAATCATATTCATAATTTCAGAAAATGATGTTAATATAAAAATTTTTACTGTAATATGATAACTTCACTAAAAAACCGTTCTTTAAAGGAAGCCATCCAAATAACTTGAAAATGAGCCCAGCATATACAGGCTGTTTACTCGATGAGTTTGTGTATGCGGCTTCAACTTCGACAGTTTTATGCCAAAAAACTCTATTTCTAGCCTCATTGATAACAAACGATATCTAAAACAGTGAAACAAAATACAGCTTCCTACCATGTATAGTTTAGAAAAAAAAAGTGGTCCAAAAGTTAAAATCACAGAGTTTATTTTCTTTATTACTTGAAAACTTTTTATTTGTGAGGTACTGGAGAGTAAGTAAGTCGAATAGTCTATAAAAAGTACATATCATCATGAAACTGACGTTTTTATACTGTATGTTCATTTTTACAGGCATACCTCGTAGATAAAAATGTATTCATTATTTTTCATCTTGAGGTGATCAAGATATTAATTTAGAAATTGATGAAGCTCATCTCGATATTAACCTTGTTAGGTTGAGACTATTTTCGAGATATAAAAATGTTACAAAGTATCAGCTATGGATTCAAAATAATGAAGACCGAGAGTCGATGTCGGGGTACTACTGTACCTGTAAATCAGGTCCAAGAACACTCGGAACATGTGCTCATGTGGCAATGGTGTTGTGGTACCTTGGTTATTCTGGTATGCTCCCGCACGTGAAATATCCTTTTACTAAAATTATAGATTCGGTAAACAACGCGATTTCAATTGATATTCAAATGTGAAAATAATTATTCATTCGGGATACTAGACTTATGGTCAAAGAACGCATTTCACTGTACCTGTATCTTGAAAGGTGAGTCTATGGATCTGGAAGAAGCGATTCCAAACCACCCTGAACAATACAAACTGAATATAAGTACTATTCTTACTTGTCTCGTTGAAATCCAATCAGTCCCATTAGAATTATTAGATACACTCTCATTTTTCGACATTAGGAAACGAACATACGGTATATGAAATTTAGTTTTAACATGAATGTGGCCTGTTTTTTAACTATTCGATTTGGCAATGAACTCATTTATTTTTTCAGTATCTCATAAATAATCCCTGTACAAAATATAAAGAAGAAAAATTCGGTGATGTCAAATTAGACCATCATTCTTTCTAAATTGTACATGGTAGAGAGTTGTACTTTTCGTCTACTATTTCGGGTATTCTTTGTTATTATTAAGTAAGAAATAAAGCCTTTTGAAACATAATTGTCGAAGTCGAGACCGTGTACACAAACCCATCGAGTAAACAGCCTGTATATGTCGGACTCAATTTTGAGTTATATAAGTGAATATCGTCAAGCTTCCCACTGAGGATATCGCATTTCACAGAAAGTCTGTATGTTAACAGCATTTTCTAAAATTGTAAAGATGGTTTATCGAGACATTGACATTTGGACCACTCTATATCCCAAACCAGCCGTGAGAACAGAATTTAAAATTGATATGTTTCATAGCTGGCCAGTATCTATAATATATCCAAAAATTAGCGAATTTAGCTGTCGTCATTTTTTCTAACTAAATGTGCGGGGTTCTTTAACAACTAAAGCAGTCAACGAAACAATGTCTGCCTTAAACTTATGTTTGAAACAGAGTTATTTCAAATTTAATAATATATTATACAAACAAGAAGACTGACTGCTCATGGGATCACCGTTATCGCCCTTGTTGAGTGAAATTTTCATGAATTTTTTGTTTGTTTTTTGTTTGAAAAAATTTTCAATTCTGATAATAATTGAATTACTAACGTTTCATTATGGAGGCGTTATGTAGATGATATTTTTTGTATTTGGACCGGTACAGATGGGCAGTTAGATAATTTTCTTAAATATATAAATACTTTCTACAACTCGATTCAATTTACAAAAGAAGTAGAAAACGAAAACGGTACCTTGAATTTCTTAGACGTTTAGATTGCTAGGAATTTGAATTCTCTTACTTTCAACATTTAAAAAAACCAACCTTCACAGATACTTTAATTCACAGCGACAGTAACCAACACATTGAAATAAAACTCATTTTCATTCGTTCATATATAGGTTGTTCACTATTTCATTATCGGAAACAAATTTTCAAATCGAAGTTAATACAATTAAATTATTAGCCACCAATAACGGTTAAAAAATCTGTTGTATTCAATATACCCCACACAAACTATTTTCGTTTACATAGACACGTCAGCCTTCGCTTTTAGTTAGAAAGTACTTTCTAAGTAAAAGCGAAGGCTGACGTGTCTATGTAGACGAAAATTTTTTAAAATTTGTTACTGTGGATCATTGTCAAGTTTTTTGCGTAGTATTTATAAATTGTTAATGTATGTCTGTGATTTTTGTGAAAAGTTTTTAATTCTGTGATGGTAACATATTGATGCAATCATTTTGATAAAGGTCAAAGTAACAGACCGAAATGTTAATGAAAATAGAAATATATATAATCGTAAGATTGTTTAACTGAACCAAAAATCCTACTAACTTTGTTCTTTAAATATATATATATATATATATATTTATATATATATATATATATATATATATATATATATATATATATATATATATATATATATATATATATATATATATATATATATATATATATATATATATATATATATTTGATTTATTTACTTATTTTAATCAATTATTTGATTTACAGATTCAATTTTAACCGTATATTTCGTAAAATAAAAATCCAGAAATCTTCAAATATATTTCTCATATTTTTCACGGATACGTTCCTGCTCTAACTCAAAATTCAGTGCAGAATCTAAAACGGAACATCGAACGAATTAAAATTTAAATTCACGTATTATTTTAGCCACCTTAGAGTAATTAAAAATAATTTATCTAGCCACCCTTTTAATGGGACTTTCATGGAAATAGCGCAGTTCTAATAAAAAGGAAAACTTTTAAATTTCACGCTTATCTCTGGCGCAAAATCGGTAATGTATGCTGGTAATTCCGGAGCAAAGTTGAGTTTCTTGAATTTGCATCCTATTAACTTGATAATGAGAACTGTGGAGATTATTAGGGCATTTAGGATCCGGCAGGCGGAATGATATTTTTGCGAGAAACTGATGTTCAAAGAGAGTCGTCTGACTAGATAAAACTGCTCTTTGGATGGATAAAGACTGATGCATTCAAATTTTTCTTCATTGATATATCATGTTACAAACGTATCATCTATGATCGCTTTATATGATACTAGTGTAATTCATTCAATGTTTAATTTCTAAGTTATGTTTAACATTTAATTGATGATCATCAAATCAAAATATGCTTTATTGTCTTAAATTTATACACTTTATTGACAAGGCGAAAAATATTCTCATTCAAAAAAGGGTATTGAGGATAATGTGTGGTTTGGGCTTTCGAGAATCCTGCCGCGGAGTTTTTAGATCCAACAGAATACAAACAGTGTTTGGTCTATTCATTTATCGTCTTTTTGTCTTCCTCAAGTTGCAGAAAAGTTATTTTTTATCATATATCAATAAAAATAATACTAGGCAAGTTCATCCCTTCTTCTTTCCAATCCATGGTACAACTAGATTTGAAAGAGGACCTCTGTATATGGCCATGCGTTTGTTTAATTTGCTTCCTAAGCATTTACAAGTTGTTGAAGATTTTAAGTTATTCAGAAATCGCATTTATAGTTTCATTTTGGACGGCGAACCTTATTCAATAAATGAATTTATTACATTTTGTAAAAAGTAAGTTCTTTTCATTTTGACTTGTCTCTATTTTGTTCAGTGCAATATTTTTATATATGTAATGTGAATAATTGTTGAGATCAATAAATATTATTATTATTATTATTATTATTATAGTAAATAGAAAATGTAAAACATAAAAATAAACACACATCAATCAAAAAAATACAAACTGAACAATGTAATACCTAAAAATCAATATCACACCACATTTCTATACTAAATATATACAAACTTTACAATAGAACCGAGAGTGTCAAATCCTCCTCAATCGAAGATGATGCCTGTGTTATTCAATTTGGTCACATCGATCAATCTATGCTTAGAATAGTAGTCATTTGTAGAGTAATAAGGTCTATCAAGAAAATAAGATTTAGTTCGTTTCCCAAAATTGGCCAAGGAAGTTATAGATTTTACTTCCTCTTTGAAGTGATTGTAAATTTTCTTAGCGTTGTAAATGATGGACTTTTTTGTAAATTCAGAGGAAGGACTAGGGAGGTGAACATGATGTCCCGAAGATCTGGTGGAATACCGTGCTGTGACAATAAGGGTACGGCATGAAAATACTAATGAATCAAGCACACAGATTCAAGTCAATATAAAGAAGGAAGCGTCAAAATTCCATTTTTCTAGAATTAAGATTTGCAATGAGTCCTATTTTTCAGTACAAACATGTAGCGAATTGCTCTCTTCTGCAATTTGAGAATGGCGTCAAGTTGTGAAGAATTACATAAACCCCAGAAGGGAAGACCATAACGAAGATGAGATTCGAACAATGCAAAATAGGCAATTCTTGTAGATACATTAAGATCATTGGTTTGAGAATAGTTTCATAATAATATGATATAGTAAGATGTTTTTCACTCGACTTTATTTTTTATAACTTTGCTATTAACAATTTAATGCAATAAAGACTAAAAAAACAATAAAAGTAGAGGTCGAATGTCTCTATCGGATCATCAGTTCAGAAGGAAATCTGGGAAAATCGGCAAAAGTGCAGTTTTTCAAAAATTCATGAGTACATCCAACAGCCAGTACTAGTATTTAATTCAAATTTATTGATTACATAAAGTGAACAAGGAAAATTCTTTAATAATTTAAAAAATTATCAAACAACTTTCCAAGGAAGCTGGTTATACGTATTCAGCAACGCAAAATCTGCATTCACAATCGAACGGTGAATTATAGAAATTGTCAAGTCACCCCGACTCAAAATCTGCATACAGCTGTTTCGATCTTATTAGATCTAATCAGTGCAGCTTATTTGACTCGGAGTGAATTAACAAATTTCTAATTGTTCCCCAATACAAATCGTGGTCAGTAACACTGGCTGGATAACAATCTAGAGCGCCATCCCACCAAAGATATTGGGAAACAACAATTCACCGCTTAGACTGAAAATGCAGAAATTCGTCGCTTAAACACGTACCTCCTGATATTTAACCATTCCTACCAAAAACAATCTCATCCAATATATCATACGAAACTACCTACTCACGAACTTTCAATTATATTACTCCAAAATTACGCACTTTATCAAGTGAACAAGATTTATTTCTTCCCCCAGGGGGTCAACCCCCCAACCAATTCGAACCAAAAAAAATCCCATCCAAGTTATCTTTCGGAAAAAGCGTTTTTTATCATGTAAGCAAGATTTATTTCTACCCCCAGGGGGTCAACCCCCAACTATTTTGAACCAAAACCAATCCTGTTCAAGATATCATACGAAACTACCTAGATACCATCTTTCAACTCTATTGCTGCAAAATTGCGCCTTCTGTCGTGTAAAGAAGATTTATTTCACCTTCAGGGGGGTCAACTCCTCAACCAATTCGAACCAAAAACAATCCCATCCAAGATATCATGCGAAACTACCTATTTACAAACTTTCAACCCTATTGCTCCAAAATTGAGACCTTAATCGTGTAAACCAGATTTATTTTTCCCCCAGGGGGTCAACCCCCCAACCAATTAGAACCAAAAACAATCCCATTCAAGATATCATGCGAAACTACTTATTTACAAACTTTCAACCCTATTGCTCCAAAATTGCGACCTAAATCCTAAAATCAAGATTTATTTTCCCCTCCAACTAATTCGAACCAAAAACAATCCCTTCCAAGATATCATACGAAACGAAACTACCTATTCACTTTCAACCCTTCAAAATTGCGCCCTTTATCGTGTAAACAACACCAAAATACATAAGCTTTTACATACATACATATGAACATATGAACATATATATATATATATATATATATATATATATATATATATATATATATATAAGTATATATATATATATATATATATATATATATATATATATATATAATCTCTTGATAATTATTAGCAATAACAGGCTGGTTGAATCTTAAAAAACTCGATTTTATTAAAGAGTTGACGTTTTACTTCGATATTCTTTTTTGAAATTTTTTTGACATTTATTGATGTGAAAAATTGAAAAAATAAGGCTGCTTGTCTTGCTAGTTATTTATTATATACTATTCAGTCTAATATAACATTCAAAAATGTTATGATTAGATGGTAAGGGAAACCAAAGAAACCTTTACCTACGTAATGTTTGAAAATAAAAATAATAGGGTATTATTTATCTAACAACAAAGAAAATGAGTTCATGGGAAAACATTAAAGATGTGGAGTAAAATTATCGGTATAGTACGTTTATATGGAAGCAGCCGTTGACACGTGTTTCGGACTCTTTGGTCCTCAATCAGACGGCGTAGCAAAAGCATTGGATTGAAAATTTGAAGATGAAAATAGTACAACAAACAAAATCCTCTGATACGGAAGACAATCACCCTCATTGTGGTTTATTGTTTGAACTCTCCGGTATGGGAGATTTGGTCAAACTTTGCCACGGAGGCGATTAATGCTATCCGCGAGAACTAAGAACGAGTAAATAAACAATAACAAAGAAATTAGTCGCGGGAAAATATTAAATAGGTAGAGCAAAATTATCGGTATACTTCGTTTATATGGAAGTAGCCGTTTTTAATAAAATTTTTTATTTATTTAAAATTTCAAATCTTTAAAAAAAAGTTACTTACATATAAACGTACTATACCGATAATTTTACTCCACATCTTTAATGTTTTCCCATGACTCATTTCTTTGTTGTTAGATAAATAATACCCTATTATTTTTATTTTCAAACATTACGTAGGTAAAGGTTTCTTTGGTTTCCCTTACCATCTAATCATAACATTTTTGAATGTTAATATTAGACTGAATAGTATATAATAAATAACTAGCAAGACAAAGCAGCCTTATTTTTTCAATTTTTTCACATCAATAAATGTCAAAGAAATTTCAATTAAGAATATCGAAGTAAAACGTCAACTCTTTAATAAAATCGAGTTTTTTAAGATTCAACCCAGCTGTTTATTGCTAATAATTATCAAGAGATTAAAAATAGATCACAGGCAACAACAATTCGAATAAATAATTAAATATTGCAAGCTGAAATATGGCAATGACCCAAACCTTAAGCTGAGAGTTTTCCAAGGTTTTTATAAACTGTAAGTAACTTTTTTTAAAAAGATTTGAAATTCTAAATAAAAATAAAAAATTTCATTAAAACGGTCTACTTCCATATAAACGACAGTATTACCGATAAATTTTGCGCTTACGGATTATGTCGCTCTCTAATCTTTTGACAACAAACTTTCAACGATTTCCGATTGTTACTGCTTATTTAACCTTCAGATCTAACCGCCCTCCGCCGCGTGGGATGCGCCGATCACAGCCGGCAACCACACTACCATGCCAATACCACATAGGGACACACAGGAAACGCTCGTATGATCCTCCGAATCGGATCCACACCAGCCCGGCCTAAGAAAAAAACTGACTGCTCGCCCTGGACTTAGTAACCAACTTCTGCACATCGCATTCGTCAGCGCACTAAACGGACATACGTACGCGGTCCCAGCGTAGTAACTCGGCGTCCCGTACCAGCTTGTGTGCCCCAACGCGGAGAAAATCATGGCCTGCAGTATTCTTCGTCCCACCGGGGACCCTACGTGAACAAAGCACAGCCTGACATACAGCGTCGAAACGTACGTATCTGATCGACCTCTACTTTTATTGTTTTTTTAGTCTCTATGCATTAAATTGTTAATAGCGAAGTTAAAAAAATAAAGTCGCAGTTGAAAAAAACATCTTTTACTATACCATATTATTATGAAACTATTCCTCAAACCAATGATCTTAATTACTGTATCTACAAGAATTGCCTATTTTGCATTGTTCGAATTCTCATCTTCGTTTATGCGTCTTCCCTTCATGGGGTTTATGTAAGTTCTTCACAACTTGACGCCATTCTCCAAATTGCAGAAGAGACGCAATTCGCTACATGGTTCGTAGCGAAAAATAGCGACTCATTGCCAAATCTAATTCTAGAAAAAGGAATCTTGACGCCTTCGCTTCTTTATTTGACTTGAATCTGTGAGTGCTTGATTCATAGTATTCTTCCATTGCCGATACCCTTATCTGTTCATTCAGCACGTGATTTCAATATTTTCCCGGCCGGGACTAACTTTCCCTTTTGTTATTGTTTATTTTAACCTCGTTCTTAGGTTCTCCGGCGGATAAGCAAATTAATGTTCGCGCTCCGTGGAAAAGTTTGACCAAATCTCCCATATACCGGAGAGTTTCAAAACCCAAATAAACCAACAAATGAGGGGTGATTGTCTTCGCGTATCCAGAGGATTTTGTTTGTTGTACTATTTTCGATCTTAAAATTTGTCCAATGCCATGCTTTGCTACGTGGCCGTTCTGATGGCGGACCAAAGAGTCGAAACACACGTGCACGGCTTGCTTCCATATAAAGCGTACTATAGAAAACCGATAATTTTACTCCAAACATCTTTAATGTTTTCCCATGATCATTTCTTTGTTGTTAGATAAATAATAACCCTATTATTTTTTATTTTCAAACATTACGTAGGTAAAGGTTTCTTTTGGTTTCCTTTACCATCTAATCATAACATTTTGAATGTTAATATTAGACTGAATAGTATAGTAAGATAGAAATAACTAGCAAGACAAAGCAGCCTTTATTTTTTCAATTTTTCACATCAAATAAATGTCAAGAAATTTCAATTAAGAATATCGAAGTAAAAACGTCAACTCTTTAATAAAATCGAGTTTTTTAAGATTCAACCAGCCGTTATTGCTAATAATTATCAAGAGATTCAAAATAGATCACAGGCAACAACAATTCGAATAAATATATATATATATATATATATATATATATGTATATATATATATATATATATATATATATATATATGTATATATATATATATATATATATATATATATATATATATATATATATATATATATATATATATATATATATATATATATATATATATATATTAAAAATTTTTCACTTCACCTTATTACCTGGTCATTTATATTATAGAGATTTGGTTTGATTTTTGTTTGTTCCAGGTTCGTAAAAATACTTTAAATACTAGATTAATTTGTTTAATAGACGTTTCAGGAGTAGTACTCCCTTCCTCAGTATGTAAAATATAAATATAAAAATCTTAATAGATTGTAGTGTGTAGTCAATGTTGTCTATTAAGATTTTTATATTTATATTTATATTTTAGATACTGAGGAAGGGAGTACTACTCCTGAAACGTCTATTAAACGAATTAATCTAGTATTTAAATTATTTTTACGAACCTGGAACAACCAAAAATCAAACCAAAACTCAATATATATATATATATATACATAGAAAGAAGAAAGGAAGAAATATTTATTTAACATCGTTACGTTGTACATGTTTGATGCAGTTTCAATAAAAATTGTATGTATCATAATATAAATTCCCTAAAAGGGAAAAACTTACGAATATTAAACGCTAATAAAATATAATACATTATAACATGGGCGAATGGCCATTCACCCACATTAATAAAACCTTATACGTAAGAACACTTAAAATAAATAAAAAGAACTACTCCTACATTAAGGATGGTGCCTCCATATATTCTTTAAGCGAGTAAAAACAATTATTCAACAAAAACCGATTTAATCTTTTTTTTAAACAATGTTACAGGTAAACGTTTTATATTTGCACCTATGAAAGTTTATTATACAATTTAAAATCTAATGAGTTAAGTTGAGATCTGACCAATCTATGCCTTTGAAGTAAAAGAATCCCCGAAGATCTGGTATTATAATCATGATTATAATCCAGTGGCGGAAGAGTGCTGGATACACGTCGAATCTCCATCAGCATATGGTAGATGAAAACGCAAGGTAGCGGCATTATACGATGTTTAATAAAAAGTGGTCTACAAGAAGTCGTAGGTCCAACACCTTCAATTATTCTAAGTGCCTGCTTTTGGATCTTAAATACTCTCTCAACCATTGAAGACCTACCCCATAAAATTGCTCCATAACTAAGGATAGAATGAATATTTGCAAAGTAAACTGTCCTCAATATATCAACTGCAAAAATTTTTTTAAGTTGTCTTAAAAGAAAAATCTGTTTACTTAGTCTTAGACATATCTCCACAATATGAGAATGCCACTTTAAACCACTGTCAATAGTTAAACCAAGCATTTTAACATCAGCAATTGATTCACAGTTTTGGGCAAAGCTAAATTTTATTATCTGTGTTTTATTGAAATTTAATTTGAGAAAATTTGATGTAAACCATCTTTTGGCAGCTGCCACAGTCACAGCAATATTCGAGTTGATCTCATCATCCGAATTGCCTGGAATAAGTATAGTAGTGTCATCTGCGTATAAGACCCTTCTGCAAGGAAGCATGCTTAAGTGCAGGTCATTAATGTAGACGACAAATAGTAGTGGCCCAAGGACAGAGCCCTGTGGCACACCATGCGAAATCACTCTAATATCGGACCGCTTATCATTCAAACATACTGCCTGCCTTCTGCTGGTAAGATAATCTTTGAACAAGGACAAAGGCAGGCCATTTACACCAAGATATTCCAGTTTGTCAAGAAGGATATCATGAGCAACGCAATCAAAGGCCTTGGTAAGATCGCACAAGACTGCTGAGTAGCGCTCGCCACTATCGAGGCCCTCGACAACACTGCTCACGAGCTCCATCAAGGCCTGGATGGTCGAGCGGCCAGGAATGAAACCATATTGACATGATGTCAAAACTTTAAACTCCAATAAATAACAAAGCAGTCTATCTTTCAAAATAATCTCAATGTTTTCACCAAAAAGCGGTACAATAGTAATGGGTCTATAGTTGTTTAAGTCAACCCTATTTCCCTTCTTAAATATCGGCAGTACCATGCAAATTTGAAGTGAATCTGGAAATTTACCAGTAGTGAAACATTTATTTATTATGATAACCAGTAATGGACTAACAACCTGCACCGAACGTTTTACCATGGCTGTATTAATATTATAAATATCAACACAGCCGGAATTCTTAAGGCTAAGAACGGCATTCCTTACATCGGATTCCAACACAGGTGACAAAAAAAGGATGACAATGGACGAGGCATTCTATATAAAAATAGTGAATTGTGATCTTTAACGGTTGGCAATGTTTTTGTAATTGTACTAGATATAGTACAAAAGTAATTATTAAAATTATTTGAGGAAATTTTACTACTATCCAGTTCTTTTCTTTTATTGCTCTCGAATTATATATATATATATATATATATATATATATATATATATATATATATATATATATATATATATATATATATATATATATATATATATATATATATGAAATTGAGTTTTTGAAACGAAAAACTATCTCGGTCCTAGGTCCAACTTTGCTTATCACGCCCATTTTAATAAGCAGGTTTTCAAAGTGAAAACCTGCTAAAAAGCGTAAAAGGTTAATAACAAAGTTATAAATAAAGAAGTCGAGTGAAAAGCATAAGTGATATTCGTTTTTTAGGAATACTTTCATTTTATGAGAAATTTAATTTTAGGAAGTGTTCATACTGACGAGTCTGAGCCTTCTCCAGCTGTTCGTAGAACGCAAATATAAACAATTAGAAAAAACTCACCATGTTCATTATAGATAACCCTGAAGGTATCCGAATGTAAATGCCCGAAAAATTGGCCAACTATAGTGTCTGCATATCTTCGCACAAGTTTCAGATACTTTCTGTTATGGTAATCCGAAAAAGATTGTGGATGGGCTGTTGGAGAAGCGCCTCTTTGTCTTTCATCGGAACCAGCTGCCATGTGCCCCACCAGATACACCTGCAAAAAAAACAGAAATTAATGAATGACTATCCGACACAAAACAACTTTCAATAAACAGTAACATTGAGAACATTTGAATGATTTATCATCTATTTTCATTCCGTCTTGAGATATAGAACATGAAAATAAGAATACCTAAACAATATGTCACATAAAAAAAAACAAAGAAAATTCTTGAATGATTTAAAACTAACAAACAATCCTCCAGAATAAAGCTGGTTAAATGAATTATAGAAGAAGTCAAATCATCTCGACTAAATATCTGCATATAACTGTTTCGTTCTTATAAGACATCTTCAGTGTAGCTTACTCGTCTCGGATTGAATTGACATATTTCTTATTGTTCCCCGATAAAAATCACGAACTACTAAACGGATAACTACGTATAGCGCCCTCCATCAAAAATATTGGGAACTAACAATTCACTGCATAGATCGATAATGCAGAATTCCATCGCAAGAACAAATACTTCCTGACAGTAAGATGTCTACTCAACGAGATTGACGTATAGGAATAACCTAAGACAAAACTCTCAGGATTTTCATTCAATGCCAATTCACTTTAAAGTTTCAAACTTCAGGAGTTTATAAGTTGACTTGACCTTAAAGGAGTGTATATAGTAGACCTGTGTCGATCGTGATTGATCGAATCTTTTTGATTCGATCACAACCTATACACGAGTGATCGAATCACGAATTTCTAAAAGACCCGATCTAATTTAACCCGATCCCGATTTACTTGACAAGACTAACCAAATTGCACTTTATTTTCATATGTTTTTACACAACAGTATATAACTAATTGCTTGCTGATACAATCGTTTACATGCTTTCATTCATCGCACTCTTTATCGTGTTGTTTTGAATTTTGACACGTAATCCAAAAGGAACCGAATTTTTCAGGAACGCTCGCGTAGAAGAGTCGCGACCTGTCGATCTCTCAGTCCTTTGGGTCGCGAACTCGATCAATCGCGTCGTGATCGAGATCGAATTCAGTTTGAGATCGAATTAGTGACATGCTGATATATTCGTTACAAACCGCGACCGGCGACCGGTGACCCAAATGATCGAATCTTTTTAACTCGATCACCATACGAGTGATCGACCCGGGTCTCGACAAATGATCGATCGACACAGGTCTAGTATATAGGTCAGACTGGTCGATCGTTCAAGACAAGATTTAAAGAACACCAACAATCTTATTTGAAAAATAAACGGATACAACGTTTTCAAATCATTGCCGTGAAAACCACCACCCGTTTCCACAAATAGATAACTTCCAAATTATGCACAAATTACCGAAAGGAACCAAACTAACTTACTTAGAATCATTAGAAATTTTTAAACTCAATCATAATGCAAAAGATATCTTGCTGAACGACCAGATTGACTTGATATATTCTCCTATATTTACTGTATTCAAACAATAATGATTTTTCTAAGAACATTTTATTGTACCAATTTGGGAAATCCACTCGATTAGCCCTTCTTGAAATATGTTCCTCTTGTCTATTTAGGTACCTGCAATAATTCTTTCCCACCCGTAAGCGCAAATCTATAATTATTCTGTATTCAGTTCTTAACTCAATCTGCCCGATGATGGTCTAGTGACCGAAATTGCAAACGCAGTTTTATATTTTTCAAAGTATTCTTGTGATAACAAACGTAGAAAATTCAAGTTTTGTTCCTGTTCATTTTATATTCCTATATTTCTATATTTGTTTCAACTGAATTACTTCTTTCTATCGCTCCTAGTTCAAGTTTTCCAGTAATAATAAATAATTTTTTGTTCATCATGTTAAATTATCACGTAGTAACGACGGATTCCATCAACTATTCGTATAGGAATACATATAACCAGCGTCCTAAGCTTGTATCATAATTTCAAATTATTGAAGAATTTTCGTTGTTCACCATAGTTGAGCTGTTTTGGATCAATTTCTTTTTTCATACCGAAACTTTCTCTAAGCTAACAGTTTAATTTTAATGAAATAAAAATTTGATACGTCATGTCTGAAAGCTTTCAGAATACCATTATTCTTTTTGCTTTGACATCCTCAAAGACTTGTACATCAACTGAAGACATACAAAACGAGTGTATTTGCTACCTGAGTAGATAGTAAAGCTTCATCGTCAAAGGTTTATCAAAAATGATTCGAGTTGATTCTGGGAAATCTGAGGGATGACATGTCACAATCAGAACATGCCTTTAATGGGCATTTATCTCGACACTGAACATAAAAGATATTCGCATCACATAACCGTATTGTCGTACTTAGCTTGCATTATTTCGCACATCGCCGCTCGAAATGTATATAATACTGCATCCCATTTCTGAAACGTCAGCCATTGTTCAATTCTGAATAATATGACTTGCATTCTGCTACAAATAATAGATGACACACCACAACAACTGTCATGGCGCACCATTCCAGAATTTATTTATTTAAGTATCAACAGATTATTGAAAAAATATCCTTTATTTTTCAATTGTATATTATTTGTTGATTTTACCTTAGATACGGTTGCTATAAACACACTCATTATGACCTAGGGCGTTATGAGCGGGCATTATGAATCATAACGCCCGTTCATTGTATGAGAACAACTGAAACAACTTCCATTGATTAAATACTTCATAATCCTTGTCGTATACGACTCTGGATTTCTCCGGCACGAATTATTTTCAGCTTTGGCTGCATTTTCTATGATATTCTTGGGTAAATTCATTTTCATTTCCATTATTTCTATAAGACTACACAAAGAAAGCAGCAATGACATTCACTGAATATGATGACAAAAATATTCACAAACGTCAAAATATCAACAGATGACAAGTCTACTATGAGAAGGAAAATGGAAAATATAGGAGCAATGAACCGATTTTAGAATCGGATTTAGAATCGATTTTTCATTACAATGAAATAAGTGGTTTACAACTACTACATATCCAAGAAGTTTTTCTTGTCCCTTTTTGTTAACTCTCAGGTTTCCTTTTAAACGCTTCCTTCTTTATATTTACTTGAATCAGTGTGCTTGATTCATAAGTATTTTCATGCCGTTGTAATGCCTGGTCCTGGGTGTTAATTGATACACAGGTTCATACTGTACTTTGGTCTTTATTTATATTAGACTATGGACTTAACGCTAAACCCTCGGGCAGCGTGACGAGTGTCCGTGGCTCTATATGTCTAACTCTATCCTATCTTAGATTCCCTCTCATTTATATATCAGTGTTTATCAATATATCGGCCTTGGCCTCACGTACTTGCAGAGTAAGTGTATCGTACTTGCAGTTAGTTTACAAACAATATAAAGTATAAACTATAACGTTCTTCATCTGATATGGAATACAATCGTAACATTCTTCGTTTACTCATCGCGACACTGACCTACTGATCTACATCCACCACACCTCTGGGGCTAATTGAAAGAATTTTATTGAGGTTTACTCGAGAAAATTCTGTCTCGTTTAAATGTATGATAATTTAAAATTTTCCTTTCAATTTCCTATGCATGGTTTAATTACCATATCCATTCCTGGAGGTGTGCTGGAAGTAGTTATAATTACAATAACAATTTTTAAAGCAATTCATTTTACGTACAATCTCTATACGCGCTGTTTAACGTCCCTATACTCTCGTGATGATACGCCATATTTTTGATATATTAATAATTATTTCATTTCAGCCATAGTACTCTATATAAATTACCTTTTACTTTAATTTGTGGACTCTTTCATTTATCTCATTTATCAATTAATATAACCCATCTATATGTAACCACAATACTAACCATAATTCAATATATAAATATATAAATATATATATATCCACAATAATAATGACTAAGGTTCCTAAAACTGATTATATTCCCTTGCCTTCCTAATAATTGAGAGCTTTTAATTCCCTTCTTCTCTACAGATAGCTTCTAAAATTCTCAACTTTTCGTCTCGCGTAAATGCCGATCGAATATTTAGATTCTGTAGAGTGTTGCAACATTAGTACATACCGTGTATGATTTATTCTTGGCAGCTTCCAAAATTCTAATTAACATAGCTAATGGATAGCTGTAGATCGTCGCAACACTATTCCTCCACAAAAATTTATATATACTCATCTATATATTTATTTCTTCATTTCTCATTACCATATCCATCTTCACTAAGAAGTGGTCGCTATCTATATATAGCATACAAAAAAAAAATATATGTTTCATTTCATTTTACCAACGATTCCATCTCGTAATTACAGTAAAATTCATTATTTATGAAAACATAATTCATTAGCAGGGGGCATAATCCATCCCCTGAGCGTCCTATACGCGCTCTTATTAATAAAATTGCTCTCTCCTTTTAACCATTAAATAATTGTACATTATCTATACCACACTATTTTGGAACTATAATCAGTCTTAGCAGTACATACATTTGATAATGGGCTCAAAGTTTAAACATTGTTAAAAAACAATTATTATAAGTATCAAATTTCATATTTTTTCACACTTTTGTCAAATTCACATATTCATGCTTCGAGAAATAAGCTAATTTTCTTATTTGCGTATCATCAAGTGAGCAACGGTTTACAATTTCTTCAAAAAATTCTATGACTTTTATAAATAACAATTTTGATGCGTAATATCAGCAATTCCATTTTAGAGACAAAACTTGATTACAAGATTTAAATTATCTAATTAATCAGACAAAAAAAATAAAAAAATTTCGAATTAGGTCAATGTCTTAATGAGATTCAACTAAAAATAATGCATAAAAGCAAAATATTCATAATACTAATAATAAAAAAAAATTTCCTAGCGTCCAAATATTTGACATATTCATTAAATTCTTCAAGAATCTTATTTGATGACAAGACTCAAAATCCATTCAATGAATCAACTATTTATTTATATAACCAACAGTAATTCGATAGTGAGTCAATATAATAAGGTAGGTCAAAGTTATATAAGTCATAATATCAATATCATAAAATCGCTTTTCTATTGAACTTATCTGAGCGATTAATGAATTATGTATCTAATCACACACTAAAAAAAAATTTCCCATTTATCTTAACCAAAAGTAGTTCCAAAAAAAATAATAATAATAATTATCCACAATAATCGATTTTCAAATATCAATGATAAAAAAAATTTCCCTAATTACGGATATTGCATAGAAATAAAGAACATCCAAAAAAAATAAAAATATCGCCATTATATAGTGCACAAATAATAAAATAGTAATCCACGAAATTAAATAACAATATGCAAAAACACTACCCCACTCGAACTTGAATTATATATATATAGATAATGCATGAAAGAGGGAAAATCATAATAAAATAATAATAATAAAATTAATCATGATAAAAACAATAATAATAAAAAATATATATATATACAAGGTTATAATTCTTCAAACTTGAAATTAATGAAGAAAAAATGCATGAAAGCAATAAATATTTAAAAACATAAATGTCCCTTTTTCCTCCATAACAAAAATAACGAAGTCTCTTTTCTCGTCATATTTACAAAAAATGTCAATTCCACTCTATGTCTACACACATAGTGGCCGATACGTCCCTAACTCGTCTGCAATACTGTTCCACACACGCAACACATAGGTAGTCATTTATATTAGGGTAGATCCTACCTTACACATCGGAGATTCCCTTAACTCGGCTTGCTGGGTTGTCCTCGTCTGTTCCGTGTAGCAACCATTGGTAACACATTGGTTAGTTGCCAGTATCTTTATGGGCGATGGTCACTTCTTCTTCTCACCATTCTATTACTTTATTTTCATTTTTTTTTCAGCTCCAATAAGAAAACTAGCAGGATTGCCTGGTCCTGGGTGTTAATTGATACACAGGTTCATACTGTACTTTGGTCTTTATTTATATTAGACTATGGACTTAACGCTAAACCCTCGGGCAGCGTGACGAGTGTCCGTGGCTCTATATGTCTAACTCTATCCTATCTTAGATTCCCTCTCATTTATATATCAGTGTTTATCAATATATCGGCCTTGGTCTCACGTACTTGCAGAGTAAGTGTATCGTACTTGCAGTTAGTTTACAAACAATATAAAGTATAAACTATAACGTTCTTCATCTGATATGGAATACAATCGTAACATTCTTCGTTTACTCATCGCGACACTGACCTACTGATCTACATCCACCACACCGTACCCTTGGTGCAACAGCACGGGTATTCCACCAGATCTTCGGGACATCATGTTCACCTCCCTATTCCTTCTTTTGAATTAACAAAAAAGTCCATCTTTTACAATGCTAAGAAAATTTACAATCACCTTCTAGAGGAATTGAAAGTAAAGTGTGTATATATTTTGTATGAAAATGTGGTGTGATGTGTTTTTATTTCTAGGTATTACATTGTTTAGTTGGTATATATTTTGATTGATGTGTGTTTATTTTCATGTTTTATATTGTTTAGTTCCTATATTTCACTTTGTCAATGAAGTGACAATAGAGCATATTTTGATTTGATTATATTTGATATTAGCCTTTTGGATCATGTAGAAAATTTGGAACTCATTCAACCAGTCCTTTGATAAATATTTGATCTATTTGATTAGTATATACATGAATAAACAAGTTTAATTGATATGACATACAATTTAATAGTGTATTACGATTTTCCCTTCGATAATAATAGAATACGTATGCCTATTACCGTGTAATTTTTGTTACAATGCTAAACTGAACTTCGAATTCTAGTAATGAATGAATAAATAATCAGTAGGATGGACTATATTTACGTCATTGTGCACAAGAATCAATTATTTCATTCCATAGAAGTATTGGAGCTTTGGACAGCCAACGACTGAATTGAAGATACATTTTCTCCCCTATATTTATCTATATCAAAGCTATAATCTAAAACTACGTTATTCTTTTGACTATTTCCATCGATTTTTCAACAACTTCAACACCGTTCCTCCTATAACGAGTGGCGATTACTAGTTGGCTAGATTCCAATAATTATAACTTGGAGAGCGCCAAGAATGACCCCTTTGTGCCGGCCATATTGATTTGCCGTTTAAGCACACGCCAACAGTTTTATTTCACGGCTTTCTTTATCAAAAGGCGAAATATAGATTTTGCTTGACATGGAATTCCTTCTTTGGCACAGTATGTTTTTATGTGAAGATTAATATAATCTTATAGAAATATTTTGAAGTGTTACGACGTGTCGAATATTTTGTTAATGAATGGCGATGGTACAATGGTCTATTTCGATTTATGATAGGAAGAATCACCCCCTTGAATATCAGCATGTTTTCGAGGAAACTATATATATATATATATATATATATATATATATATATATATATATATATATATATATATATATATATATATATATATTGTGTTCCTCGAAAACATGCTGATATTCAAGGAGGTGATTCTTCGACTCTGTTGAAGAAACTCGATGAAGTGGTTTGCTCAACGTTTGATGCTCTGTATATGAAAAACAAAAACCTTTTGACGTTGTCAATTTTTGAATTTACATTTTTTGAGATTGTCAGTTTTGCTGAATATATTTTACGATATAATAGTTATTTTGAGCCTTATTTTGAACAGTATTGGATTGCCTTTCTCCATATTAGACGTCTTTGTTCACCGGGTAGGTGTTCTTTGAAGACGAAACATTTTGGCGACCGTGACAGGACACACCAGTGATATACTATGGAGAAGGTGAAGAAGATGCTTGAAGCTCAGAGAGCGTCTTTTACTCGAATTTATGATGCGGTGATTACACTGCTTGCTGGGAAGAATGTTAATTTCATTGAAATTCGAGGAAAAGTTCGAATCTTGGACCAGAAAATTTTATTGATAGCAGATTTGGACAGACAATTGTTAGAATATGTCCTAGAGTCGGATAGCAGCGAACAAAGTACTTTACTATCCGAAATCGAATCAGCTGATGATTTTATGAATAAATACCACGAACTGAAGTTGATAGTTGAGAGTCATTTACCGAATCAATCTGATGTAACTAGTACTAATTGTTCCAGCCACATGAGGCGTAAACTAAAACTACCTACTATCGAATTCAAGAAATTCGGAGGTGATATTAAAGACTGGCTTCCATTTTGGAGTCAGTTCAAGCGTATTCACGATGACGAAGATCTTCCCGTTGAAGACAAGTTTCAATATCTTCTTCAAGCGATGGTCCCGAACTCTCGTTCTCGTCAATTAGTTGAGAGTTATCCACCTAGCGGAGACAATTATCCCAAAGTTATTGAAAGCCTTCAGAGTCGATTTGGCAGAAAAGATCTTCTTGTTGAAGTTTACATTCGAGAGATGCTGAAATTAGTTCTGAATGGTATTGGGAATAACAATAAACTCAGTTTCCTGTATGATAAGCTTGAATCCCAGTTACGATCGCTGGAAACTCTAGATGTTACATCAGACACATGTGCAGCGATGTTATACCCATTGGTGGAATCTTGCCTCCCCGAAGATTTGATAAGGGTATGGCAAAGGAATAGTCATTATGACGTTGAATCCACTTTGAAAATACGTTTGGATAACCTGATGATCTTTCTCAGGAAGGAAGTTCAAAATGAAGAACGGGTTACTTTGGCGGTCTCTGGTTTCGACATGCAATCTAAAACAAATAAGATTGTCGATTCTACTCCCATGAAAACTGCTCTTCCCACTGCATCTGGACTGATGAATAATAAGCTCCAGAAGAAATGTCAATTTTGCAGTGCAAGTCATTGCAGTGAAACTTGTTCCGAAGCAAGAAATTGGACCTTAGCTGAACGTAAGAAGAAATTGATTGAGCGGGGGTGCTGTCATCTTTGTCTAAAATATAGTCACATTGCCAGAAAATGCAGATGGATGGATGAACTATGTTCATTGGGAATCGAAATTACAGATACGAGAGATGGCCCCGTTGATATTTCAATTGGAGCTGATATTGCTGGGAAGTTACTTACTGGAAAACGTCATGAACTCAAATGTGGTCTCGTGGCATTGCATACGCTATTGGGATGGACAATAATTGGCAAGGTTACTTCGAATGAGCGATATATCAATTCTTCAATGCTAGTTGTTACTTCCATGTTGAGTAGAGATTTAGGCTCAGCCGAGAGTCTTGACTTCCTTGGAATCACCGATCCATACCAGCAGAAATCAGAGAAGGAGACAGAGAAAGCAGTAATGAAACATTTCACTGAAACTGTTTCGAGAAAGGAAGTTGGAAGATTTGAGGTTTATATGCCTCGAATTGAGGGCCATCCTCCATTACCCAATAATTTTGCAATGGCACAAAGGATACTTGAAAATTTGATGAAAAAATTGAATAGTGTTGGATATCGCCAGGGATATTCTCAAGTTTTCGAGGAATGGAAGAAGAGAAAAAAACCTCGTGTCACAAGATATGGGAGAGTAGTCAAACCCCCATCGAAGTATACAGGGTGATTTCAAATTGAGTTACTCCTCTGAAGTTCTGTAACTCAAGGTGGGAGTATGTTGAAGAAACTCGATGAAGTGGTTTGCCCAACGTTTGATGCTCTGTATATGAAAAACAAAAACCTTTTGACGTTGTCAATTTATGAAATTACATTTTTGAGATTGTCAGTTTTGCTGAATATATTTTACGATAAAATAGTTATTTTGAGCCTTATTTTGAACAGTATTGGATTGCCTTTCTCCATATTAGACGTCTTTGTTCACCGGGTAGGTGTTCTTTGAAGACGAAACAGACTCATTTTTAATGATTAGAAGCAGGGCCGGATTAACCCTGTCCGGGCCCCTAGGCAACAACCCTGTCCGGACCCTAGGTCTTTTCAAGTTGATAAAGGGATGTAAGTAACTTCCAGATGATCGACTCCAGGTATCCTATTACTTCAAAGTCTTATGTGATTTTGCAACAACATGGTTACTTTGACTTGATGCTGCATTGACACATTCAATATGTAATATATATATATATATATATATATATATATACATACATACATATATATATATATATATATATTATATATATAATATTATATATATATATATATATATATATATATATATATTATATATATATATATATATATATATATAATCTCTTGATAATTATTAGCAATAACAGGCTGGTTGAATCTTAAAAAACTCGATTTTATTAAAAAGTTGACGTTTCACTACGACATTCATAGTTTATCAAAACTTTTGAAAAAATTGAAATCTCCTTGACATTTATTGATTTGAAAAAATTTGAAAAGACAAAGACTGCTTTGTCTCGCTAAAATTTTTTCCCGAATGTGGTTGTTCTTTGTTATTTATTACGTGCTATTCAGTCTAATATCAACATTCAAAATTGTTATCATTAGATGGCAAGGGAAACCACAGAAACCTTTACCTACGTAATGTTCGAAAATAAAAATAATAAGGCACTATTTATCTAACAACAAAGAAATTAGTCGCAGGAAAATATTAAAAAAGTAGAGCAGAATTATCGTTATAGAACGTTTATATTTAAGCAGCCGTTGACACGTGTTTCGGACTCTTTGGTCCTCATCAGAACGGCGTAGCAAAGCATTGGATTGAAAATTTGGAGATGAAAATAGTACAACAAATAAAAACCTCTGCTACGGAAGACAATCACACCTTTGTGGACTATTGTTTGAACTCTCTGGTTTGGAAGATTTGGTCAAACTCTGCCACGGAGGCGATTAATGCCATCCGCGAGATCTCAGAACGAGTAAATAAACAATAATAAAGAAATTAGTCGCGGGAAAATATTAAATAAGTAGAGCAAAATTATCGGTATAGCTTGTTTATATGGAAGTAGCCGTTTTTAATGAAATTTTTATTTAGAATTTCAAATTTTTTAAAAAGGTACTCACAATCTAGAACAATGTTTGAAACTCTCAGCTTAAGTTTGGGATCATTGCCATATTTTCAGCTTGCAATATTTGATTATTTATTCGAATTGTTGTTGTTAAAAAATTTTTAGCGAGACAAAGCAGTCTTTGTCTTTTCAAATTTTTTCAAATCAATAAATGTCAAGGAGATTTCAATTTTTTCAAAAGTTTTGATAAACTATGAATGTCGTAGTGAAACGTCAAATCTTTAATAAAATCGAGTTTTTAAAGATTCAACCAGCCTGTTATTGCTAATAATTATCAAGAGATTAAAAATTGATCACAGGCAACAACAATTCGAATAAATAATTATATATATATATATATATATATATATATATATATACAGGGTGTTTCTCAAAGACATGCTGATTCTTATACTCATTTTAAGAAAAAAACTACCTTTGAACGTATGTCCCAAAAGTCTTAACTTTTGAGATAGTGGTAAAATTTTGAAAACAAATCTGTTTTTTAATAATAACTGAGATAGTATTGTGGACAACTCCGTAAAATTTGGTACATGTCTTCTCTGCATCAAGGTGAATTTTATGATGTACGAAAATTTTCAATTTCTCCACCAGTGGTGTTCGTACGGGTTTTGCAATGGATATTTTTGGAGAAAAAAATGCCACGCCACTGCTTTCTCTTGAAATAAAAATAAATTTTGAGATCCTCATTCATTTTTGAGCAAATTTGATATCATGTATTTTCTTTGTACGACGCATGATTTTCGTTTAAAAAAATAAAAATTGTTTCACTTCAGGATCAATTCCTCTAAAATCTGTTGCAATGTGGAAATGTTTGCGCATCGACTGAAAGCAAATTAAGAGATCAGATTTTTTCCAAATGTACAAAAAATGTACCAAATCTTATAGAGTTGTCTACGATATAATCGCCGTTATTACTAAAAAAATTATTTCTTCTCAAAATTGTATTACCCTGTACCTCAAAAGTTAAGACTTTTAGGACAGATGTATATAGTTAGTTTTTTTCTTAAAATGAGTCGAAGAATCACCCCCTTAAATATTAGCATGTCTTTAAGGAACACCCTGTATATATATATATATATATATATATATATATATATATATATATATATATATATATATATATATATATATATATATATATATATATATATATATATAATAATAATAATAATAATAATAATAATATTTAATTAGTTTTCAAAATTAATTCTACATCACAACATGACTCACAATGCAACACTGAAATGAAAACAAGTCAAAATAGCTTTCACAATTATGGAACTTTAAAAGCTGTTTGTTTGCTACTTTTAAAACTGACTTGTACATCTATTTTGTTATCTGGTTCTCGTTCATTTTCTGAAAAAAAATTCTGCTAAAATTAAATACACGTAAAAGAACTCTCTCTGGCCAAAATGCTGGATTGAAAACTTCAGTAAAGGCTTCTTCAGGGAGGCCAACACTGAAAGCTGAGTTTTGGCCCTTTGTGGTCAATTTCTTCACTATTACTTCGGGTTTTTTACTCAAAGATCCAATATAATTCTTGACATCAGTTTCTGAAACATCATTTCCTGATATTTTACCCACATACAACCAACGTCGTTTGGAAGCAGCCTTAATTTTGGAATTCTGGGGTGCAATATTTGCACCATTACAAATGATTTCCTTGTTTGTGCGTTTCTTACTTGCCAATTTTTATGTTGTATCTGTGCATCCTTGCTGGAGTTATTTATCTCATTTTTCATTAGTCTTTCATATGATGAAATATTGTTTTGCGCCTTCAACGTCGCATCTTCCACTTCATCCACAAAAAGTTTCATACTCTGTCGTGATTGAACGATAGATTCTGCATTCGCATTGTTATGCAGCACCGGAGACCTCTTAATATTAAGATGGTCAGTTACGGCATCCTTATCCGACTTTACCGTTCTCTGGGAAGCTACCTTCATTTCCTTATCAGAATTCACGTTATCTCTCACTGGCTGAAGATTTTCTTGGGAATGTTCACCTTTTCTTTCATTAAGTTTTTGTTCTAAAGTTTGGATTTTTTCCAGCAATATATATATATATATATATATATATATATATATATATATATATATATATATAAATATTTATATATATATCTATATATATATTATATATATATATATATATATATATATATATATATATAAATATAAATATATATATATATATATATATATATATATATATATATATATATATATATATATATATATACACAGGGTGTTCCTTAAAGACATGCTAATATTTAAGGCGGTGATTCTAGTGTATATATTGAATGAAAATAATATTAATCCCCAAAATATTCGTTGTAAGATATTCCACAGAATATAGTTCAACTTCACCATTTACTTGAGATAAAGACAAAATGTATCTCTCACAACAACACCGCCGAGCATAATACGAAAAATATCCAATATTCCTCAACGTTCGGAATATATCTAGTATAAAACGATTTCGTATACAATTTCCAACATCTCCAACTTTTCTCAAATAAAATATATTATTTTCCGTACAGTTTCCGCAGCGCTATTTCACGCAAATTCGTTTTTTATTCGTTTCCGCCTTTGTTTCGTATCGAAATCGTCAATTTTAGAAGTGTATCGAACCCTCCTCAGACACGTACAGCGGGGAATAATTCGGAACATGCCCCCCGCCCGTCAGCGGCTGGATGGCGTGGTAGAGCGCCCGAGGCCAAGACGAATTGCATAGAAGTTCTTTGTGCGAACGAGTATTTGATCAGCCAGCGTCGGTTTCGGCTGGTTATTCGTTAGCGATGTAGGGGTGGTTTCGAGGCAGCGTTTGATGGATCGTTAACAAGTTACGAAACCGATACGCATACAGTTGAAATGCAGAAATAGGTTCTTGGATGACGAAGTTGAATTATGCGGCAGCCAATATCAGAATAGTTGATGAAGGTAGTCCGTAAAAAGTTAAAAGTATTTATAACGTATCAAACTGAACTACTAGGATATTTTGAACTACATTATAATGACAGGGTAGTCGAAAAGTTACCGACTTGACGTTTGTATGATGTTTGTTGATTTAAAAAAGTTCTATGGTGAAATGTAATAACATAAAGCTTAAGTGAGAAGTTTGAGGACGATATAATCATTATTTTTCACCTTATCTTCAAATTTTAAAATATGTCATTGTTGTGTGATAAAAAACCTTCATTCCAGATTAATGTCTTGTGATAGATATCACAGTTAACTATTTTAACCTCAATTTGTGATATCGAATAATAGTATATTGTTATACTAGTATATAAAAGTGAGATTTTTCCAGTGAGTAGGTATAATGTTTATCTTACGAACTGTAAACAGTTTTTTTTGCGTGTTTAACATGCTAGGTTTTCTTGTACTCAAATTATCTTATTTAATAAAATAAAAACAAACAATTATTTAGAATATTATTTACTCTGTGAACTTGTATTTTTGACAAATAAAATAATATAAACTTTTATACCTTTTCTTGTTAAAAACGTATTCTGTGGTGCTTACATGGAAATGTGTCGCTAACTGGAAAAAGACACTTCGTTTTACGACTTTGTGACGTACAAAATTGCACTTTACTATTAAGTACAAGAAAATAGTATATTGTTTTATTAGGAGTAAAAGTGATACTTCTTGTGGCGAGACTGAATGTTTGTCGGCTGAACGCAGCCACAAAAAGTGCTTCTCTCCGAATAAAACATACGATTTTATCCGCAAACGGTGTTCAAACGATAGAACAAAGACAATATTTTTAAAAAGGATTAGATGTGAAGAAACGTAAAACTAGATTGCTTTGCTTACTGGTTTTGTAGATGTCAGGGCAACACAAATTTGACAATTCAACAAAATAAGTGTCAGAAACATTTAAAGTCACGTATCTACGCATTATAGGACTATGCGTTTTTGATGGTAAGTAACCGAGTATTGAGAAATAACTAGTTATAGTAAAATATATAAGATTTTTCTCACACATTACATTATGCTTTGCTTACTGGTTTTGTAGATGTCAGGGCAACACAAATTTGACGATTCAACAAAATAAGTGTCAGAAACATTTAGTCACGTATCTACGCATTATAGGACTATGCGTTTTTGGTAAGTAACCGAGTATTAAGAAATAACTAGTTATAGTAAAATATATAAGATTTTTCTCACACATTACATTATGCTTTGCTTACTGGTTTTGTAGATGTCAGGGCAACACAAATTTGACGATTCAACAAAATAAGTGTCAGAAACATTTAGTCACGTATCTACGCATTATAGGACTATGCGTTTTTGGTAAGTAACCGAGTATTAAGAAATAACTAGTTATAGTAAAATATATAAGATTTTTCTCACACATTACATTATGCTTTGCTTACTGGTTTTGTAGATGTCAGGGCAACACAAATTTGACAATTCAACAAAATAAGTGTCAGAAACATTTAAAGTCACGTATCTACGCATTATAGGACTATGCGTTTTTGGTAAGTAACCGAGTATTAAGAAATAACTAGTTATAGTAAAATATATAAGATTTTTCTCACACATTACATTATGTCGGATTCGGAACTCAACTATACGCCGCCCGACGTTCTTGAAATTGCCGTGAACTACAAAACAGTAAACTTTTTTGTACGCTCTCGGCCGGACTAAAAAGTAAAAACAAAATGACGTCTGTGAAATCAAACTTCAACATTAAGAACTGGGGTTAAAAAAGTCGTCATTTTTGTCGTTTGCGGAAAATAGTATATTGTTTTATTAGGAGTGAAAGTGATACTTTTTGTGGCGAGACTAAATGTTTGACAATTTCAGTCGAGCCACGAAAAGTGTTTTTCTCCGAATAAAAAATGCGATTTTTTCCGCAAACGGTGTTCAAACGATAGAATTAAGATAATATTTTTAAAAAGGATTAGATGTGAAGAAACGTAAAACTAGATTGCTTTGCTTACTGGTTTTGTAGATGTCAAGGCAACACAAATTTGACAATACAACAAAATAATTGTCAGAAATAATCAAAGTCACTTATCTACGCATTATAGGACTGTGCGTTTTTGGTAAGTACCCGAGTATTAAGAAATGACTTGTTGTAGTAAAATATATAAGATTTTTCTCACACATTACATTATGTCGGATTCGAAACCCAACTGTACGCCGCCCGACGTTCTTGATATTGACGTCAGAGTACAAAAAAGTGTACTTTTTTGTACGCTCACGGCCGGACGAAAAAGTAAAAACAAAATGACGTCTGTGAAATTAAACTTCAACATTGAGAACTGAGGTTGAAAAAGTCGTCATTTTTTGACGTTTGCGGAAAAAATTTTTTTATCTACTCCTATTGAATAATATATTCATTATTCAACTGCGTTCTAGCAATTAATAGTATCTATTACCAAACAGCGTGAGTAATAATAACTCACTGCTATAACTCACTATATAGTCTACTGAGATCCCAAGTAAGATCGACCGTCACTCATCTGCTAATGTCACTTGAATAATTCTGACGTTTTCAAATTAAGTTAATACTACCTAATTATTGTGAATTTGTATCTTAGTATTTATTGTTATAGTCGTAGATAAAGTACATTCAACTTGCGGTAATGGTCATAACTCACTTGATGAGTTACAGCACTCGCTTGCAGCTCGTGCTGCAAAACTTCATCTGCGTGAGTTATGACCTACATTACCGCTCGTTGAATAATATACTATTAACCGATTATTTTCATCAGTGAATACTCTTGTTACATTCTAAGTCATGGAAAACAATGAATATTTGTTAATGCCTGAATTTCATCGTAAATTGGATGACGTACATTGATAACACCACAGAAAATATTGAAACGTTGTGATATTTAATCATAGTTACATACGATACCGGATGCAGTGAGGGCCGGAAACTCGCCCTGTCGGCGAAAAACACATCCGAATGATATACAACACATAAGCACTCGCCAACTACGGCAAATAATGTGATACGCTACTCATAAATCTAATTTTAATGACCTGTCGAGCACGGATAGGGGAGGTAAATAGAGGAAAAAAACGGAAAATATATCAGCGTCGTATGTGCGTTTTCCTAATCCGATGTTTGCCAAAACAATCGGAAAATGCAGTCGCATCCGGGTAAACAAGGCATTTTTCCGTTAATTGAACATGTGCGTCCAGATGTGGACGTTGGAGAGTTGGGGATGTGTTCCGTAGAATGTGCAACTGTAGTCGTGTTAACGAACGTACATAGGCAATGGAGACTATTTTCTGAACGCACTCTTTTCGATTTGACAAGTGTCTGAAGGATATGAAGTCTTTTGTCTGCTTTTTGAATTAGTGGTATATACATGAAACTAAACATCCAATTATTTCTCTGCTTTTGAAATATATTTTTTTATATGTTATGAACCTAAGTTTTAATGGAAATTTTATTTTATCATAACAGATGAAGTCATATAGTTAGCCATGTCTATGTCGCATTTCCTTTTCCCAAGAAGAGATTGCTCACACTAGGGTAAAATACAGTCAATTATACTTAACAAATCAATACTGAAATATGTTGAAAATTTCACGTATAGGAAAGAGAAAGACTATACAGGGTGTTTCTAAATTGATGCGAAAGATTTCAATGGGTGATTCTTTAGCAAAAATTAAGGGGGGTCTTTCATATAACTTTTTGTTCAACACCCTTTTCCCTCCAAGTTACAGCCCTTTGAAATTAGGTGAAAAAAATTGTTTTTATTCAATACATCCACTTTGGGAAAATTTGAAAGAATGGAATTTGGCAGATAACTGCTGCTAATAAAATGGCAGTTTTTGAGTGTTTTTGTTACCCTTAAATGTAATCACAAGGGGGTGAAAAAAACAACCCCTATAATATTTTGCATCAGAACTTTTTAATGCGCCTATATTTTCCTTTTTGAATATATTCGAAAAGACAGACTCGATCTGCAACTTTTTTATGTCCTGACTTTTAATCATAAAGTTGTTAGTTTGATCACAAAAAAATAAAATAGTGCTCAGACTATTTTCCCATAAATTCACAGAGGTTATCATTTATTAAAAAAAATCAAGTAAGCTGCTGTCAAATGTCAAATAATTTGTTAATTGTTATTAGTAGTACAATTATTGTTCAATCCACTCTAATTTGCAATATTCTTCAACTAAATAAAAAAATGCCATTCTTTCAATAAAGTTTTATTTAGTTGTGAAAAATGTTTGAAAGTCATTATAAAACAGTCTAGAAATTAGAAAAAATCAGGGCAATAAAACTATTTGTCATATGACTTCATTTGACAGCAGCTTACTCGTTTTTTTTTAAATAAACGATAACCTCTCTGTGAATTTATGGGAAGAGTTTGAGCACTATTTTATTTTTTTGTGATCAAACTAACAACTTTATGATAAAAACTCAGGATATAAAAAAGTTGCAGATTGAGTATGTCTTTTCAAATATATTTTTAAATAGGAAAGTATAAGCGCATTAAAAAGTTCTGATGCAAAATATTATAGGGGTTGTTTTTTTCAGCCCCTTGTGCTAACATTTTAGTGTAACAAAAACACTCAAAAACTGCCATTTTATTAGCAGCAGTTATCTGCCAAATTTCATTCCTCTAGTTTTTTCCTAGGTGGATGTATTGAATAAAAACAATATTTTTTCACTTAATTTCAAAGGGCTCTAACTTGGAGGGGAAAGAGAGTTGAACAAAAAGTTATATGAAAGACCCCCCTTAATTTTTGCTGAAGAATCACCCATTGAAATCTTTCGCATCAATTCGGAAACACCCTGTATATTTCTCAAAGTTTTCAACTATAGGCAGCCATTTTTCAAGTGTATCAGGGTAAACAAGGCATTTTTTCGTTAATTGAACATGTGCATCCAGATGTGGACGTTGCACAGTTGGGGGTGTGTTCCGTAGAATGTGCAACTGTCGTCGTGTTAACGAACGTACATAGGTAATGGAGCACATTTTCTGAACGCACTCTTTTTGGTTTCAAGAGTGCCTGATGGATGAAAGGTCGTTTGTCTACTTCTTGGATCAGTGGTATAGGTATACATGAAACTACAAATCTAATTATTTTTCTGTTCTTGTAATAAGTTTTTCATACTGGTATAAACCTAAGATTTAATGGAAATTTTATTTTATCATAACATATGAAGTCATATAGTTAGCCATGTCTATGTCGCATTTCCTTTTCCCAAGAAGAGATTGTTTACATTAAGGTTAAATACAATCAATTATACTTAACAAATCAATACTGAAATATGTTGAAAATGTTACGAAGGATAGGAAGTATATTTCTCATGAAAGTTTTCATATACAGGGTGTTCTACAAGCTCTATGACAAACTTTGACAGAAGGTAGGTTGCTTGATTTTGAACATATTTTTTTTAATGAACATGTGTCCGATTCGTTTTTGTTACAAGCATTTAAACTTTATTAATAATTAATAATAAAAATTCGAATTAAATGATAATCACAAAACTAAAGACTATGAAAAATGTCCACACCTCAGCCTCACATCGACGAACTGAAGATTCGGTCATTCGAAGAATGAGATTTGGATCATTTCTTATTTGGCTAGCTGCATACCCATATACAAACACAATATCTGCATATTCCTCAGTGGAGAATAAATGCCTACGTTTTCTATTGAAGCATCAGGTGTATATTTTATAAGTGTGCATTGTTTAACATGCTAAGTGAGTTTCTGTCACTTCTTGGTTGACTGAAAAAATTACGATTCTTCAAATGCTTGTAACTTCTAAACAAAAACGAATCGGTCTCATGTTTATTAAAAAAAATAATTAGAATCAAGTGACCTACCATCTGTCAAAGTTTGTCATAGAGCTTGTAGAACACCCTGTATACAAAGATTGACGCATAACCGGATTCAGTGTAAGGGGGCGTTCAAGTATTACGTAACGCAATTTTTGAAGATTTTTGACCCTCCCTCCCCCCTATGTAACGCGCGGTACCGTTTACATGAACCCTCCCTCCCCCTCCGTAAACGTTACGTAACACCCAAGTGAACATTTTTACTTAAAAGTCACAAATATGTTGCGCAAAATACCTGAAAGTCGCTAAAATACCTATGTTATTGTTCGAATCGCGTTTTCGTTAATAATAAACAAAAAAATAGATTTCTCACTCGCAATACATGCGTATAATGTTTATTTTATTGTTATTTAATAAATAATCATACATAATGTAAAATGTTGAAATGGGCTCAAATTTGTCCTAATAAACTTTCAATACTAATCTTACATTTAATTATGCCGTTTTCCTGACTTGGCCCTGTCCTTACAGACATTTTTAGCTTAATCCACCATTATTTTTCTCATGCATTATTTGATTTTAGCTTATTAACAGGTTTTCACTTTGGGAACCTGCTTATTAAAAGGTGCGATTAGCAAAGTTGGACCTAGGACCCCAAGATAGTTTTTCGTTTCATGTCTTTTTTTGATATATATATATATATATATATATATATTTATATATATATATATATATATTTATATAAATATAGATAAATATATAGATATATATTTAGATATAAATATATATATATATATATATATATATATATATATATACACATACATATATAGTAATTGTACTGATGGTCACCAGAAGTAGTGAAAACTTGCATGATCCTTTGTTTAGGTGACTAGGTACCGAGAGCTTGATTGGGGTTTAAAGGATTTGGCATCGACAGGGTGGCGGCAGGAGAGAATGATTTCAAAGCACTCCTCAAGATGGAACAGCAGGATTCGGAAGCGCATTTAATTACTTACAAAAAATATTGCGAGTCACGGACGTGAGCGCTATACCAGTTTTAGTTTTTCTTTAGCCGTTTTTTAAATTTCGTTGGCAGTTTTTGGCACAGTTGTCACACAAGTCAGCATGAGAGCTTTCATAGGGCAAAAACAGCTGATGATGCAAATCTCCCTCTTTTGAGAACAATACAGTATATCACTCCCTCTTTTTATTTCAATATGAAATCAATGTTACGTAACGCGTTGTTCGAACCCCCCTCCCGCCTATGTAACGCATCGTAACGTTTTGCAAGATCCCCCCCCACCCTCCAAACTGCGTTACGTAATACTTGAACGCTCCCTTAGTTTGGCTGCATGACTCAATCCATAGCTTTTATTTGAAGAAAATTTCAAACAACTCTTCATACGTACATACACAAAGCGGTGAAAGGAGTGAAAATTATCGCCAGTGATGATCTGTCAATCGAGTGACGTACGGACGCGCTTTGTTAATGATTAAAAAAAATTGTGTATGTAAATATTTGTTCTGTGCGAGACAAGTATCATCCATTTTGAAAGTATTAAAATTTAATAGGTTTAAAATATTTTTGATATTTAGAAACTATGGGGTTTTGAGTCAAACAGATCTTTTCATAACCTCATTTTTATTACAAATATTCGGTTTAAAATGAGAGTTCTATTATGTTTTTTTATTTCATATGAGGACGCAGATATATAAAACGGAAACATCAAGTGGTTCTTACACTATTTAACAGTTAAATGATGTAAATACTGTATAATATATCCAGTGCCAAGTTTGTATGGAGTGGGCAAATTCAAAATATGCGCCAGGTCCGGGTTTTACTTTCATTTGCCTATATAGAGTAAGATCATAATGTAATTTTTAGGTTTCCGTATCCAAAGGGTGAAAACGGATCAAGAAGATTGTATAAGGCAGTCATTTTTTAAGTGTATCCGAACGTAATAATGATAAAAACTAACTCAAAATTTCAACCTTTCTGTTAAATCGAAATTTAAAAATAGCATTCAAAACTCAGAATACCATTGGAAAATATATTAAACGTTCAAAAGATAAAACTACACAACAAAATAAATCAGGGATCTATAAGCTAACTTGTGGTTCGTTTCCTAAAGTATATGTTGGACAAACTGGCAGGAACTTTGGAGTTCGAATATCAGAACATGAAAGAAGTTACGACAAGGAAAAATCAGAATCAACTTATGCATCACATCTCCTAGAACAAAATCATATTTTTAATAGTGAATTTGAAATATTACATATAGAAAAGAAAGGCTATAAACTCAATTTATCAGAAGCTCTTGAAATTAATAGTATGAAACAATCCAATAATTTGTTAAATGACCAATTAGATATGAATAGTTCATTGTTGTTAAATCTCTTCTTGATGTAATATTGAATATTTGTGCCTATTGTGTTTTCCCATATCATTAACAGTTTGTACTTTCTACCTGCTTCTACTTCCCCATTCTCATTGTATATTCCCTTCCTTCATCTTTCAATATTCTCGTTGCAAAAGTTAGTATGTATTATAAGAATAAGAATAAGAAATTTATTGATCCAAATGGCTGTTATACAACGTGTTATGCATAGTACAGATAGGATCAAAAGATTATACAAACAAAAAAATTAGGATAGAATAACAAAGCAACATACATAACAAAAAATACTTCATGAGATCAGAAACCTATGATAATGCTACATTTATCACAAAACTCATTAAGTGAATAAAAAGAATACCGTATTAAAAACGGCTTAATTTTCCGCTTAAAAATAGAGATAGTTCTGGCCTGCTTGATCTCTATAGGCAAATTATTAAAATATTTTGGCCCAGCATAACTAAGACACTTTCTGTAATAAAAGTGATTAAAGTGTGGTATTTTAAAATCATCTCTTTTTCGAGTATTATATTGATGATTTTCACCATTCAATACAAAAATATCTCTATTCACATAAACGTAACACAACAATTTATAAAGATATATACCAACAACAGTTAAGATATTATTGTCACAGAATGTTTTCCTGCACGAGTCTCTGGGTTTGAAGCCAAAAATCATCCTGACTATTCTTTTCTGACAAACAAAAACTCTATTAAAATCTTGAGCCTGACCCCATGTTAAAACATGGAATGATAATGCTGGGTAGACTAGACCATAGTAAGTCGCCATAAGTGCATTTATTGAGAAATTATTTTTCAGGTTTAAGATTGCAAAATAATTACGATTAAGCTTTAAACAAACCTCATTTATATGGCCATTCCAGTCAAAATTCTCATTTAAATAGAGACCAAGAAATTTGACATTATTTGGTTTTGATATTTTCTGGCCATCATAGACAATATCCTCTAGTACAGGTGCTTTAAATTTTGGATGAAATTCGACAAGAACAGTTTTAGTTATATTTATAATAAGATTAATTTTATCACACCATAAACCAAAATCATTCAAGGTATGCCTCAGTTTTGTCCTAAGAATATCAGAATTTTTGTCACTTACTATGATGCTAGTATCATCAGCGTACATAAAAATCTTGCCAAACTTAATGTATTCAGGTAAATCATTAATATAAAGAAGAAAGATCAGTGGTCCCAGTACACTTCCCTGTGGTGTTTCCAATTGTAAGTTATGGATGTCAGAACAAGCATCGTTATTTCTTACAATAAACTTTCTATTTTCTAGAAATTATACATCTGAAGAAGCCACTATGTATCGGCGAAACAATTGTCATGTTGAAAAATATAATGAAATCAAAAACTGTGAAGTTATATTTACAATATTAAATGAAAAATGGCTCAACTAGCCCCACCCTACACTACGTGCATCTCCTTTAGTAAAACGCTTGAAAAAGTACAAAGGCGATGTAATTAATCCACAAAGGCCTGATAAAAATGGAACACTATCGTGCTCAAGAGCTGCTTCGCCACTCCATGAGTTCTGTAGACTTTAGACAAAAGGTCTTGGGCGAAAATCAATATACAGTGTCAATTTCGATGGATGAAGTGGCGGCGGCCATAGTAGCCAGCTCTAGAATCATATCGAGCCACGTCCTCCACTTTATGAAATAGTAAAACAGTCGATAGTGTTTGTTTTAGCCCGTAAAATCTCGTGGCCCCCTCCGATATGCCAGGTAATAAACCGAATACATTGTTCTACCTCGCTTCATCGGCTTTTATTCTTTAGCTATAAAACGGTAAGAGGATTATGAAAACTGAACTGAGTGATTACTTGCCAGGGTATTAATGCAAGGAAGCGATATATTTTTCGCCCTTTCCGTGAAGGGATCCTGATTGAAATGATACATTTTGATCAGTTCGTTTGTGGGACTTTGGTCAAGTATTCAGATCAAATACGTTTTAAATAGTTGATGGAATCCGTCGTTACTACGTGATAATTTAACATGATTAACAAAACTAAATTTGAATTTACTACGTTTATTATCACAAAATATTTTGAAAAATATAACACTGCGATTACAATTTCGGTCACTAGACCATCATCGGGCAGATTGAGTTAAGAACTGAGTACAGAATAATTATAGATTTGCGCTTACGGGTGGGAAAGGATTATTGCAGGTACCTAAATAGACAAGAGGAACATATTTCAAGAAGGGCTAATCGAGTGAATTTCACAAATTGGTACAATACAATGTTCTTAGAAAAGTCATTATTGTTTAAATACACTAAATATAGGAGAATATATCAAGTCAATCTGGTCGTTCAGCAACATATCTTTTGCATTATGATTGAGTTTAAAAATTTCCAATCATTCTAAGTAAGTTAGTTTGGTTCTTCTCGGTAATTTATGCATAATTTGAAAGTTATCTATTTGTGGAAACGGGTGGTGGTTTTCACGGCAATGATTTGAAAACGTTGAATCCGTTTTATTTTTCAAAAAAGATTGTTGGTGTTCTTTAAACCTTGTCTTGAACGTCTGACCTATATACACTCCTTTACATACAGGAAAAATCAACCTATAAACTCCTGAACTTTCAAATTTTGAAGTGATATCTTTGGCATTGAATAAATCTCCTGAGAGTTTTGTCTTAGGTTTGAAAGCAATTTTAATATTACATTTAGGTATGACATTAGCAACTTTCAAAGATGTGAATTTTTCCGATTTTTCTACTTTAGATTGAGGATATATGCTGTTGTACGCTAGTTGACTATGTTTTTTGTTCATCATTTTATCTATCAAACTTGTTTGAAAACCATTATTTGAAGCAATTATTTTTATTGTAGAAATTTCTTTTGCTAATTTTGGTACGGATAATGGAATTGAAAACGCACTGTGGATCATCGAGTTAAAAGCTGAATGTTTGTATACCTAATAATGCGAAATAATGAATAAAGTTAATTTCTTGATATATGAAAATTCATATTTACAGAAAAGGAATTAAAATACAATTATACATACTTTTCAATAACACATTTATCAATATTCAATATAGTTGATGAGTGAATATGTTATATAAGAATATATACGAGGTTGTGAAAAATATTATGAACGCTCGGAATATTTACACATACAAGTCGAGATTCAATTTTAGTTCATTGAATTTTATAGTTTACATATTATGAGTGTGATATTGACAAAGGTGTTTTTTCACTACACTCATTTTTTAGCGATATAATTGAGTGTAATCAAAACAAATCTATATGAGTTTAAGCTTTCTGAACGCCTCCTTTATATAAACTTTCACTATGCCAAATCTTACCCTTCTCCTAAAGACCAATATTCTTAAAAAGGATACAATAAATTTTTTTTTAACTATAAATATATAGATACAAAACCCTGAACCTGAGAGTCACGATTAAGGCGATGCTTTCTTCCCTCAAATTACCCAAAATCCAGCCTATAAAACATCTTGAGTTTTTTTAATATTCTGTATGCTTCAAATAATTAACAGTTTTTATTTCAATTCATAGTACCAAGAGGAGATACACAGATTTTTATTCTACGAAATTAGTGATATATTGAAAAAAAATTAACAAAATTCAATTTTGAAAAAGTAACAAAAACCGAGAGGTTCATTTTATTTTAAGAATTTTTCTACTTGATGACCTTTCTAACGGTATAATACACATTGGTGAAAAAAAGCATGTCTGCTTCAATAATTAGTACCTACCTAACAGTTTTCTAGTTACTTTGACTGAAGAACACTCAGGTATTAAATTATTGTTAATAGTTTAAAGTTTGTTCAAAAATAAAATGGTTTTTCTCACCAATTCCGAACGAGTTCAGTCCTTCAATTGGAATAAAAACTAGAAATTATTCGAACAAGCATACATTATATGATATTTGAGAAAAATTACGCTTTTACATGAATTAATAAAAAATTGACGAGGGTTTAAAGGCAGGATTTTGGGTAGTTTGCGAAAAAAACTCAATAAAACAAAACACTTAGGACACTATATATATATATATATATATATATATATATATATATATATATATATATATATATATATATTTATATATATATTTATATATATATTATATATATATATAATATATATATATATATATATATATATATATATATATATATAAGTAAGAATTATTCGTGTTAAACGGAAAACACGCCCGTGTTATAAAATTAAGTGAACTAGGACATTTATTTGAAACTAATCAAACAAACCTCCTAGCGGAGCTTGCGTTATAAGAGTTCACGAAGCATCGGAAATATCAACAAACTACCCTAGACGGTAATTGTTCGAAATGTTAATTTGATTATCACAACCGATGGAAATTGATAGACAGACTGTTTCGCCCTTTATCGGGCTCATCAAGTATCATCCATCCACCGGAGTGATAACCAACAACATTTTCAATTGTAATGTTTGAATCCACATCGAATTGATGTGTGCTCAGCTTTTACTCTTGCTTAGCGAATATGGTAGCCACCTTCGGGTGTTAGGGGCGTAATTGTTCTCGTGGCCGAAATGTTTTCTTCTGTTCTGAAAGACGTGGGTTTCAATTGTTTCCGACTGGTGGCGCTGTGTCATATTTATTATGTCATGGAGTTGCTAGAAAGAAATATGTATGATGACCGTTTGAAATGTTGGTTTGGTTATCACTCCCGGTGGATGGATGATAC